>CAMGYJ010000002.1:34094835-34357748 GCA_946122785.1 Linum tenue
GTAGGTCCCTTCTTATTTTGATTCCCCTCTTCTTGGTGTCTCTCCGTCGTGTGTAATGAGATTAATTAGTTCCTATTTCATAGCCTCACTACTCTTACTCTTTTGCTACGTGTTGCTTAACTCGTGTTATTTTCTGTTGTAACTTTGGGTATTAATCCCACAATTCTATTCAATGCAAAACACATCATTAAGAATTCACATGGTATCAGAGATGCGCTCCGATCTCCTTAACCCTACCGTCTCTTCCTAAAATCCCTCTTCCTCTTTTTCTTTCTTCTTCACCGGTCACCATGTCTCAAAATTCTGGTGAATCCGTTATCAACCTTGATAATTCCAATACAATCATCACCCTCAAAGTGCTTACAAATGTTAAGATCCCTCCACCAAACGCATCTTTGCTTCCCGCCATGTCGAGTTTTTCGAAACCACCTTCCCTGGCCTTCCCTCGCTTGTTGCCCCCTCTGTCTCTTCGTCTGATTAGGTCGCCCATACAACCCCTCCTATTTCCCAATACAACCTGTCCTCTCCACCAGCCCCTCTCCCCAGTCCTTCCCCATCTCCGTCAGCAACTCCACTAACATCTCCGCCCACTCTGCGCTCTCCACGTCCTTCTCCGGCCGCAACTGTCCCTCCTTCTCACGTGGCTATGTCCTCTCAACAAGCACATCCACCTTCACCGCCGGTGAAGGCTGTCCTTCCACGGTCTCACACCATGGCCACTCGCAGTCAGCATGGAATCTTTAAGCCAAAGAAGCTCTTCTCGACCCATGTATCGTTTGTTGATATTGAACCCTCTACAGTTAAACGTAATCTCAATGATCCCCGATGGGCTGCTGCTATGCTTGATGAGTTTCGTGCTCTACTTCGCAATAATTCATGAACATTGGTACCTCAGCCACTTGATCATAATGTTGTGGGCTGTCGATGGGTTTTCCGCATCAAACGCAACTCTGATGGGTCGGTTGATCACTTTAAGGCCGACTTGTGGCTAAAGGCTTCACGCAGCATCCTGGTATTGATTATCACAACACATATAGTCTTGTCTTGAAGCCAATCACTATCGGATGGTGTTCTCTATTGCCTTGGCTCACAATTGGCCTGTCTATCAATTTGACGTAAAAAATGCGTTTCTTTAGGGCTCTTTACAGGAAAATATCTACATGGCTCAGCTCCCGGCTTCCAGGATCCTGCTCGTCCTAATCATGTTTGCCGCCTCTCTCAGCCCATCTATGGCCTATGGCAGGCCCCCCGGTCTTGGTATATAGAGTTGTGTTCTTTTCTTCAACAAGAAGGCTTCACCAAAACGACCTCCCATGCATCCTTGTTTGTTTATCATCAGGGTGACTCTCTTCTCTATTTTCTGGTATACGTTGATGACCTTCTTCTCACCGGGAACAACAAGGCTCTTCTCTCTCAGTTCCACGATCGGCTCTCCACCTGGTTCTCTCTCAAACGTCTCGGGCAGGTCAATTATTTTCTCGGGATTGAAGTCTTTCCCACTTCAACGGGCCTTCTGCTCTCGCAACACAAGTTTGTTAATGATATCCTTGATCAGTTCGACATGACACATGCCCAACCAGCCCCAACACCACTTAGCTCCACCGCCAATCTCACTCTCTGTGATGGTTCTCCACCAGTCGATCCCACTGGCACGCTAAAACACAACACCAAACTGTGACCAAGTGCAATTGCAGAATGGAAATGCATAATAGTGGCAAGTTCAATTTATCAACCCGGGGTCTAGATCTAATGCCTACTCCGTGACTACCTGTTATCTAGCAGGACTAAGTGTAGTGAGAGTGATTGCAAACAAAAGCAGTAATAAAGCAGGAAATGATTCGAAGTTCTTAAGCAAGGGAAGAGTCACTCGGGAATGAGTCCCCCTAGCTCCTTAGTTAAGTCAAAGTTGTAATTTCCTTTGGTTGATTTACCGTTGATTAAACTGCGGAAGATCAGACAGTAGCTTGGAATCTCTTAAGCTTACCAAGCCCTCTCAGACAGACGACTAGTCTTCACCAGGATAGAACGTTGAGGCAATTAACACAGAACTCCACTACTGGAATTGGATTCCAGTACAAAGCAGTGAATCAACTAACTCTCGTATAATCGATTCACTACTACCGATTGTAGAAGCTCTAACAACCTAATCAGATTCTATCTATCTCAGTTGCAGCATAAATCAAGAAAAGTTGATCAGGCTTCAATTGACTCAATAAAGCATGCATCAATCCATTATAACCAAACGGTATAGCAATCCAAAAGTCATTACAATCAATATCCCTAACACATGGAACTAGGGTTCTTCATACCCAGGTGAGAGGGAGTTCTACTCCATAGAGAGAGAGGAAAACAGAATACAAAGCAGTCATACTCATAACAATGGGAAGAATCTGCTCTAGGATGATAATCTTCATTCCAAGGATGAAATCCAAGCTTGATTGATGGAACCCAGCTCCAAAATCACTCCTAGGGTTTGTTCTTCGCACTTTCTCTCTCTAGGGCTCTGTTTTTGCTCTTGAAAATCGTCCCCCTCTTCAAAGACCCAAAATTGGGTTAAAAACCTAGTTTTGCCCGATCACACGGCCAGGCCACACGGCCGTGTAGAATTATGGCCTGCCCATGTGAACTCCCTGGAAATCCCACACGGCCAAACAGGGCCCTTACACGGCCAGTGTGGCTTTGCCCTCGAAAAGGGGTTCCACACGGCCAAGTCACACGGTCGTGTGGAATTTAGGTCAACCCATGTGGTTTCCTCAGCTTTTCGTCAAACGTCCCAACTTCGTCTAATCGACCCCGAACTCAGGCCCAAACCTTCCTTCATGTACCAGGACCTGAAGTATCACAAACAAGAACAACCTAGCGTGAAATCGGCCTAAAATGCGAGAGACGAGGTTCAAACAGTATAAGAATGGTGGACAAAAACATGTGTAAATATCAAGTCATCAAATTCCCCCACACTTAACCGTTTGCTTGTCCCCAAGCAAACCTGACTCAAACCAATGCAGCTCTCCAGACCTCTATATCAACATGCACCCCCGATTGTCGATAGAGGATTTCCTAGATCATTTAACAGCTTACGTGGTCAACCGACACACAAGACACCTCATAGCTTCTTCGGCGAGAACTCTAATTTCGAGTCGGCATCATGGCAAATTGTGATCAGAGGACAAATGAATCGTAGACGAAAGGACTCTCAAAAACAGAAAGATCATGGACTCACTTTTTTTTTAAGGTGCTCTATTTTCTTCTTGAAGATGGTTGGAACCCTTCTTTTTTTTTCTTTGTTTGTTGTTTACTTTTTTTTTCAAGGGTCCCTACCTGTTATTTCCAGAAAATGGGGCTCCCACCAATTAAAGGTTTTGAGGGAACCCGACTCTTACTGGCCATGTCAGGAGCAGCTCTTACCGGCCATGCCGGGAGCAGATGTCCCGAGCCTCGTGCGGGGGAAAGAAATGTAAGGGGACTGGAGGTAGTAGGTGGAAATTGGGAACGGATTCCCGTATCCCCTTACACACTTTCACCCTTTTCGCACGGGAGACGTTATTTTAAAAGCACAATTTAGAGAACTTTTTTTTTCAAAACATGATACAGAAATCCATGATAGGTAGAGAGTCCACAATACCACACAATTCAAGGGTCCTAAGATCACTAATTCACACAATCAATCAACACAATATGAAGAAGAAAGGAAACTTCTTAAATGCATCAACATCCTCCATAGTACTACACTACCTCCCTAGGTTGCATATCACCATAAAGACCGTCAATTCAAAGCATACTGGCCAGGATATTGCAGGGAACAGTACTTGTGGCCCTCAATTAATCAAATTGGACAGTGGACTAGGCTCCAAGCACACAAACTCATCTATGCAGTAAAAGATAACCCCCCCCCCACACACACGCACACTTAAGCACGACATTGGCCTCAATGGAGAAGAGGTAAAGATAAGGGAAGCGATCTTACCGGGAAAATGGACTGCTGGGGGATTGGAAATGGGAACAGTCAGTAGGACTAGAGTCATCAAAACACACCAGGTGATAGAAACCATAGTTCCAAGTGGACAAACTGAAAACAAACAAAAGGAAAACAAACCTTGGTGGGGTTGCCTCCCCACAAGCACTTCTTTACCGTCTTTTAGCTGGAAGCCAATAGGGTGGATGCTTAGAGAGGTGTAGGAACATGTGCCTCCAAGAGAGGATTCACATCGCTCTTGAGGTACAACTTTAGATGGTGGCCATGCACACGATGGGTGTGACCACCAGTACTTGTCAACTCAACCTAGCCATCCGGTAGGATGCAAGCGAGTGAATACTCGGATGGCCAAGGAGGTCGTGGCTCAGGAGGCGGGACCAGCTCATAGTGGTCTCCGGCTTTCTTTTGAGCAGGCTTAGCTACCTGCAGTTTCGGCAGCCACTCCTCCTTGATCTTTTCTTTTGGTAACGAGACGGAAGGGAGTGGCGGCGTCTGAATGAGAGGGGGGTCCTGCAAAATGGGAGCCACAGAAGGATACACGACATACTCATGCTCCGGGTGAGAAACAACATGCAAAGGCGATGAAGCAGAGAGAGTATTAGCAATGGAAAATGTTATTTGCTCTTCGCCATCCCTCAAGACTAAGGTCCCATCATGTACATCTATGAGAGCCTTGGCGGCGGCCAGGAAAGTTCTTCCCAGTATAAGGGGCACTTCTTTGTCTTCATTGATGTCCAAGACAACAAAATCCACAGGATAAAAGAATCTGCCAACCTTAACTAGAAGGTCTTCCACTATGCCCCTAGGATGAACTACAGATCGATAAGCTAATTGAATACTCATCCTAGTTGCACTGGGTTCACCTAGGCCTAGTTTCTTGAACAATTTATATGGTATAACATTGATACTAGCACCTAGATCAGACAAGGACCTCTCTACATGCAATTTACCTATAACGCACGGGATAGTAAAACTACCTGGGTCCTTCTGCTTCCGCGGAAGCTTGTTCTGCAGAATGGCCGATCGCTCCTCGCTGAGCTCCACAGTGGCCAGCTCGCTCAGCCTCCGCTTCTTCAAGAGAAGCTCCTTCAGGAACTTCGCATACTTAGGCATCTAAGATAGTGCCTCCATGAAGGGCACTTGAACATTCAGCTTCCTAAGCATGGACAAGAAATTGTCGAACTCTGCCTCTAGCCTGTCTTTGTACATCTTGGTGGGAAAAGGGAGCTTAGGCTTATATTCAACCACTACTGGCTGTGGCTTTGGAGCCTAAGCCTCTGGCTCCTTTTCCATCACCAGGTCCTCTTCCGACACTGGGGTAATCTGTGTCACCTTCTTGGCACTCTTCTGCGGTGCATCTGCAGTCACAGTCCCACTTCTCAACATAATGGCGGGCAATCCCTCCTTATGATTTTTGGGATTCGGTAGGGGTTGGACAGGAAGTGTGCCAGCCGGTCTAGAAGCAAGGGCATATGTTAGGTACTCGATATTGGTGTCCATATCCTACAAGAGTGCCTGCTGGTTTCTCTGGTCAGCTTCAATCTCCATGAATTTGCATGCAGCCACTTCCATGAATTGCTCCAATTTATTGAACTTCTGGGTACTAGTGCTGGCCAAGGTGGTCACTAGATCCCTTAGTTCTGACACGGGATATCCAAGTGCTGGGACTGATGGAGATGCACCAGGCTGCTGGTATTGCTGCTACTGTGAGGGATGTTGAAAAGCATGCCCCTGCCTAGGCTGATAAAGTGGCTGCTATTGCTGCATCTGGCCCGGGCGAGGCTGGTATGGCTGCCTCTGGTTTGGAAAACCAGTTGCAGAAGCCTGGAAGCCAGGTGGCTTTGAATTGCTGTTTCCACTCCAGGAGAAATTTGGATGCTGGCGCCATCCCTCATTGTAGGTATTACTGTAAGGGGTTGCGCCTGGCATTGTTGATGAAGTTCACCTGCTCCTGTGGTGTACTGGATTCACGCATGGCCTGACAGTCTTCTACAGTATGATGAGCGCTCTCGCACCACTGGCAATGCATTGCCTGCTGCTGCCCTGCCCCTGAAACCATCCCATTCCGATCGATGGCTGAGACCAGTTTAGACACAACTTGCACCAAATCGGAAGAGTGGGTTCCCACAGCATGTACACCCCGGCCTAGTACGCGCCTCGACCTTCTAGCAGTACCCCAGTCATATCCTTTCTCCACCATCTCGTCAAAGAGTTGATTCAACTGCGGCGACATCTTGGTCAGCATGTTCCCGCCACAAACCGAGTAAATCAGCTGCTTGTCTTCTGGGAACAGGGCGTGGTAGAAGGTGCCCACCTTGAAGGCTTCATTGAAACCATGATTGGGACACCTCAGGAAGAGACTGGTGTATCTCTCCCATGCGTCCCGGATGGTCTCATCTTCCTCCTGTGCAAAATGGGTTATCTGCTGTAGGTCCGCCATCTTCGACGGAGGATGATAGCGGGTGAGGAACTTATCTGCCAGGTTGGCGAATGTGGTGATCGAGCCCAAAGGCAGAGTGTCCAGCCACTCGATGGCATCGGCTCGGACCCCATTTATCTTGATCCCATTGATGAGCTCGTGGAATCGCCGCAGATGCGATCTGGGGCACTCCCCCTCTTTTCCATGGAATACCACCGAACCGCGCAGAATGGTGATGACAGAGGTGCTCACCTCAAAGTTATTAGCTGGAACTTTGAGGGTGTTGGATGGGAGACCTCATGTCTGCGGCTCGGGTAGTGTAATAGTATCCCATGGTGTGCTCATTGAGGACAACCACATCATTGTTCTGTGGCTCACCCATGTCTTCCTCCTGGTTGATGTGCAGCTGTGCTAGAGCCTCCTCTGCAGCCAGTCGCACCTTCAAAGTCCTCTTGAGGTTACGACATGTTCGTTCAATTTCCTGGTCCAATGGAAGTAGATCTCCCGACTGGCTACGGGTCATGCACTACCTGCACGCAATCAACAAAAGCAACCCGCGAAGGCACACAGGTGGAAGAGAGAAAATGCAATAAAGAAAATGCTAAAGTAACAGACATTCACGTCAATAATAACCAGTGTTCAAGAAGACGACGTTAATCTCTCGCCTAGGCACGATTAATAGCTGGACAGGAGGAAATCGCCCTATCTAGCCCTGGGCGATTGATCTAGGCACCTAGACACTCGGAGGCGCGTTTTCACTCTGGTGGGCGACGCCTAGAACAACTGATAAAGGGGGAAAGGGTAGCTTTTTTGTGAAAATCTCAAACCCTATTCTATTTCCCATTTCCATTCAACCAGCCGCTCCCCCTCATAGACCAGCAGTGAGATCCCTCCTCATGGTTGGCGACTTGGGATGTTTGGGATTGTGGAAAAGGGTTTTATGTGAATATGAATGGATGAATAATGATATGGCGACTTGGGTGTTTGTGGAATATGGTTTATCTATCATATATTTTTCAACGTTTAATCTCGCCTAGGCAACGATTAATCGACCTGGGCCCTAGGCGGTGCCTCCTCGCCTAGATAGCGCCTAGCGTATTCTTGAACATTGATAATAACCTAGAAGTCTCCCACAACGGCGCCAAAACTTGACACGCTAAAACCCAACACCAACCTGCGACCAAGTGCAATCGCAGAATGGAAATGCAGAATAGTGGCAAGTTCAATTTATCAACCCGCGGTTTAGATCTACTGCCTACTCCATGACTACCTGTTATCTAGCGGGACTAAGTGTAGTGAGAGTGATTGCAAACAAAAGCAGTAAGAAAGCAGGAAATGGTTTGAATTTCTTAAGCAAGGGAAGAGTCGCTCGGGAATGACTCCCCCTAGCTCCTTAGCTAAGTCAAAGTTGTAATTTCCTTTGGTTAGTTTACCGTTGATTAAATTGAGGAAGATCCGACAGTAGCTTGGAATCTCTTAAGCTGACCAAGCCCTCTCAGACAGACTACCCAGTAGACGACTAGTCTTCACCGGGATAGAACTCTGAGGCAATTAACACAGAACTCCACTACTGGAATTGGATTCCAGTACAAAGCAGTGAATCGACTAACTCTCGTATAATCGATTCACTACTACCGATTGATAAAGATCTAACAACTTAATCAGATTCTATCTCTCTCTCTCACGTTGCAGCAGAAATCAAGAAAATTTGATCATACTTCAATTGAGTCAATGAATCATGCATCAATCGATTATAACCAAACAGTATATCAATCCAAAAGTCATTACAATCAATATCCCTAACACATGGAACTAGGGTTCTTCATACCCAAGTGAGAGAGAGTTTTACTCCATAGAGAGAGAGGAAAACAGAATACAAAGCAGTCATACTCATAACAATGAGAAGAATCTGCTCTGGGATGATAATCTTCACTCCAAGGATGAAATCCAAGCTTGATTGATGAAACCCAGCTCTAAAATCACTCATAGGGTTTGTTCTTCTTACTTTCTCTCTCTAGGGCTCTATTTTTTCTCTTAAAAATTGTCCCCCCTCTTCAAAGACCCGAAATTGCCCGATCACATGGCCAGGCCACACGGCCGTGTAGAAATATGGCATGCCCGTGTGAGCTCCCTGGAAATCCGACATGGTCAAAAAGGGCCCTTACACGGCCAGTGTGGCTTTGCCCGCGCAAAGGGGTTCCACACGTCCAAGTCACACGGCGTGTGGAATTTAGGTCAGCCCGTGTGGTTTCCTCAGCTTTTCATCAAACGTCCCAACTTTGTCCAATCGACCCCGAACTTGTGCCCAAACCTTCCTTCACGTACTAGGACCTGAAATATCACAAACAAGAACAACCTAGCGTGAAATCGGTCTAAAACGCGAGAGACGAGGCTCAAACAGTATAAGAATGGTGGACAAAAACATATGTAAATATTAAGTCATCACCCACTATGTTCAAGCATGCCTGCGACTCTCTTCAATACCTTCTTTGCACTCCCCGACATTGCTTTCGCTGTCAACAAACTTTGACAGTTCATGCATGCCCCTACACAGCAACATTTGCAGTCTGTGAAGCGTCTACTTCGTTATCCTAAGGGAACTGCATCCTATGGCCTCCGCCTTACTCCTACTACTTCTCCGTCCCTAGTTGCTTTTGCCGATTTAGATTGGGCCGGTGATCCGGATGATCGTACCTCTACTATGGGATATCTTATATATTATGGTGGCAATCTCATCTCATGGAAGTCCAAAAATCAATGGTTTATTGCTCGTTCCAGTACCGAGGCTGAGTACCGCGTCGTTGCCCATGCCACCGCCGAGCTACTCTGGGTCCAAAATTTGCTGACTGAGCTCCATCAGCCCTTGCCTCAACCACCGAATCTCTACAGCGACAATCTTGGTGCAGTAAACTTCTCGGCCAACCCGGTTTTCCACTCACGAATGAAACATTGTAATTAGATTAATTAGTTGTTATATCATACCTCCACTACTCCCACTCTTTTGCTACGTGTAGCTTAACTCACGTTAGTTTCTGAAAATATTTTGAGAACAGTAGACAAGACGATTTTAATGTGGTTCTGCCTCACCGGTGTGATGAGGCTTACGTCCACAAAGAAGGGGTTTCTCTTATTGATTATGGCGGCTCATAACCGCATACATTATATATATACCCTACACAACAATCACCAAGGGCACTATGTTTATTCCTACGCGTACAGGAAACTGCATACGCATGGAATTGGAATCTCATGCAGTGTACATGGGCTGCCATGGGCTTAGTCTCGGACATGGGCATCTCGTCGTACTCATCACGGCCCAATACTCCCCCGCAAGCTGGAGTGTGGAGATCTCGAACATTCAGTTTGGAGAGTAGGAAATGGAAACGTTCAGCTCCTAGTCCTTTTGTGAACAGGTCTATGAGCTGATACTGTGAACTGACCTTGACCGGCAAAATATTCCCAGACTGAACCCGCTCTCGTACGAAATAGTAGTCCATCTCGACGTGCTTTGTACGCTCATGAAAAACAGGATTAGCTGCTATGTAAAGTGCAGCTTGGTTGTCACAATGGAGAGGTGTAGGCGCAGACTGTGTGACACCAAGTTCCTGCAGTAACCATCGTAGCCAAAGCAATTCACTGACTGTACTCGCCATGGCTCGATACTCAGCCTCTGCTGAAGAGCGAGCAACAACTCGTTGCTTCTTGGTTCGCCAAAAAACCGGGGCACCGCCTAAACTGATGAAATACCCAGTGGTTGATCGGCGAGTGCTTTGACATCCTCCCCAATTGGCATCACAATAGGCTGTGAGATTCAAGGAAGTAGATGACGGGAAAAACAAACCTTGTCCTGGCGCGTTTTTGAGGTAACGCAGGATCCTGTAAACTACATCCATATGCATCCGACAAGGGCGATGCACGTACTGGCTCAGAATATTAACTGCATACGTGATATCCGGTCGTGTGAGTGTGTGATAGAGGAGTCTTCCAACCATATGCCTATATGGAGAGGGATCTGCAAGTACGTCGTCATATGGTTTGGTGACCTGGTGATTCTGTTCCACTGGGAAAGAGCTAGGATGAGAACCTTCCATGCCATCTTCTCCAAAATATTGAGAACGTACTTGCGTTTACACAAAGAAATCCCTTTCGCATTACGTGCCACTTCTATGCCCAGGAAATATCGTAGTATGCCAAGATCTTTGATGCTGAACTTCTCATGAAGAAAAGTCTTAACCTGACCAATGAAGGAGGCAGAATTCCCAGCCAGGATTATGTCGTCGACGTAAATAAGAGCCACCACAAAGACACTCCCCCGCCGGTAGATAAACAGAGAATGGTTCGCATGGAAAGCACGAAAACCCAGATTAAGCAGTGCCTGGGCAAAATTTTGGTACCAGTTGCGAGAGGCCTGACGTAGCCCATAGATGGACTTGTGAAGGCAATAGACGCGGTTATCACCAGGTTGAGAAAAACCAGGAGGGAGCTTCATGTAGACTTCCTCTTCGAGATCGTCATGTAAGAAGGCATTGTTGACGTCGAGCTGGTGAAGAGTCCAACCACGGCTGACAGCAACGACAATAAGACAACGAACAGTAACCAGTTTAGCTACCGGAGCAAAAGTGTGGTGAAAATCGAGCCCTTCAATCTAAGTATAACCCTTGGCCACAATATGGGCCTTAAAATGCTCAATGCTGCCATCGGGATAATACTTGATTTTGAATACCCATTTTGCGGCTATGGCGCGCTTTCCCGGAGGAAGGACAACCAGTGACCAAGTTCCATTTTGTTGAAGAGCAACGACTTCCTTGATCATAGCTTCACACCAGCGCGGATCACGCATGACCTGCAGCAAGAAACACATGGTAAGGTGGAGTGAAATTATCATAATTAATGTGATTGGAGAGGGGATAGCGAATGGTACTTCCCTGAGGAGCCTCCGCTGGAGTGTCCCAAGTCACCGGTCCCATGAGATAATTCTCCAGATATTTGGGACGATGGCGAGAACGGTTGCCATGACGTAACTTGGGGACATGCGGCGGAGGCTGGGGGGAAGCAGGAGGCGAACTGGCATGAGGTGCAGCAGTCGTCGGCGATGAATGAGGAGATGGTGACCTGTCATTAGTTGGAGGAGATGCTGGTAACGTGGGCTCCTCATCCATGCGCTGCGCCTCACCTGTAGTGAGAGGAGGACAAGGGGAGGTAATGTCATCATCATCCGCTGGGACTTGTATTTCACTGAAGATGGGGAGAGGCACCCAGTGAAGAGAGGTCTGCGTGGAAGCTTGGAAAGGAAACATGGTTTCGTGGAAGATGACATCACGAGAGGTGATCATCTTGCGATCAGCTAGATGATAGACCCGATATCCTTTCTAACTAGTAGCATAGCAAAAAAAGACGCAAGCTGGTCCACGCTCTTCGAATTTATCGAGATGGCCATGAGTGTTCTTAGCGTAGACTAGGCAGCCGAATACATGCAAATGTGCATAAGTTAGTGACCGATGAAAGAGAAACTCGTAAGGGACGGACCCGGTGACTGAACTCGCCAATCGATTAATAAGATAGGTGGCGGTCAGAATACATTCGCCCCAATACTTGAGAGGAAGAGTAGCCTGGAATCGAAGTGCTCGAGCAGTATCAAGCAAGTGAAGATGCTTGCGTTCGACAACCCCATTCTACTGAGGGGGTATCTATGCACGATGTCTGGAAAAGAATACCTGCAGAATCATAGTACTCACGAAGGGGTGGAGTGGTAAACTCGGATCCATTATCTGTTTGCACTCGTTTCACCTATGCTTTAAACTGAGTACGAACCATATGGAAGAACTGGAGCAGATAATGACTAACATCTGATTTATAACGCATGAGATAAAACCAAGTACCGCGACTAAAGTCATCCACGATTGTCAAAAAATAGTGTGCACCACTCAAAGAAGGTACTTTGTAACCACCCCCAAATATCCAAATGAACAAGCTCAGAACATGACTTCGTCTTAATAAAACTGGAAGAAAAAGGACTACGGGTTTGTTTAGCACGTAAACAGGAGTGACAAGGAGCCTGTTGTGTGCTGACAGAGACTGATAAGGACGAACTGAGACGCTGCAACTTATCCGATGAGGGGTGACCCAACCGTGCATGCCAAGTGGTCTCTGTGACCTTCGAACCTCCCTGAACAGAACACGCATGTGCACGCCCTTGACCAAACAAGTGCAGGTAATACAACCCATCACGCATTTCACCCTTCCCAATCAACTTCTTGCAGCGTAAGTCTTGGATTACGCAGAAATCAGCGAGGAATATTAGTGAAACCTGATTCTCTTTAGTGAAGCGACTAACAGATACCAAATTACATCGAAATTCTGGTAAATGAAGAACCCGACCTAGTGTTAACCCAGATTGAAGATCAATTTTCCCAATATGTTGAACTGGAATGCTTGCCCCATTCGGAATCCGAACTGGTGGCCCATTCACACTGGCATGCTTATTAGACAGTAAGGTATCATCCATGGTGATATGTTCATTGCATCCCGAATCGAGTAACCACTCAGAATCAAAAGAAATAGTGCCTGCCATGTGAGCCACAGGATCATCGACTGGATCGGACTTCCCGAAGAACTGTTTCAGCTGCTCAAGCTGAGATATAGTAAAACCAGGGATCGGACTCTTCTGGTCGCGATCCACTTGAGATGCTTTCAGCTCTCGCTGCGAAGGGTTCTCTGATGAGGAACGCGCTTGGCGTCGATTTCCCCTTACACCTTGTCGTTCACCTGACTTGTCGCGAGGAGGGTACCCATGTCCATCCCCATTCGTCAGGAAAACCACCCACGATGTTCCTAATCCCCGCGTGTCGATCATATATAATCGTAATACCCTGCCGATGTGTCACGTGTTTGTGTAGTTGGTCAAAGAACCATGCCCAACTTAAGCTGTTCTCCCCTACCACTAATGAAAATGCAAGCGGGAAAATCCGCATATTTCCATCAACCCCAGTGGCAATGAGAAGAGTGCCTCTGTACTTCCCAGTAAGGAAAGTTCCATCAACCTAATTAAAAATTAGCAGATAATTAGTATGAAATTTACTTAGCAGGGAAATTAAACTTTTCTAACAGTAATTAGTTATTAAAATACCTAGATAACTGGTATTGATAGACCGATAATTACACATATTTTCACCCCTATTCTGAAGCCGTTTGAGATGTGGATTCTCGTGTTTTAAGCCGATTTCACGCTAGGTTGTGTGTTTATGTCATATTTCAGGACCCGGCGTTGAAATCGAGGCGGATAAACGAGTTCTGGGTCGAAAGGAGCGAAGTTGGGACGAAGGGGGCTGATGGAGGAAAATACCCGGCCATGACCAAAAATACCCGGCCGGGTATTATTACTTTGGGCGCCCCCGAGAATCAGAGAGGGGCCCGGGCAGAAGGCTTAAATCCCCGGTCGGGAATTATTGGAGCAGACTGGGGATTTTCCCTCGAATGAAACGTGCGTTTTGAATAATACCCGGTCAAGACCCAAAATACCCGACCGGGTATTTCGACCGGGTATCGCGACAGGCGGCCAATTTAAGGAAGAAGAAGGCCAACATCCAAGGGTTCCGAGTTTTAGAGAGATAGAGCGATTCCTAGAGAGAGAAATCGACGAACCAGAGTTCCCAAGTGCCATAGCTTGATCTTCATCACCATTGGAGCCCGGCTTGAGCTTGGAGAAGTGCCGATTAACGTCCAGAAGCAGAAATCCATCTTCACAGTATGATTTCCGTGTTTGAATCTGTTTTTGCTTCTTTCTCCATGGAGTAGTTTCCCCATTCATCTGGGTATGGAGAACCCTAGATTTGTATGCTAGGTCTGATTGTATGAAGCCAAGTACAGAGTTTATGAATTGAGTATATTCGATTGAGGTTTGAATGATTGAATGACTTGAATCCTGATCAAATTCCTGTTGTTTCTGCTTTGACCTAGAACGAGAATATCTGCCTAGGTTGATAGAGTATCCTTAATTGAAGGTAGTGAATTGGTGACTTTAGTCGAGGAGCCAATTCGCTATTCTGTACCGAATTCAGTTCGGTAGTGGAGGTTTGGTTCGTTAGGGCCTCAATCTGTTTACTCCGGTGGAGGTTAGTCGCCCGCTAGAGACTCAGATTGAGAGGGTCTGGAGACCTTTAGTCGAGCCTTCATACTGTTTAAGAACCTTCCGCATTATAACTTTCATGAAAACTGAACTTGGTAAATTTCAATCCGGCTTAACTGCAGTCTAGGGGGAACCATATCCGGGTGACCTCTCTTGACTTGAAAACAACCGTTTAACTTGCTTTGTGTTTTTGTTTGTTGAACTGCACTAAAGTTCACTGCTAGATAACAAGAATTCACCGAGTAGTCATCAAATCTAGGACCCGGGTTGACAATAAAACCCAAACCCGCTATACTACGCTTTAGGAAGTGGTTACACTTGGCCATTTTCTAGAGTGACAGTAGGAGTGAGTCAAGTTTTTGGCGCCGTTGCCGGGGACGGCTAGGTTGTTGAAGAAAAGTGATTTCTGTTACTTTAGCATTTTCATTTTCGCATTGAGTGTTTGTTCTTTCCCACTTGTGCCTTCACGGGTTTGCATTGCTTGATTGTGTGCAGATAGTGCATGACCCGTAGCCAGTCGGGAGGTTTACTGCCGTTGGATCCAGAGATTGAACGCACCTGCAACCAACTTCGGAGACAACAGCGAGCTAGACTGGCTACGGTGGAGCGCATAGACGGCCAATTGAGCAGCGAGTCCGAGGACGAGTACGAGATGGAAGGCGATCACAACCCACCTCCGGGAACCTCCTGGGGAACGACCCCAATCCCCAGGGAGCTGGGGTTCATCATCATCCACCACCACCGGGTCCCACCTTGGAGTACTACTACACTCCACGGATTGCTGACATCCGCCCGGTCATCCTCTATCCGCCCATTCCAGCAAACAACTTCGAGATCAAGCCATGCTGGATTCAACTCATTACATCCTCTATCCAGTTCCATGGCTTGAAGGATGAGGAGGCCCGGGTGCATCTTTCCCGTTTTCTGCAGCTGACGAACGGGTTCAAGCTGAACGGTGTCCCGGATGACGCAATCCGCCTTCACCTCTTCCCCCATTCTCTGGCGGGGAATGCTAAGAGGTGGTTGGAGACCCAGCCCCCATTGTCCATCACTTCTTGGGACGATCTGGCAGACAAGTTCGTGCACAGGTACTATCCGGCATCGAAGACCACAGAGATTCAGCGGGAGATCACTCACTTCCGCCAAGAGCCAGATGAGTCACTTCGTGATGCATGGGAGCGGTACATGGGATATTTCTGGCAGTGTCCCCATCATGGCTTCAGCGATGCTTCACAGTGGGGAACTTCTACAGTGCCCTCACCCAGACAGCCAGAGGGTGATTGAGTCTCTATGCCCAGGAGGGGATATCCTCACTAAGACTCCACCCGAGCTGAACCAGATGATCAGTACCTTGGCTGCCCGAGATCATTCCTGGGGGCAGAACAACAGAGGCAGAATTCCCGGGACCGGGTGTGCACGCTATGGAGGCCAGGTCCGGGTTAGAGCAGCAGGTGGCTGAGTTGGTGCAGACATTGA
The DNA here is from genome assembly GCA_946122785.1 of Linum tenue. Lineage (NCBI taxonomy): Eukaryota > Viridiplantae > Streptophyta > Magnoliopsida > Malpighiales > Linaceae > Linum > Linum tenue. The sequence goes on from CAMGYJ010000002.1 coordinate 34,110,829, forward strand.
AGCAGCCCAACAGTCTCCTTCCGGGCCGAGGTAGCTACGCCTCCAGTAGCTCAGTGTCAGTGGTGTGAGAGCCCGAATCACCTGGTGGAGGATTGTCAGTCTATGAGGGAGTCCTCTACTCCCCAAGAGCAGGTGGACTTCATCGCCAATGCTCGGCGCCTGGACCCATACAGCAATACCTACAATGAGGGATGGCGCCAGCATCCCAACTTCGCCTGGAGCAGCAACATTACCAAACCACCTGGTTTCCCAGCACCAGCGGGTGGTTTTCAGCAGAGGCAGCCATTCCAGGCTAGGCAGGGGCCACCACCACAGCAGCATCCCTACCAGTCTAAGCAAGGGCAGCCATTCCAGCAGCCCCAGCGCCAGTTTTCTCATCCTCCAGCAGCCGCAGCTCCAGATAATCAGATGGCTGATCTGAAGAATATTTTGCAGGCATTCATGACCACCAGTCAGGCGAATTTCACGAGGATAGATCAGAAGATAGCCTAACTGGAGGCAGGCCAGAGAAACCAAGGTGCCATTCTGCAGGATCTACAGAATCAGATTGGGAGCTTAGCTCGCCAGAACACTACCAGGGCACTGGGGACTCTGCGTGCCACCGCTGTCCCCAATCCTCGTGACCCTCTCCAGCAGCTGGACGTCATCACCACCAGGAGTGGCAAGACCATATATGCTGCTCCTGCCCAGCCCAGGCGAGACGACCCACTGCCTGCTTCAACACCTCCAGCTGATACTGCAGAAGTGGGGGAAGGCAGCGAAGCACCTGCTCCCAAGCCGCAGCCTGTGGTTAAGGAGCATACACCCCAGCTGCCCTTCCCCACTCGACTTCATAAAGACAAGCTGGAGACAGAGTTTGCCAAGTTCATGGCAATGTTGAAGCAGGTCAACACCAGCATGCCGTTCGTGGAGGCACTGTCGAAGATGCCCAAGTATACCAAGTTCATGAAATACCTCCTCACCAACAAGAAGAAACTTGGGGATCTTTCGACAGTGATGCTAAGGGAGGAGTGTTCTGCTATCCTGCAGAACAAGCTGCCCGAGAAGCGCAAAGACCCAGGGAGTTTCACTATCCCTCTTGTTATTGGCAGCATGCATGTAGGAAAGTCCTTGGCGGACCTAGGCGCTAGCATAAATGTCATGCCCTATAAATTGTTTAAGAAGCTAGACCTAGGTGAACCTAGAGCTACTAGGATGGGCATTCAGTTAGCTGATCGTTATATCGTGCATCCTAGGGGTATCATTGAGGACTTGCTTGTTAATGTAGGTGCATTCACATATCCTGTTGATTTTTTTATTTTGGATATAAATGAGGATGTGGATGTACCTTTGATTTTGGGTAGACCGTTTCTCGCCACAGCCAAGGCGCTTATTGATGTGCATAGTGGTAAATTGATCTTGCGTGCTGGTGATGAACATGCTACTTTTTCTGTGTCTGAAAATGGGAAACATTCTCATTTGCATGATGACATAGATTACTGTGATGTGCTTACCGATTTTGAGACCGCACTCGCCATCACGAGTGCGGGTACTGATGATGCTCTTGAGCGTTGTATTTTGCTAGGTGAGCAGGCATCGCAGGAGCCGCAGCTGGCGGAGCAGTTGGCCGCATTGGAGAGTGGCCCCTTCTTGGAGGGCGACAGGCTGTTTAAACCGATGTCATCCTCTGCCCGCATCACCACCTCCTTGGAGGAACCACCAGAGCTAGAGCTTAAGCCCCTCCCTTCTCATTTGGAGTATGCATTTCTCCGGGAGGGGAATAAGCTGCCAGACATCATCAGCTCGACCCTCACACCCGAGCAAAAGACCAGACTGGTGGCCCTGCTGAAGCAGTACGAGCGGGCTTTAGCATGGAAGATCACAGACATCCGGGGGATCAGCCCGTCCTTTTGCTCCCACTGGATACTGCAGGAGGATGAGATGCGGCCAGTGAGGCAGCCGCAGAGGAGATTGACACCGAACCTGGAGGCTGTGGTTCGGGCAGAGATCGTGAAGCTAATGGACGCGGGGATCATCTTCGCCATTTCTGACAGCGAGTGGGTCAGTCCCACCCAGGTGGTGCCCAAAAAGGGTGGGATGACCGTGGTGCCTAACGAGAAGAACGAGCTCATCCCGATGCGCATGGTGACTGGGTACCGTGTTTGCATCGACTATCGGCGTCTCAATGACGCCACTCGGAAGGACCATTTCCCGCTGCCGTTCATTGATCAGATGCTGGAGAGGTTGGCGGGGCACGAGTTCTACTGCTTCTTGGATGGGATGTCCGGGTACTTTCAGATCCCTATTGCACCGGAGGACCAGGCGAAGACCACCTTCACCTGCCCCTTCGACACATTTGCTTACCGGAGGATTCCATTCGGGCTATGCAACGCCCCGGCCACTTTTCAGCGATGCATGCTCGCCATCTTTGACCGTCTGGTCGGCGAGATCATGGAGGTGTTTATGGACGATTTCTCGGTTTATGGAGACTCATTCTCTCACTGTCTCCATAACCTGGAACTTGTTCTTAAACGGTGTGAAGAAACGAACTTGGCACTGAGTTGGGAGAAGTGTCACTTCATGGTTCGAGAATGCATAGTTCTTGGGCATAAGATCTCCAAGATGGGGATTGAGGTGGACAGAGCAAAGATCGAGACTATCAGCAAGCTGCCTCCTCCTACGTCTGTTAAGGGGATCCGGAGTTTTCTTGGCCATGCAGGGTTCTACAGGCGGTTCATCAAGGATTTCTCGAAGATTGCCCTGCCCATGACTAAGCTTCTAGAGAAGGATGCCCCCTTCCAGTTCACTGATGCTTGCACAGCGGCGTTCACAACCTTGAAGGAGAAGCTCACCCAGGCTCCTATCATGGTTGTTCCTGACTGGTCCCTACCATTTGAGCTGATGTGCGACGCCAGTGACTTTGCTGTTGAAGTTGTTTTGGGGCAGAGGCGAGATCAACACTTCCGGCCTATCTACTACGCCTTGAAGACTCTTAATGATGCCCAGGAGAACTACACCACCACAGAGAAGGAGCTGCTTGCAGTGGTGTTTGCCTTCGATAAATTTCGCCCCTATCTGGTCTTGTCCCATGTGACCGTGTACACAGACCACTCCGCGATTCGATACTTGATGAGCAAGGCGGATGCCAAGCCTCGGCTCATACGATGGATCTTACTACTGCAGGAGTTTGATATTGAGATCCGGGACAAGGAGGGTGCAGAAAATGTTGCAGCTGATCACCTCTCCCGGTTGGACGCACCTCCTGCGGACAACCTCGTGGAGGAGATCGACGACTCCTTCCCATATGAGAGATTGATGATGATGTGCTTGGTGGAGAGTGTCACTCCCTGGTATTCTGATTTTGCGAATTATTTGGTGAGCCAGCAGCTGCCCAAGGGGATGACAACTCACGCCAGGAGGAAGTTTTTCTCCGATATGAAGTACTACTTCTGGGATGACCCTCATCTTTTTCGGATCGGAGCCGACGGGATCATCCGTCGTTGTGTTATGGAGAGTGAGATGGAGGGCATTCTATCTCACTGTCATGAGGGACCTACTGGCGGTCACCACGGAGGAAACCGCACGGCGAGGAAGGTGCTCCAGTCGGTCTTTTACTGGCCCACGCTCTTCAAGGATGCAGAAGCCTTCGCACTCAGGTGCGACCGATGCCAGAGGTCAGGTAACATCTCTGCCCGTGATGAGATGCCCCAGAATGTGTTTATAACTTGTGAGATTTTTGATGTCTGGGGTATCGACTTCATGGGCCCCTTCCCTCCATCTTTTGGCAATACCTATATTCTGGTTGCTGTTGACTACGTCTCTAGGTGGGCTGAGGCGCAAGCTTTGCCCACTAATGATGCTAGACGTGTTTGTGGTTTTTTGAAGCAGCTATTCTCCCGGTTCGGGACACCTAGGGCCATCATAAGCGATAGAGGCACCCATTTCCAGGGCCAATTTGATAAACTACTGTCTCGCTATGGTGTGACTGACAAGGTGTCCGTGGCCTATCATCCTCAGACCAGTGGCCAGGCCGAGCTGACGAACCGGGAGCTCAAGCGGATCCTGGAGAAAACGGTGGATCAGTCCCGCAAAGATTGGTCCACCAAGCTCGATGATGCTCTGTGGGGGTATCGCACTGCCTACAAGACACCCATTGGTACTTCACCGTACCGGCTTGTCTATGGAAAGGCATGCCATTTTCCCGTGGAGCTAGAGCACAAGGCCTTCTGGGCCCTTAAGCTGCTAAATCTGGATGTTAGTGCTGCAGGTGTTGAGCGAAAAATGCAGATGTTGGAGCTGGAGGAATGGCGCTACCACGCCTATAAGAACACCCGGCTGTACAAGGAGCGCACTAAGCGCCTGCATGATGCTGGTTGCGGGGTCCGAAAGAGTTCCAGGTTGGTGATCGAGTTCTCCTCTATAACTCTCGCCTGAAACTCTTTCCTGGAAAACTCCGTTCCCAGTAGTCTGGACCGTTCACGGTCACCCAGGTGTTCCCGTATGGCACTATTGAGATTGCCAACCTGCAAACTGAGCCGTTCAAAGTGAATGGCCATCGTCTCAAACTCTACCTGGGAGACGAGGTCGAACGTGCGGAGTTGGTGGTGGAACTCGCGGACCCTTAGTTCCGCCATGGGCGTCCAGCTAAAAGACGGTAACGAAGCGCTTGTGGGGAGGCAACCCCACCACGGTTTGCATTTCTTTTTCCCTTTTTTCTGAGTTTTTATGTCGTGTCGAGTCAGTTGCATGTCTGTAATGAAGTTCGGTCGTCGTTGATGCCTCGATTTGGTGTTTTCGTGCAGGAGAGGTTGAAATTTTGGGCAAAATGAGATTTTTGGCCGAATTGGGGGAAATACCCGGTCGTCGGCCAAAATACCCGACCGGGTATTTTTGGTCCACGCCCGGGGCTCCCTCTGTTTCTCGGGGGGAAAAATGGGAAATACCCGACCTCGTCCCAAAAATACCCGATCGGGTATTTTTGGTTCGAGGCCGGGGATTCCCAAAGCCTTGAACGCAGCGTTTTTACAAACATACCCGACCTCGTACCAAAATTACCCGACCGGGTATTTTTGGTTCGAGGCCGGGGGTTTTCAAGGCCTTACACCCAGCGTTTCACAAAAATACCCGACCTTGATCCAAAATTACCCGACCGGGTATTTTTGGCTCAAGGCCGGGTATAATGGCCCATTTGATACGCTGCGTTTCGCATACCCCCGGTTGAAGAATCAAAAATACCCGACCGGGTATTTTTGAGACCCGACAGGGGATTTTTCCTATTTAAAGTAAACCCCCGGTCATTTCTCTCTCCCCCTCATTTTTTCCAAAATTCCTCTCTCTCCACTCTCAAATCCTCTCCCCTCTCTCCTCTTTTGCCCCCGCGCCGCCGTCGCCGGTCATTTTCCGGCGACTTTCCGGCGACTCGCCGGCCATTTTCCAGCGAGCCTCCCGGGCGATTTTCTCGCTCCCCCTCGCGTCCCTCACCCTTTCCTCGCGTCCTAGCTACAGTTCTCCTTGTGTTTCCAGGTGTGTTTCTTGTTCATTGCTCGTTTCATGGAAAATCGAACTGTAGATCATAGGACCGAGAACTGTGTTTGCCTGCCTGATTTAGAGTAGGGTGAGGGATGACTTGAGCTTGCATGGATTTATATGTGGTATATGTGCTGCCCGTGTACTTATTGTGGTTGATTCTGTGGTCTTGCCTTGATTCCGGTTGAGTTGATTTCGATTCAACCGACTGTGCTTAATTGTTCCCCTAGGTGAGCCTTGAGTGTGGGGGAAGTGATGAACCCATACTGTTGGTCCTGACGAAATTTTTCTTGGCTCCACTTTTGGTTTGTTGATTGTGCAGGATCATGTCCCTCGATCATCCGTTTGTGCAGGGATTGCGCCTGCACCGGGAGTACGCGGACCAGTTCCGCAAGGTGATTCGAGGGAAACTGGAGCCCCACCACCATCTCGAGTGGGCGGTGTTCGAGCAGCTCCACTGCTTGCAGGAGCTTCGCACCGCCATCAGTCACCGCGATTGGCGGACGCTGCTTGCCATAGACGAGCCCACATACACGGAGCTGGTGTGGGATTTCTACACCACATACCAGTAAGACAGCAAGAAGCCTCGGGACTCCTATGCAGTGAAGTTCAGGCTGGGTGGCCGCCCCCGGGAGCTGACCATTGACGGGTTGGCCTTCGCCTTGGGCATCGAGTACCACCCGTTCGATGGCCACGAGTGGCACATTCTGAACCTCCTGATCACCCGCTCCATCGTTCCCAACGCCACCGGCTCGCATAAGATTCCAAAACGGGTGCTGTATGCTATGTACTCGATGGGGGACCCGAACCACATGCTCCACCTGGGTCTTTCGTGGGCACCACCTTCTCCCGGTGCCACGGGAAGCCCACCCACCTCTTCTGTGGTCCCCTCATCACCCGGTTGGCACGCCATTTCGACATCAGCTTCGAGGGGCTTCATGATGCTTCTGCACAGGGCGGCTCCACCCCCCTCAGCCGGGACGTGCTCCACAGTGCTCGCCTCCTGGCCACTGACGACATCCGCACCTGGGTGGATGGGCTTTCTATGCCCCCTGAGGAGGTTGTGGATCTTGATGAGGACGAGGAGGATGATGACTACTCCGCTGAGGAGGAGGATGAGGAGGATGACGGGGCTATGGATGCCGATGAGCCGGAGCCCCAGCTCTCTCCACCAGGGGCCCTTCAGCCTCGACGGAGACCGGTGCGGGGCGAGTCCTCCTCTGGTCCATCTGGTCCGTCGATGGCTTCTGGCCCGTCGATGGACTTCTTCACCGAGCAGTTCCAGCAGATGGGGCTCCAGTTCCAGCAGCTCGGTCTTCAGAACTAGCAGCTCATGGACCATCAGGTCCAGTTCTACCAGCAGTATTCGGCCCACCAGGCCGAGTACCGGTCCCGGCTGACGGGAGTTGATGAGCGCCTTGGCCGATTGGAGACCCACATGGGAGTCACTAGTGCTCTCATCGAGCGGGAGAGAGATCGAGGCCGCCGGCTGATGGAGTACTAGGAGCACCTGCTCCAGGCTTGTCACCCTCCAGAGGAGCACCACTAGACCACCCGGTGGGATCATTCACCACCACAGCAGCCACCGGAGGATGGCGACGACGACCTCATGAACCAGATCGACTTCTCCGGTCTTGGAGGCCCCTAGGGGCATGTTTTGAGTGTTTTTGTCTTTGTCAGCATGCAAACTGTTTGTTTTATGTCGGTTTTTGTTCCTTTTTCTTTTCATTTATGGATGCTGTACTATTGGGCTGACCATTGGACCTAACGTATGTGTTTGAGCTTTTTGATTCCTTTTAGCTGTGCCTGTGTTCCCGGCTGGTCCTCTCTCCAGTCCGTTTCATCCTGACTGGTCCACTTCCAGTCTCCTGCAGTCTGTGCACACCGGTAACATCGTTCCCCTTTCCTTTCCTTTCCTCTTCTCCATTGAGGGCAATGTCGATCTTAAGTGTGAGGGGGATGATGTTTATCTTTTGACTGCATTCGATCTGTTTGTGTGCTTGGAGCCTAGTCCACTGTCCAAATCTCGAGATTTGTGGGCTCCAAGCACTGCTGTTTGCTTGATGATTGATCCTATTGGCACTGTGGATGTGATTAGTAGATTGAATGGCTTGTGACTTGATGCATGACAACTTGAGCGTGACTAAGACAACCTATTACGATGACTGAGATGTGTAGTAGAGTTGTGTAGGGGTTCAGTTTTCAACTGTTTGCTTACCAACTGCGACTTGCATTTGATCACTTTCTTTTGACAGTCATTTATGCATCTAGTTCAGGGAATCAGAATGTGAGATAGAGCATATAGGTAGCCATGTGAGATTTGAGCCTGCTCGTTTCTTTCCTGTGCGATAGATCCCTCTTCCATGAAATGTAGCATTCACGTTGTCACTAGCTAAGATGATGGAGGCATAGGATTAGCCCACAACCAAACTGACTGTCCTGATGTGTCATATCCCCTAGTCAGCCCCTTTGAGCCGTGTGTTATCCTTTCTTTCGGTCTACAATGAAAAAATCACCCTTTGCATCTTTTAGAAGGTTCCACAGAGTGGTTTTTACGTGTTTTCTGCTGTTTCTGCTAAATGTAATGTGAGGGGTTGGAGGTAGTGCTTGAAAGTTGGGCGTGTATTTGAAAATGGTGCAGAGGTGGTGGTTCTCTTAAGGAATGAATAAAGAAAAAAAATAAAGAAAAACAAAGAAAAAAATGAAAGCAAAAGAGAGCCACCATCAAAAATCTGAATAGTGCCCATTAAGCAGTGTTTCTTAGCGGTTTGGCTTGGAAATGCTAGCATTTATATAACCTCCTTCGCTCTTGTGTTCTAAAGAAGTTGAGTAATGCAGAATAGCAGAAAGGAAGTTACTGGTTTGCTTGACTGTGAATTTGTTGCGTTTGGAAATGTGGAACCTTGTGCTATAACTTCCACCACCTAAAAGGCCTTTTCCCCATGTCCAAGACCCTAGCCAGTCATTTGAACCTGTGTCTAAGACCTCCGGATTAGTTAGTGGTGACACCCCCTATGTGAACTCTAGCATTTAGAGGCTGCATTCATGGTGAAGAGACATTAGGGATTGAGAGAATAAGAATGCGCATTTTTCGCATCAAATTGTCCTGACCCCACTGGTCGAGAGTGAGCGATTCATTTTCTCATATTCTCTATACTCTTTACCCCGGTGAGGACCTAGATTGCTTGTCTTAATTCTGATATCTTGAGCTTTGTGCATGAAGTGACTGTTTTGAACAAGTGATTGAGTCAAGTATATGTTGGTTGATGAACGGGAGAGAACTCTTCCTTTGCTCGGCTTTATTGCATTCGAATGTCATCTGTGGTGGTTGTCTAGGTTGTTGTTCGAGTTGCCATGTGTTGATGATCGAAAGCCAGTATGATCCACATGTTTTGTGCAGATATGATTTGCCCTAAAGCCTACCTGATTGAAACGTTTTGAGCTTACCTGGTGTCTGACTTGGTTTGCTTAGGGACAAGCAAACGGTTAAGTGTGGGGGAGTTTGATAGACCGATAATTACACATGTTTTCACCCCTTTTCTGGAGCCGTTTGAGATGTAGATTCTAGTGTTTTAAGCCGATATAACGCTAGGGTGTGTGTTTATGTCATATTTCAGGTCCCGGCGTTGAAATCGAGGCGTAGAAACAAGTTCTGGGTCGAAAGGAGCGAAGTTGGGACAAAGTAAGCCGCAGGAGGAAAATACCCGGTCAGGTGGCCAAATACCCGACCGGGTATTCACTACTTTTGCGAGCCCGAGAACCAGAGAGGGGCCCAGGCAAATGCTAAAATCCCCGGTCGGGGATTTGCCCTTTACCAAAGCGGCGCGTTTTGATTATACCTGGTCGAAACCCGAAATACCCGACCGGGTATTTCGACCGGGTATCGCGACCAGGCAGCCAATTTAAGGAGGAAGAAGGCCAACATTGAAGGGTTCCGAGTTTTTGAGAAAGAAAGCGATTCCTAGAGAGAGAAAGCGACGAACCAGAGTTCCCAAGTGCCATAGCTTGATCTTCATCACCATTGGAGCCCGGCTTGAGCTTGGAGAAGTGCCGATTAAACGTCCAGGAGCAGAAATCCGTCTTCACAGTATGATTTCCGCGTCTGAATCCGCTTTTGCTTCTTTCTCTATGGAGTAGTTCCCCCATTCATCTGGGTATGGGGAACCCTAGATTTGTATGCTAGGTCTGATTGTATGAACCCAAGTACAGAATTTGTGAATTGATTAGATTCGATTGAGGTTTGAATGATTGAATGACATGAATCCTGATCAAATTCCTGTTGTTTCTGCTTTGACCTAGAATGAGAATATCTGCCTAGGTTGATAGAGTATCCTTAATCGAAGGTGGCGAATTGGTGACTTTAGTCGAGGAGCCAATTCGCTATTCTGTACCGATTTGTATGCTATTCTTTCTCTATGGAGTCGCCCGCTAGAGACTCAGATTGAGAGGGTCTGGAGACCTTTAGTCGAGACTTCAGACTAGTTAAGAACCTTCCGCAGTATAACTTTCACGAAAACTGAACTTGGTAAATTGCAATCCTGCTTAACTGCAGTCTAGGAGGAACCATATCCGGGTGACCTCTCTTGACTTGACAACAACCGTTTACTTGCTTTGTGTTTTTGTTTGCTTGAATCTGTACTAAAATTTCACTGCTAGATAACGAGAATTCACCGAGTAGTCATCACATCTAGGACCCGGGTTGACAATAAAACCCAAACCCGCTATACTACGCTTTAGGAAGTGGTTACACTTGGCCATTTTCTAGAGTGACAGTAGGAGTGAGTCAAGCTCCTCTTAATGCTCAGGAGGATCTCCTCTGTTTCACGATAGGCCTGGGTACAAAGATCCATCCTGGAGCATGATCTCGCACTGTCTCGAGCAAACTGCTTCATGAGAAGCCTCAATTCATAGTTTGGATCTGGTTGTGGAGTGTAGCATGGCTCTGCAGAATGGCCTGTGAAGGCCGCCATGGGCAACTCCAGCTCCGATGGCCCTTCTGGTTGTGGGATAAATTCTTCTTGATAATGAGGTTTTTCTTGATATGCCCCGGGGTCTGATTGTTCTCTGTAGTAAGGGGTTTGGTACTGTAACCCGAATCCATAGTCTTCTCCTCCTTGACTTCTCCATGGAGTCTCGGGGTAATACCACTCAGACGGTGGTGGATACCCCCAATGGTTGGAGAAGCCATGAGGATCCATGATTCAGATCTTCACCAACAAAAACAAAAATACCCAAGTGAAAAGCAAGGGTGGAAAGGAAAAGAAAAACGCTAAAATAAAAAACTTCTGCCTTTCCTAATACTCTAGAAAGTCCCCGGCAACGGCGCCAAAAACTTGACTCGCTATGACACAGCTCCTAACAATGGCCAAGTGTAACCAATGAAAGGGACTGCAGTATAGTGGCTCAAGTAATAAATATTGAATCCACGGGTCTCTAGAGTTACTATTACTCAGCTTCAGTTCATTATCTAGCAAACCAGATTAAGAAGGAAGAACTAAAACTACTCTAGCAAACTATAGTTAAAGTTAATCTAATTACAAGTTGGGAACTCACTTAGGTATGATTCCCCCTAGCCACTAGCCAGATTAATGATCGATGATTTCTAACTAATTTCGCTTTCATTCACAATGCGGAGAATACTTGACTAGACCTTGAATCTCGACTAAAGGATCAAGGCCCTCTTGAGTCGATTGCCTAGAGGGATGTATCCTTCTCTGGAACAACCGATCAATGCGTTCTGAACTAAACTCCCTCTATCGAATGAGGTTCTCACTCGATACAAAGCAGTGAATCGACCCTCGACTAAAGCAATCGATCCAATACTATCAATCCATGGTGCTCTATTGACCTAATAAGGCATTCGCTCTCATAGGATCAAAGCAGAATCAATAATCTAGACTAAAGCATAATTGAATCATGAAAACATGCATAGATTGAATATGAACTCAAGATTATCAAGTAAGAGTACTCATACAATCATCCAATCAAACAAATATAGCTAGGGTTCCTCAAAACCTAAGTGAAGGGAAGTTACTCCATAGAGAAGAGAGAGACTGCAGTAAGAATCTTCAGATGATCAGTCTTCAAATCCGAGCTTGTTCCTCGAGCTTCCAAGGTGAAGAAATCCTCCAATTCCACTCCAAGAATTCCCTCAAATCTCCCTCTCTCTCTTTGGTTTGTCCCTTGGGTGTTTGGGATCCAAAACCCAGCTCTCCCATTGCAAAAACGCACAAAATAGGCTTTTAACAGCCTGCATTCGCGATCCCCGGTCATAATACCCGGTCGGGTATTTTAGGTGGTGACCGGGGATTCTTGAAACACACCGTCAAGGTCAAGAATACCCGACCGGGGATTTATGCTCAATGCCCGGGCCCCCTTCTGCTTCTCAAACGCCCAAAAGGGGTTTTCCCCGGTCTGCTCCGATTAATATCCGGCCGGGTATTTCTGCTCATGGCCTGGTAGTTTTCTCCTCCAGCACACTTCAACTCAAACGTGATTCTTTCGACTCGAAACTCGTTTCTTCGCCTCGATGCCAACGCCAGGCCCTGACATATGACATAAACGCACAACCTAGCGTGAAGTCGGCTTAAAACACGAGAATCAATCTCTCAAACGGCTCAAGAAGAGGGGTAAAAACATGTGCAATCAATGGTCTATCACTACCCGGTTCACGTGGGTTTACTTTCTTCGTCGCAAGTCCAACCTTCTCGCAGTAGCTAAGTAGTTCTTTCCTATGGTTCGAACTCAGTTTGGCTGTATGGTCAAGATTCTTCGTTCCGATCTCGGTGGCGAGTTTACATCGGGTCCACTGCATGAGGTGTTGAAAGGTTTTGGGATTTTTGCTCACCAATCATGTCCCAGATTTTCTCAACAAAATGGATTAGTTGAGCGCAAACATCGCCATGTGCTCGAGCTGACTCGGGCTATCCTGTTCCAGTCTTGTGTGTCGTCCCATTTTTGGGTAGAGGCGATTCATACGGTTGTCTACTTGATCAATCGTCAACCTACACCAGTGTTGGCAAACCGGTGTCCCTAGGAGGCTCTGCATGGGAAGCGTCCAGACTATCATGGGCTAAGGGTGTTTGGATGCGTCTGCTATGTTCTATTACCCCGACGTGAGCGACACAAGCTGGAACCAAAGGCTCTCAAGTGTGTTTTTATCGGCTACAACGATAAACATAAAGGGTATGTTTGCTATGACGTACCGAATCGTCGTCTATGGATCTCCTGTCACGTGGCTTTTCTTGAGAATCTCTCTTACTATGGAGCGACTGATTCTTCAACTCGCTCGGACTTGGATTTTCTTTAGTCATTGCCGTCATTTCCATCAGCTACTCCTCCTGGTTTTGATGCTCCTGACCCACCGTCCCCTCCACCCACGTTGCCCTCCATGCAGCTCGACATGTCTCCTTTCATGACCAGCTCCTTCTCCCACGTGAACACGACTTCATTTGACTCCCCTGGTCATTCATCTCAACCAACACAAGAGGAGTCTTCTTCTACTTCGGCAGGGGGCCCGACCTCGTCTTCGGCAGCAAGGGTGGTTGCCCAAGGTTTTCGCCAGGAATTTGGGGTCGATTAGGAGGAGACTTCTGCTCTGGTTGCCAAGATGCAAACCATTCGTACTCTTTTTGAAGTAGCAGCCCTCAAGGGGTGGAGTTTACAGCAGCTGGATGTGAAGAATGCTTTTCTTCACGGAGATCTTAAGGAGACAGTGTATATGGAATGTCCCCCTGGGTATCTGTCAGGCGACAAATCAAAGGTGTGCTTGCTTCGTTGCTCTCTCTATGGCTTAAAGAAGGCTCCTCAGGCTTGGTTCGAAATTTTTATGATATATCCTACTTGCTGGGTTTACCCCAAGTGACAATGATCCATCCTTATTTCTTCGAAGATCAGTTCAAGGCATCACAGTGCTCCTTATCTATGTGGATGATATGCTGGTAAGTGGTGATGACATTGTCGGCATTCGATCTCTTATTCAGTCTCTGCGACCAGCCTTTAATCTGAAGGTGCTTGGAGATGCTTCTTATTTCCTGGGTCTGGAACTTCATCGTTCGGCTGCTGGGTTACTTGTTAACCAGCAAAAATATATGTACGATATTCTGGAGAATGCTCATATGGATTCCTGCGATCTGGTTGCCACCCCTATGGAGCAGAATCTGAAGTTGCGTCAAAGTGATGGTGAGTTACTGAGTGATGGATCTTCTTATCACATTTTAGTTGGGAGTTTGATCTACCTCCCTCATATTCGCCGAAAAATTTCGTATGTTGTGCAAGTAGTTAGCCAGTTCATGTCTGCTCCCCGTACTACTCGTATGGTTGCAGTCTATGCAGTTAAAAGCGCGATTCTACCTAGAAGCGGAAAATAGCTAAAATATGTTAAGTACAACATATAGTATGTAAAATGTGAGTGTGTAGATTTTAGATAATTGAATAACTACATGAAATACATAATTAAAATGTAATATCTAACAGATAAACTAATTTGTGTTGACTCAAAAGTAGAGAAAACTCATCACATCTTAATAATAAGCTCATAAATGTAGATCGTAACCCGTAAACGAGCTTGATGAGAATCCAAATTCTCATAAGCTGGTTTGAGTTTATATAATTACATAAAATCAATTACCAATAAACTTTTATCGTAACCCAGGTAAGAGCCACATGCGAAGATTAAGGGAGAATAGAAGGTCAGCGGCTGTTGAGAATACCATTAGGTGTCTTTTCAACCTAATGTGAAGCACCCATCTCCACACTAGTTGTAGAACAAGAGATGAATCATGTTTTCCTTTATTTATATTTTGCTGATATGTTTCCAAAATTAAATCATTTTGAGCCAATTAGCACATTTTTATGAGATGATCAAAATTGTATAAAAACGCTTCAGAATCGCGATTTTACCCATGTTTTTACCAGTTTTTGTGACTAAGCGACTTTAGGTAGAAACTGAAACGTTTTGGTGACCTGGATACGTAAAAACGTAAGTCTTTACGTTTTAATGCTCGATTTTGACTGCACTGGTTGTGGTCACCCGCATCCTACGCTATCTGCGAGGTACATCAGATGTTGGATTGTTCTTCCCTGCATCTGGTGATCCCGCTCTTGAAGCCTATGAAGATGCTGACTATGCTGGCTGTTTAGACCCTCGTCGGTCTTCGTTTGGGTGGTGTGTGAAGATCGGTCCGTCATTCGATTCATGGCGATGTAAGAAGCAGGAACGGGTATCGAAGTCCTCCACCGAAGCTGAATATCGATCAATGTCTGAGGTTACCTCAAAAATGGTGTGTCTCGTACGGTTGGTTGAGGAGTTGGCTATGCCGTGTCTACGACCTATGCGCTTGTAGGCACTACCAACGTGGTAACGAGTCGTATGAAATGTTTTTGTCGCAATTTATTGAAAATGTATCTCATTTGGTATTATCACAACGAACTCGTTTCGTCTGTGCAAAAAAGTAGGGTATATGCATCGGTTAAAATAAAATCTAGGATGTTAGGAAACTACTTTCTTGTGATATCCAATTTCTCTATGCGTGTATGGGAGATAGATCATTCATCCATTCATAGATAAGATAAATGTTTGATTTGGTATATCCCAAATACAAATACCAAACTTCCAGCAATTATAGTTGGGAGGGATAAAATACAAACTAGCATTATGTACATTTAAGTGATCGTTTTGGCGGGTCAGGGCATGGTAGCAGTGAGTTTGGGAGTCTAGTTGGGAGGGATAACATACACACTAGTTTATAGTTCAGTATTCAATAGATATTATGTTATATACCGACCCAAATCTCATAATTTCTAATATTAAATAACACATGAAATTGAATCTCAACCTCAATCTCATAAAATAATGTGTATTCCATAATAGAAAATATCAACAAATTCTATACGATATTCAGTATATCTCAAATATCAATACCAAAATTCCAGTCATACAACCACTAACCAAGCGTACAGGTACTTTAGAAAATTAATTGGACAGTAGTGGGTAGGGGTGTTCAAATGGCAACCGTGGTAATAATCAAACCAATTAAGCTTAAATTTCATTAACCATGGAATAAAATGTCTTAACCAAACCGTCCAAATTAATATGAAAACCAAATTAACCAAACCAAAGTTTAATTGGTTTGGTAAATCGGATAATTGTATTAACCAAATAACATAACATTACATGAAAACAATTATCTTGTTAATGAATAAAACATAACAATATGTTATTACTATCATAAACTATCATTATATATAAGAAATAATAATAAGACTGACCATGATTATCATCATCATTCGAGTTAATACATCATCATCATCTCCGCACCTAATATAGTTAGCTTAAAACAAACCCTTAACATAAATATTAAATACATACCAATACCACTCATCAGGAAGTTAAAGCTCTCCTACAAAACACTTAAACTATACATAGTTTGAGGTGACTGTCATGGTATTGTACGTAATCCTAAAGTCTAGTAGTTGTTCAAAATATTTTGGTTTAGTAAATAAGCAGTCCCTTTTAATTTTGGGTAAATACAATTTAATATCCAAACCTTTCATTTTAAACAATATAATAGCCAAACCTTTTCAAAAACAATTTAATATCCAAATCGTCAACTTTCTGTCTGTTTGACCGTTAGTTGACACTTCAAAAAAGTTCTAAGTACGACACTTCATCAATATCCATCGATATCTTCTCTGAAAAACCACCAACATATCGTAGTTCCAAACCCGAGAAGTCCATGACTCCACCATGATGGTATAGAATATCTAAATATTCAGTCATCTGCAATGCCAAAACAAGAAAACAAAGTTATATTGTGACAATTTCCCCTAAACAAAGCCTTTTTGAAGTGTATTCCAATTGAATATACAATGATAATAGGAAGGTGTTTATCAAAACTTGACTTTGTTGTGTTGTGAGTCAGCTGGGTGTGAATGATTAAAGAATGACTAGCGGATTGTGTAGTTGTGGTATTATTATTCGATAAATGGAGTCTTTGTTTAATAATGATGATTATTATTATGATTATAATTGTATCGGACGGAGATCAAAGAGAAGCAAGCGCGTAGGGTTGACTTTGAGGGTATGTATAAATATAGCGATGATGTGGGGAGAAGGAACACAACACAACACAATCCTTTCTTTTCGATCAAATTCTCAGCAGTGCAGTGCTAGCGTTGTTGATCTTGATCCTTAATTAGTTCGTAATCCTCCCCAAGCCAAGAACATGCCTGTTCTAACCAAAACTTGCCGGATGGCATTGTCCGCTAACGAAGTGTGGGGAGCGATTTCTGCTGCCACAAATATGTACCCGGCCGCCATGCCTAACCTGATTGCACGCATCCGAATGACCAGCCGAGACGGTGTTACTGCCGGTTCGGTTCGGGAGATCACTTTTGGAACCGGTACGTAGCTAGCCGAGCAAGCAATATCATATGTTAATATTACTCACCTTTTTAATTAATATATATAGCTGTTTTACTGGTAATTAATATGTAATAATTATATTGCATGACTTCGTATATATGTATGTTGCAGCCACAGCAGGTATGGTCAGCCAGGCCACCGAGCAGATTACCAGGGTCGACCATGCCACTCGAACCGTCGAATCCACCTTTAATAATGATAGGAACTTCGTGGGCAGACACTTTCGTTCTGCCTCCTTGGTCGTAAAGGTGGATCCCAATAACGCCGACGATGGCCCCAACTCTCGAGGTTCCACAATTACCTGGACTTTGACCTACTCATGGATTTCAGCTACTGCATCAGGCGGATTCAATTTGGACGTTTTCTGGAATGCTACAGAGCAGGGATTCAAGGATTTAGACACTTACATCTAGGTCCACGCCCATAATTAATGAAAATCCATCATCTACTACGCACGACGACACTTGATTTTTCATTTGCCTTTCCGTCTACTCTTTTCTTTCTTATCAATCTCATGTTATTATATATATGTGCACGTTGGTGTGCACTGCTCAATAATGATATGCCCCATTTGACCCCTCTCGCTCGGTCTTATCTTTCACTTTTCCTTCTTCGTCTTTCATTTTCTTGTACCTTCTCTGTCCTAATGTTGAGCGTGCATGCCTGCCTCTCCTAACTAATATATCTGTACTAATTTTCAAATTGGAGAAAATTTTGCAATTATTTATGTGGCTACTGGGTTATCCTCGATTGACGAGTCAAACTTTCGTGTAAAAATATTTGTAATATTTATGTCATGTGGCGCCGGCTCCGACTAGAACTATGTCGGATTCAAGTCGGGAATATCTAAGGTGAGTGTAAAGGCGTAAATTCTACGCCCTACATGTTCTTTCAAGTATTACGAGCTTTTAAGGATTTTGATGAAGTGATTGTCGTTGTTTGATTATGCTTATGATTGATGATATGTGCTTTGTTTGAGCTATGTTGGAGTGAATATATATGAGTTGTTACTTACTTTAAAGCTTTGCATTTAGGAGTTATTATTAAAGTTTAAGAAACAAGTTCTTTTTAAGAAGTAACTCACCTTCAAGAAGGTGAGGTCGTTTTAAGTGTTTTTAGTCACTAGCGCCAGTTTGTTGCCATTTGTGATTTTGAGATAGAGCAGCATTTATGCTTTTGAGACTTTAAAGAAGAGCAACAGTTATGCTCTTGAGATATTTTAAGATGAGCAGCAGTTATGCTCTTGAGAATCGTGGAAGAAGAGCCTTCCACGATAAGTTTAAGTTTAAGGAAAGCCTGAATGGCTTCTCATACATATGAGTTGGAAACCGGACTAGCTAGTGAGGGATCCCCGTGTCGGTCAAGTATTTAAGTCAAGTTTTGAGATTTAAGAATGGAGAGTAAAATTAACTCCCATATAGTTTTAAGAGTGGAAGTACAAACAACTTACACCAATTTAAGTAAGTGTTTTAAGTAAAGTGCTAAGCTTTAGAAGTTTAAACGCCAGGGCGTAGACTGACCCCAACTTTCTCACCAGTTTGAAGAGTTAGAGGAGGAGCTAGAGGAGTAGTTATAGAGCATCAAGCTTGAGAGAAACAATTCGAGGGCAGCCAGCCGGAGGAGGGCAATACAAGCGTCACGAAGGATGCCTGGTCAAGGCTTTCAGTAAGCAGTAGCATTATAGTCTACTAAGTTATTACATTTTATGATTATGAGTATAGACTAGAGATCATTTTGAGATTTTAAGGGTTGAGTTTGCTCAAGTGTTAGGGCTTTACTTGAAGTACAAGAATGTGATTTAAGTACTTTATTTATGGAAAAGTTTTTCCGCTGTTTTATTGTTTATGAGCCTTTTTTTTTTTACAAGGGCATTTTGGTAAAATTAGTACCTGGCCAGGTTAGGGTGTTACAAATCCTTTCTCCCATTTTCTCGATATGAAACTCTAAAAATCAACCCCAGTCGCCTCTTCATCCTCCTGTCCCATGCTTTATTTTCGGGTGCACTGGTAATGATGATATTGCGTATTATTTTAGATCTCAGTTCCTTTCATTATGTCCTTGTTAGATCATGACTGTTAAACTAACTCCTTCGTTTTATTGTTTCTTCTTTTCTTTCCATACAGGGTCTTTTAAGAGGCAGGGAGGGGAGCAATGAAATCATTGACACGCCTCTACCGTCACACTAGAAAGTGGCCAAGTGTAACCATCTACTAATGCGTAGTATAGCGGGTTTAGTTCTAAATGTCAACCCGGGTCATAGGTGTGATGACTACTCCGTGAAAATCTTATTATTTAGCGGTTCAAGTGTAGTGAAGGTCTAACTAAACTAGAAGCAAAAGTAGTGAAAGTTGTGTTCAAAGTTGAGAGAGGTCACCCAGATATGGTTCCCCCTGGACTACAGTTAAGCCAGGCTGTAATTCACCCAAGTCAAGTTCAATGATAGTTATACCGCGGGAGGTTCTTAGATAGTCTGCAGTCTCGACTAAAGGTCTCCAGACCCTCTCGATCTGAGTCCCCAGTGGGCGACTAACCTCCACCGGAGTAAACAGATTGAGGCCCTAACAAACCAAACCTCCTCTACCGGAGTAAATCCGGTACTAAAGTCGACAATTCACTACCTTCAATCAAGGGTACTCTATCAACCTAAGCAGATATTCTCTTTCTAGGTCAAAGTAGAAATAACAGGACTTTGATCAGGATTCATGCCATTCAGGAAATCAAACCTCTATGGAATATAATCAATATTAATGAATTCGTACTTGGTTCATAAAATCAGACCTAACATACAAATCTAGGGTTCTTCATACCCAGGTGAGTGAGAGAGTTTACTCCATAGAGAGAAAAGGGAAATCTACCTCAGATGCAGAAAACATGATGCGAAGGATGTGATTCTGTTTCTGACAATCAAGCGACACTTCTCCAAGCTTAAGCCGAGCTCCAATGGTGATGAAGATCGATCTAGGGCGCTTGACGATTCTGGTTCATCGCTCTCTCTATGTATATGCTTTCTTTCTCTAAAACTCGGTCCCCTTGTAAAATTGGCCTTCTTTCCCTCAGAAGGGAGCAGATTGCGATCCTCGGTAATAATACTCGGTCGGGTATTTCACGTGCCTGGCTGGGTATTTTGAAACGCTGCGCAGTGGGGAAAGGGAAATACCCGATCGAGGTATTTTAGCTATCCGGCCGGGACCTCTTCTGTAATTCTGGCGTCCAAAACGTATTTTCTTCTTCCAGCGCCCTTTCATTCCAGCGTCCTCCTTTTTGCCCCAAAACTCGTTTCCATGCCTCCATGTCCATGCCAAGTCCTGAAATATGGCATTAACGCACAACCTAGCGTGAAATCGGCTTAAAACACGAGAATCGTCTCTCAAACGGCTCAAGAATGGAAGCATAAACATGTGAAATTAATCGTCTATCAAATTCCCCCACACTTAACCGTTTGCTGGTCCCCAAGCAAACCTAACTCAAACCAATGCAGCTCTCCAAACCTCTATAGCAACAAACACCCTCGATCGTCGGTAGAGGATGTTCTAGATCACTTAGCAACCTACGAGGTCAACCGACGCACAAGTCATCTCCTAACTTCTTCGGCGAGGATGCTAGTCTCTAGGGGTGTTCAAATGATGTGGTTACCATGGTAGTCGTTTTAACCAGTACTATTTGGATGATTTGGTTTGGTTAATTTGGATAATTGGTTTGGTTTGTTTAAAGTTTTTAGCTTGTTTGGTTTAGGTGGTTGAGTTTGGTTTCAGACACTCCTAACCAGTCAAACCAAAATAACCACTCAAGAATTGAACGTTCGTTCCTTTTAGACTCATAAAATATAAAGCTTGATATTGTTCCTATAATGTATATTTGTATATGTAGAGTGTAGAGCACAACATATGAACGCCTAGTTTAGACAAATCTCATACGTTATGTTGCATGAAAACTTGAAAGCGAGGTCCTTTTCAGCCTATGAAAATTGCTAAAAGACTAAGTCAATTCAAACAAACACAAAAATTCGTTAACCCATACCATTGTGATAAATTTTTATTAGGTGAATACTTCTATACTAACCGTAAGATAATTGTCTTAGTTGCATGTATTTATGTTAAGGGTCAACTATAACTATGTGTTGATTTTTATGTTTTATTCATTATATAAATTATGAATTGATAAATTAACCAAAATTTTCTAACTTAATGATAATGTATTTTTATATTAGTTAATCTGGTTAACCAATTAACCAAACCGATTAAACTTTAATTTGGTTGTTGTATTAGCTTGGACGGTTTGGTTATGATATTGTATTCCATGGTTAATGAAATTTAGCCTTATTTGGTTTGGTAATAACCATGGTAACCATTTGAATACCCCTACTAGTCTTGAGTCAGTATCATGGCAAATAGTGATCAAAGGAAAAATGAATCGTGGACGAAGGGACTCTAAAAAACAAAGGATCATGGACTCAAATTTTCCAAAATGCTCTTATTTTCCTTTTTGAAGATGGTTGGAACCCCTTGTTTTCTTTTTCTTGTTATTTTGTTTTCTTTTTATTCTTTTTTTCCCTCTTTTCCAAGGGTTCCAACTTGATTTTCAGAAAACGGGGCTCCCACCTAGCAAAGGTTTTGCAGGAACCCGCCTCTTACCAGCCTTGCCGGGAGCTGATGTCTCAAGCCTCGTGCGGGGGAAAGGAATGTAAGGGGGCTGGAGGTAGTAGGTGGAAATTGGGAACGGATTTTTGTCTCCCCTTACACCATTTCGCCCTATTCACACGGGAGAAATTTTTTTAAAGCACATTTTTTAGCACCTTTCTTTTCAAAACATGATATAGGAGTCCATGACAGGTAGAGAGTCCACAACACCACACAATTCAAGGGTCCTAAGATCACTAATTCACACAATCTACCAACCCAATATAAAGAAGACAAGAGATTTCTTAAATGCATCAACATCCTCCATAGTGCTACACTACCTCCCTAGGTTGCATATTACTATAGAGAATGTCAATTCAAAGCATACTGAGTAGGCAATTTGCAAGGAACACGTACTTGGAGCCCTCAAATCGAAATTTGGACAATGGACTAGGCTCCAAGCACACAAACAGATCTGAGCAGTCAAATAGAAACATCACCCCCACACTTAAATTCGACAGTGCCCTCAATGGAGAAGAGGGAAGGATAAGAGAATGATGTTATCAGTATACTCAGACTGAAGGGGGACTGGATGGTGGACCATTTAGAGTGAAGCGGACTGGAATGGGACCAGTCGGTGCAAAGGCACGGCTAAAGAAGCCACAATCACTCAAGCACAGATACGTTAGGTCAAGTTGTCAGCCCAATAGTACGTCATCCAAAAGAAAAGAAAACAAACCATGATGGGGTGGCCTCCCCACATGCTCTTCTTTACCGTCTTTTAGCTGGACGCCCATGGTGGATGCTCAGAGGGGTGCCGGAACAGGTACCTTGATGACTCGATATTTGCACATGTTTTCCCCTTTGTTTCTTGATCGTTTAAGCTTGCATTATCGCCTCTTTGTCCTATTTTACGCTAGGTTGTGTTCCTTTGTCACATTTTAGGTCCTAGCACATAAAGTGAAGCGTAGGCGCATGTTTCAAGTCAATCGGAGGTCAATTGGCGACTCGGGGGAAGAAACTCGGGTATGACTTGAAGAAGAATGGATTTCTACCTCAGTTTGTGACCATATAATCATGTAATCTTGTAATGAGAAGAAAGTGGACGAGAATACGAGCGTCTGGGATCAAACGGCACATGATTTGGAATCCGAACGAGGGAGACACGAAGAATCAAAGATAGGGGAAAATTGGTTTCGGCGTCTCTGAGAAACAGAAGGGGGCCCTGTCGTTGCGTTTTGAAAATCCCCGGCCGTGACCTAAAATACCCGACAGGGGATTCTGACCGGGGATCACGAACGTAGGCTGTTAAAAGCCTGTTTTGTGCGTTTTTGCAGGGGGGAGCTGGGTTTTGGATCCCAAACACCCAAGGGACGAACCAAAGAGAGAGAGAGAGAGGGCGATTTGAGGGCATTCTTGGAGTGGAATTGGGGGATTTCTTCGCCTTGGAAGCTCGAGGTACAAGCCCGGACTTGAAGACTGATCATCTGAAGATTCTTACTGCAGTCTCTCTCTTCTCTATGGAGTAACTTCCCTTCACTTAGGTTTTGAGGAACCCTATCTATGTTAGTTTGATTGGATGATGGTATGAGTACTCTTACTTGATAATCTTGAGTTCATATTCAATCTATGCAAGTTTTCATGATTCAATTCTGCTTTAGTAGAGATTATTAATTCTGCTTTGATCCTATGGGAGCGAATACCTGATTAGGTCAATAGAGCACCATAGATTGATAGTATTGGATCGATTGCTTTAGTCGAGGGTCAATTCACTTCTTTGTATCGATTGAGAACATCATTCGATAGAGGGAGTCTAGTTCAGAAAGCCTTGATCGGTTGTTCAAGAGAATGATATGTCCCTCTAGGCAATTGACTCAAGAGGGCCTTGTTCCTTTAGTCGAGACTCAAGGTCTAGTCAACGATTCTCCGCATTGTGAATGAAAGTGAAACAGGTTAGAGATCATCAATCATTAATCTGGCTAGTGGCTAGGGGGAATCATACCTAAGTGAGTTCCCAACCTGTAATTAGATTAACTTTAACTGTAGTTTGTTAGAGTAGTTTTAGTTCTTCCATCTTACTCTAGTTTGCAAGATAATGAGCTGAAGCTGAGTAATAGTAACTCTAGAGACCCGTGGATTCGATATTTATTACTTGAGCCACTATACTTCATTCCCTTTCATTGGTTACACTTGGCCATTGTTAGGAGTTGTGTCATAGCGAGTCAAGTTTTTGTCGCCGTTGCCGGGGACTTTCTAGAGTATTAGGAAAGGTAGAAGTTTGTTACTTTAGCGTTTTTCTTTTCTACCCTTGCTTTTCACTTGGGTGTTTTTATTTTTGTTGGTGCAGATCTGGATCATAGATCCTCATGGCTTCTCCAACCATTGGGGGTATCCACCACCATCTGAGTGGTATTACCCCGAGCCTCCCTGGAGCAATCAAGGAGGAGAAGACTATGGATTCAGGTTCCAGTACCAATCCCCTTACTACGTGATGACTCGGTATTTGCACATGTTTTCCCTTTTGTTTCTTGATTGTTTGAGCTTGAATTACCGTGTCTTTGGCCGATTTTACGCTAGGTTGTGTTCCTTTGTCACATTTCAGGTCCTAGCACATAAAGTGAAGTATAGGCGCAAGTTTCAAGTCAATCAGAGATCAATTGGCGATTCGGGAGCAGAAACTCGGACATGACCTGAAGAAGAATTGATTTCTACCTCACTTTATGGACAGAGAATCATGCAAGCTTGTTATGAAACGAAAGAGGACGAGACTACGAGCGTCTGGGATCAAACGGCGACTGATTCGGAGTCCGGACGAGGGAGAAACGAAGCATTAAACAGAGGCTGAGCAAGCTGCACGGGCAGACCAGGGAGGCGCACGGCCGTGCAACATATAATTCTGGCCGTGCGCTCTCTGCCCAGGCCTTGCACGGGCAAAATCCAGCCTTGCACGGCCGTGCACCTGGCCGTGCAAGATGGCTGAGATCGATTAAGTGAAACGGTGCGTTTTGAGGGTGCACGGCCAGAATGGTGTTGTGCACGGCCGTGCACCTGGCCGTGCAACTCGGGGAAGCCTGTTTTTAAGCCTAATCCGAGCCAAAAGGGAGAGCTGGGGTTTTGGATCCCAAACACCCAAGGGACGAACCCTAGAGAGAGAGAGCGCCTTGGAAACATTCTTGGAGCTATTTTGGAGGATTTCTTCGCCATTGGAGCTCGGGAATCAAGCTTGGAGATGGAGATTGAAGATCTAGATCAGATTTCTGCAGTCTCTCTCTTCTCTATGGAGTAACTTCCCTTCACTTAGATTTTGAGGAACCCTAGTTCCATGAGTTAGGATCTTTCTTGTATGAAGTTTTGGATGCTATATTGTTTGATTATAATCGATTGAGGCATGATTTATTGAGTCAATTGGATCTTGATCAAATTCTCTTGATTTCTGCTTTAACCTATGATAGATAGAATCTGATTAGGTTAAGAGAGCTTCCTTGATTGATAGTAGTGAATTGGTTGTGCGAGAGTCAATCAATTCACTGCTTTGTACTGGAATTCATTCCAGTAGTGGAGATCTGTGTGAATCGCCTTAGCAGTCTATCCCGGTGAAGGTTAGTCGCCTGCCGGGTATTCTGTCTGAGAGGGCTTGGTCAGCTTAAGAGATTCCAAGCTAATTTAGGATCTTCTGCAGTTTAATCAACAGTAGATCAACCAAAGGTAATTGCAACTTGGACCTAATTGAGGAGCTAGGGGGAATCATACCTAAGTGAGTTCCCAACTTGTAATTAGTAGAGTAGTCAGTAGAGTAGTTTATCAATCAATTCTTAATCTAGTTTGCTAGATAATGAACTGAAGCTGAGTAATAGTAACTCTAGAGACCCGTGGATTCGATATTTATTACTTGTGCCACTATACTGCAGTCCCTTTCATTGGTTACACTTGGCCATTGTTAGGTGTTGTGTTTTAGCGAGTCAAGTTTTTGGCGCCGTTGCCGGGGAACTTTCTAGATTATTAGGAAAGGCAGAAGTTTGTTACTTTAGCGTTTTTCTTTTCTTTTCCACCCTTGCTTTTCACTTGGGTGTTTTTTGTTTTTGTTGGTGCAGATCTGAATCATGGATCCTCATGGCTTCTCCAACCATTGGGGGTATCCACCACCATCCGAGTGGTATTACCCCGAGACCCCCTGGAGCAATCAAGGAGGAGAAGACTATGGATTCGGGTTTCAGTACCAACCCCCATCCTACGAAGAACAATCAGACCCCTGGGTATTTCAAGAACAATCTCCTTATCAAGAAGAATTCCTCCATCAGCCAGATCCAAACTATCACTTGAGGCTTCTCGTGGAGCAGATTGCTCGAGTACCTGAGACATCCTTTCCAAAGATGGATATCCCAGACAATGCCCAAACTGGGTTCTCCTACCGTGAAACAGAGGAGACCCTCCTGAGCATAAAGAAGAGCCTCGAGGATCTTGAGAAAGCTTATGCACAACCTGCTCAAGATCACCCTTCTGCTATCATACTAAAAGAGGAGGAGGGTGACAAAGGCTATGGGGATGTTGAGGAGCATACAGAAGTTATCACAGAGAACTCCCATGATAATCATGATCAGGAAAGTCCTCTGGTTGCAGATCACACAATTCCTTATTTCTGCTCTAACATGCTGGGCCCGATCGAGGAGATGCACGATGAGCTCATTGAAGAAATTGCATGGCGACTTGCTCTCCAATCTGTGCTAGAAGAAGAAGAGCAAGAAAGGGTGCAGAAAGAAGTTGTGGAGGATGAGGAAGAAAGCAAAGAAGAGGAAGTTCTCGATCATTTCCCAGGGGTGGTACCACTTGAAGAAGGAAGGGGGGTTGAGGAAGCAATTGGCGTCCAGGCTGAGGATGAAGTTGCGGTGGAAGAGGCCTGCACCGGCCATGAGTTACATGTGATATCTCCACCAAACGTCGAGGAACTACTTAGCAAGGACCCATTTGCAGTGTCTCTTTGCCAGACCAAGGCCACTTCGACATCGGTCCCTCTTGGTGGACGCGATGGTGGTCAATCGATGTTGTCATATCTGGTTTGGGGCAATGAGACGAGAGAAGAGAAGAAGAGGTCTCGAGGGTGGAGACTTCATCTGCATCAAGTGCACGAGCTTCCATCACCTGTCATATCGCATGCTCGTGACTTGAGACTCCACCTCATAGATGAGAACCTCAACTTCAAGGAGGTTCTAGCATGGACCGAAACTTAGGAGCCATCGTCCGGCTCACGACGTGAAAGAAGCGCTTGTTGGGAGGCAACCCAACCAGTCGGTTTGCATTTCTTTCTCTATTTCTCCTCGGTTGAGTCAGTTTTGTTATTTGATTTTAGAGTCAATAACTCAACCTTTGTGAGATTTTGTGTGGTGTTTGTGTTCTGATTACTCTCTCTTCCTGGAATGCACCGACTGCCCCGTCCACCATCATTCACCCTTGATCTGGTAACTTCGTTCTACCCTCCTTATCGTTCCTCCATTGAGGCCAATGTCGTGCTTAAGTGTGGGGGGATGTTCGATTATGTATGCGGGTGAATGTTTGGCTGTTTGTGTGCTTGGAGCCTAGTCCACTGTCCAAATTTTTAATTTTGAGGGCTCCAAGTACGTGTTTCCTTGCAAATTGCCTGCTCAGTATGCTTTGAATTGACAGTCTCTATAGTAATGTGCAACCTAGGGAGGTAGGGTAGCACTATGGAGGATGTTGAAGTATAAGATTTTTCCTATCTAGCTCTCTGCTGTGTCAGTTGATTTTGTGAATTAGTGGAGCTAAGACCGTTGAATTCATGTGGTAATGGTGACTCTATTTGGATTGTGTTATGGACTCGTGTATCGAACAGGGTGCTCATATGGAAAATGGGAAGCAGTTGGTCCTCCATGTCAAAATCATTAAATCTTAAACATGGGGTAAGCCCAACGTGTGTGGCACCGTTCATTGCACAAAATCGGGTTTTGGAAGAGATTTTAGTGATCCTTAGTGGGGTACTCCTACAAGGTGAAGCTAAGCTGTCTCTAGTACAAGTAAAACTTCCACCCGTTGAGCGGTTTGCCTACTCGAGGATGTGTTTTTAAGGGCACGGATAGAGCTTCCGACCCCCCTTAATTTCATTGACCCTCCACACGAGTTGAGGAAAAGGAGTTAAAAGAAGTACTCTGGCGAGCGCCAGATGTACAGAAATTGCTCTTGCTCGACTAATAAGGGTCGACCGTGCAAAAGACTGCAGTTGGAACTCCACCAAATGAAAGAAAAAATGTAAATGAAAGTGAGAAAAAGGGGTTCCAACGGTGAAATGAAGTGAAAGAGCACCCCGGTACAACGAGTCCTTGGTTGTGAATGGTGTGAGTCCCTTTATCCATGAACTGACTGTCTTACTTCTACTTTTTCTCATGATCCTGGCTTGAGTCTAGTACTCGCATTGAGAGAGATAGGGAACGTCTTAGAAGACCAGTTGACCTTGTAAGCTGCTATATGATCTGGGAAATCCTCTACCGACGATCGGGGTTGTATGTTGGTATAGAGCTCTGGAGAGTTGCATTGGTTTGAGTTAGGTTTGCTTGGGGACAAGCAAACAGTTAAGTGTGGGGGGATTTGATGACTCGGTATTTGCACATGTTTTCCCTTTTGTTTCTTGATTGTTTGAGCTTGAATTACCGTGTCTTTGGCCGATTTTACGCTAGGTTGTGTTCCTTTGTCACATTTCAGGTCCTAGCACATAAAGTGAAGTATAGGCGCAAGTTTCAAGTCAATCAGAGATCAATTGGCGATTCGGGAGCAGAAACTCGGACATGACCTGAAGAAGAATTGATTTCTACCTCACTTTATGGACAGAGAATCATGCAAGCTTGTTATGAAACGAAAGAGGACGAGACTACGAGCGTCTGGGATCAAACGGCGACTGATTCGGAGTCCGGACGAGGGAGAAACGAAGCATTAAACAGAGGCTGAGCAAGCTGCACGGGCAGACCAGGGAGGCGCACGGCCGTGCAACATATAATTCTGGCCGTGCGCTCTCTGCCGAGGCCTTGCACGGGCAAAATCCAGCCTTGCACGGCCGTGCACCTGGCCGTGCAAGATGGCTGAGATCGATTAAGTGAAACGGTGCGTTTTGAGGGTGCACGGCCAGAATGGTGTTGTGCACGGCCGTGCACCTGGCCGTGCAACTCGGGGAAGCCTGTTTTTAAGCCTAATCCGAGCCAAAAGGGAGAGCTGGGGTTTTGGATCCCAAACACCCAAGGGACGAACCCTAGAGAGAGAGAGCGCCTTGGAAACATTCTTGGAGCTATTTTGGAGGATTTCTTCGCCATTGGAGCTCGGGAATCAAGCTTGGAGATGGAGATTGAAGATCTAGATCAGATTTCTGCAGTCTCTCTCTTCTCTATGGAGTAACTTCCCTTCACTTAGATTTTGAGGAACCCTAGTTCCATGAGTTAGGATCTTTCTTGTATGAAGTTTTGGATGCTATATTGTTTGATTATAATCGATTGAGGCATGATTTATTGAGTCAATTGGATCTTGATCAAATTCTCTTGATTTCTGCTTTAACCTATGATAGATAGAATCTGATTAGGTTAAGAGAGCTTCCTTGATTGATAGTAGTGAATTGGTTGTGCGAGAGTCAATCAATTCACTGCTTTGTACTGGAATTCATTCCAGTAGTGGAGATCTGTGTGAATCGCCTTAGCAGTCTATCCCGGTGAAGGTTAGTCGCCTGCCGGGTATTCTGTCTGAGAGGGCTTGGTCAGCTTAAGAGATTCCAAGCTAATTTAGGATCTTCTGCAGTTTAATCAACAGTAGATCAACCAAAGGTAATTGCAACTTGGACCTAATTGAGGAGCTAGGGGGAATCATACCTAAGTGAGTTCCCAACTTGTAATTAGTAGAGTAGTCAGTAGAGTAGTTTATCAATCAATTCTTAATCTAGTTTGCTAGATAATGAACTGAAGCTGAGTAATAGTAACTCTAGAGACCCGTGGATTCGATATTTATTACTTGTGCCACTATACTGCAGTCCCTTTCATTGGTTACACTTGGCCATTGTTAGGTGTTGTGTTTTAGCGAGTCACTACGAAGAACAATCAGACCCCTAATCATATCAAGAACAATCTCATTACCAAGAAGACTTTCTCCCACAACCAGAAGGG
The DNA here is from genome assembly GCA_946122785.1 of Linum tenue. NCBI lineage: Eukaryota > Viridiplantae > Streptophyta > Magnoliopsida > Malpighiales > Linaceae > Linum > Linum tenue. Next base: position 34,140,522 of record CAMGYJ010000002.1, read on the forward strand.
CCATCGGAGCTGGAGTTACCCATGGTGGCCTTCATGGGCCATTCTGCAGAGCCATGCTACACTCCACAGCCAGATCCAAACTATGAATTGAGGCTTCTCATGGAGCAGTTTGCTCGAGATAGTGAGAGATCATGCTCCAGGATGGATCATTGTATCCAGGCCTATCGTGAAACAGAGGAGATCCTCCTAAGCCTTAAGAAGAGCGTCGATGATCTTGAACGATCTTGTGCACAACCTGCTCCAGATCACCCTCCTGCTACCATACTAGAAGAGGAGGAGGAAGAAGAAGGCTACAAGGACATTGTGGAGCACACTGAAGTTGTCACGGAGAGCTCCCATGATGATCATGATTAGGAATGTCCTGTCGTAGCCGACCACACCTTCCCACATCCCAAACTCAGCTTTGAAGAGGCGGGCATGAGTGAGGAGATGCAAGAAGATCTCATGAAAGAAATTGCTTGGCAACTTGCTCTCCAATCCGTGCTAGAAGAAGAAGAGAAAGAAAGGGTGCAGAAAGAAGTTGTGGAGGATGACGAAAGTGAAGCAGGAGGAGTTCTTGATCATTTCCCAGGGGTGATACCACATGAACAAGGAAGGGAGGTTGAAGAAGCAATTGGCGTCCATGCCGAGGACGAAGTTGAGGTGGAAGAGGCATGTACCGGTCATGAGTTGCAAGTAATATCCCCACCAAACTTCGAGGAATTGCTTAGCAAGGACCGATTTGCAGTGTCTCTTTGCCAGACCAAGGCCACATCGACATCGGTTCCTCTTGGTGGACGCGATGGTGGTCAATCGATGCTGTCATATCTAGTTTGGGGATATGAGACGAGAGAAGAGAAGAAGTGGTCTCGAGGGTGGAGACGTTATCTACATCAAGTGCACGAGCTTCCATCACCTATCATACCACATGCTCGTGACTTGAGACTCCACCTCATTGACGAGAACCTCAACTTCAAGGAGGTTTTAGGGTGGACCGAAACTTAAGAGCCATCGTCCGGCTCACGACGTGAGAGAAGCGCTTGTTGGGAGGCAACCCAACCAGTCGTTTGCATTTCTTTCTCTATTTCTCCTCAGTTGAGTCAGTTTTGTTATTTGATTTTAGAGTCAATAACTCAACCTTTGTGAGATTTTGTGTGGTGTTTGTGTTATGACCACTCTCTCCTCCTGGAATACACAGCCTGCCCCGTCCACCATCATTCACCCTTGATCTGGTAACTTCGTTCTACCCTCCTTATCTCTCCTCCATTGAGGGCAATGTCGTGCTTAAGTGTGGGGGGATGTTCGATTATGTATGCGTGTGGATGTTTGGCTGTATGTGTGTGCTTGGAGCCTAGTCCACTGTCCAAATCTCAATTTGAGGGCTCCAAGTACGTGTTTCCTTGCAAATTGCCTGCTCAGTATGCTTTGAATTGACAGTCTCTATAGTAGCATGCAACCTAGGGAGGTAGTGTAGCACTATGGAGGATGTTGATGCATTTAAGAAGTCTCCTTTCTTCTTCATATTGTGTTGGTTGATTGTGTGAATTAGTGATCTTATGACCCTTGAATTGTGTGGTGTTGTGGACTCTCTACCTGTCATGGACTCCTGTATCATGTATTGAAATAAAAGGTGCTCGAAAATGTGCTTTAAAAAAATGTCTCCCGTGCGAATAGGGCGAAAGTGTGTAAGGGGAGACAGGAATCCGTTCCCAATTTCCACCTAATACCTCCAGCCCCCTTACATATCTTTCCCCCGCACGAGGCTCGAGACATCCGCTCCTGGCATGGCCGGTAAGAGCCGGGCTCCCGCAAAACCTCTGCTAGGTGAGAGCCCCCATTTTCTGGAAAATAGGTTGGAACCCTTGAAAAGAAAAGAAAAACAGAAAAACAAGTAAAAAAGAAAGAAAAGGGGTTCCAACCATCTTTGAGAGTCCATTCGTCCACGATTCATTTGTCCTCTGATCACTATTTTCCATGATGCCGACTCGAGACTAGCGTTCTCGCCGAAGAAGCTATGAGATGACTTGTGCGTCGGTTGACCTCGTAAGCTGCTAAATGATATAGAAAATCCTCTATCAACGATCGAGGGTGCATGTTGCTATAGAGGTCCAGAGAGCTGCATTGGTTTGAGTTAGTTTTGCTTGGGGACAAGCAAACGGTTAAGTGTGGGGGGATTTGATGACTCGATATTTGCACATGTTTTCCCCTTTGTTTCTTGATCGTTTAAGCTTGCATTATCGCCTCTTTGGCCTATTTTACGCTAGGTTGTGTTCCTTTGTCACATTTCAGGTCCTAGCACATAAAGTGAAGCGTAGGCGCAAGTTTCAAGTCAATCGGAGGTCAATTGGCGACTCGGGGGAAGAAACTCGGGTATGACTTGAAGAAGAATGGAATTATACCTCAGTTTGTGACCATATAATCATATAATCTTATCATGAGAAGAAATAGGACGAGACTACGAGCGTCTGGGATCAAACAGCACATGATTTGGAGTCCGAACGAGGGAGAAACGAAGAATCAAAGATAGGGGAAAATTGGTTTCGGCGTCTCTGAGAAACATAAGGGGGCCCTGTCGTGGCGCTAAAATCCCCGGTAGGGGATTTTGTGAGTTTTTGTAGGGGGGAGCTGGGTTTTGGATCCCAAACACCCAAGGGACGAACCAAAAAGAGAGTGGACGATTTGAGGGCATTCTTGGAGTGGAATTGGGGGATTTCTTCGCCTTGGAAGCTCGAGGTACAAGCCCGGACTTGAAGACTGATCATCTGAAGATTCTTACTGCAGTCTCTCTCTTCTCTATGGAGTAACTTCCCTTCACTTAGGTTTTGAGTTCATATTCAATCTATGCAAGTTTTCATGATTCAATTCTGCTTTAGTCGAGATTATTGATTCTGCTTTGATCATATGAGAGCGAATACCTGATTAGGTCAATAGAGCACCATAGATTTATAGTATTGGATCGATTGCTTTAGTCGAGGGTCGATTCACTGCTTTGTATCGATTGAGAAAATCATTCGATAGAGGGATTCTAGTTCAGAACGCCTTGATCGGTTGTTCTAGAGAAGGATGCGTCCCTCTAGGCAATTGACTCAAGAGGGCCTTGTTCCTTTAGTCGAGACTGAAGGTCTAGTCAACAATTCTCCGCATTGTGAATGAAAGTGAAACAGGTTAGAGATCATCAATCATTAATCTGGCTAGTGGCTAGGGGGAATCATACCTAAGTGAGTTCACAGCCTGTAATTAGATTAACTTTAACTGTAGTTTGTTAGAGTAGTTTTAGTTCTTCCATCTTAATCTGGTTTGCTAGATAATGAACTGAAGCTGAGTAGTAGTAACTCTAGAGACCGTGGATTCGGTATTTATTACTTGAGCCACTATACTGTAGTCCCTTTCATTGGTTACACTTAGCCATTGTTAGGTGTTGTGTCATAGTGAGTCATACCTCCAATAGCGGATCCACATCGCTCTTGAGGAAAAGCTTCAGCTGGTGCCCATGCACCCGACGGGTGTGACCACCAGCATTCGTCAGTTCGACCTGGCTATCCGGCAGGATGCAAGTGAGTGAGTACTCGGATGGCCAGGGTGGTCGTGGTTCAGGAGGTGGAACCAGCTCATAGTGGTCGCCAGCTTTCTTCCGAGCAAGCTTAGCCACCTGCGGCTTCGGCCGCTACTCCTCCTTGATCATCTTATTTGGTAGTGAAGCTGAAGGGAGTGGCGGCAAAGGATTGAGAGGAGGGGGGGGGCTTGAAAAATGAGAGGAACAGAAGGATACACGACATGCTCGTGCACCTGGTGAGAAATAGCATGCACAGGCGAGGCAGCAAGCATATTATTAGCGAGAGAGAAATTTATCTACTCATCGCCATCTCTCAAGACCAGAGTCACATCACGAACATCTTTGACGGCCTTGGAGGTGGCCAGGAAGGGCCTTCCTAGAATAAGGGGCACTTTTTTGTCTTCATTGATGTCTAAGACAACAAAATCCACATGATAACAAAATCTGCCAACCTTAACCAGGAGGTCTTCCACTATGCCCTTAGGATGAACCACAGATTGGTCAGCTAATTGAATACTCATTGATGACTCGGTATTTGCACATGTTTTCCCCTTTTGTTTCTTGATTGTTTGAGCTTGAATTACCGTGTCTTTGACCGATTTTACGCTAGGTTGTGTTCCTTTGTCACATTTCAGGTCCTAGCACATAAAGTGAAGCATAGGCGCAAGTTTCAAGTCAATCAGAGATCAATTGACGATTTGGGAGAAGACACTCGGGCATGACCTGAAGAAGAATGGATTTCTACCTCACTTTATGGACAGAGAATCATGCAAGCTTGTTATGAAACGAAAGAGGACGAGACTACGAGCGTCTGGGATCAAACGGCGACTGATTCGGAGTCCGGACGAGGGAGAAACGAAGCATTAAACAGAGGCTGAGGAAGCTGCACGGGCAGACCAGGGAGGCGCACGGCCGTGCAACATATAATTCTGGCCGTGCGGGATTGTGCGTGGCCACGCACGGCCGTGCAACATACAATTTTGGCCGTGCGGATTGGTGCGTGGGCACGCACGGGCACAAGTGAAATCCGCACGGCCGTGCAAGGTGCAATCCTGGCCGTGCGAGTTGGTTGAGGTTCGACTTAATGAAACGGCGCGTTTTGAGGTGCACGGCCAGAATGGTGATGTGCATGGCCGTGCACCCTGGCCGTGCGAGTCGGGAATTGTTGTTTAAACCCGATTTTCAGCGAAAGGAAGGGAGGAGAGCTGGGTTTTGGATCCCAAACACCCAAGGGACGAACCCTAGAGAGAGAGAGAGCGACTTGGAGACATTCTTGGAGCTATTTTGGAGGATTTCTTCGCCATTGGAGCTCGGGAATCAAGCTTGGAGATGGAGATTGAAGATCTAGATCAGATTTCTGCAGTCTCTCTCTTCTCTATGGAGTAACTTCCCTTCACTTAGGTTTTGAGGAACCCTAGTTCCATGAGTTAGGATCTTTCTTGTATGAAGTTTTGGATGCTTTATTGTTTGATTATAATCGATTGAGGCATGATTTATTGAGTCAATTGAATCTTGATCAAATTCTCTTGATTTCTGCTTTAACCTATGATAGATAGAATCTGATTAGGTTAAGAGAGCTTCCTTGATTGATGGTGGTGAATTGGTTGTGCGAGAGTCAATCAATTTACTGCTTTGTACTGGAATTCATTCCAGTAGTGGAGATCTGTGTGAATCGCCTTAGCAGTCTATCCCGGTGAAGGCTAGTCGTCTGTCGGGTATTCTGTTTGAGAGGGCTTGGTCAGCTTAAGAGATTCCAAGCTAATTTCGGATCTTCCGCAGTTTAATCAACAGTAGAACAACCAAAGGTAATTGCAACTTGGACCTAATTGAGGAGCTAGGGGGAATCATACCTAAGTGAGTTCCCAACTTGTAATTAGTAGAGTAGTCAGTAGAGTAGTTTATCAATCAATCCTTAATCTAGTTTGCTAGATAATGAACTGAAGCTGAGTAATAGTAACTCTAGAGACCCGTGGATTCGATATTTATTACTTGTGCCACTATACTGCAGTCCCTTTCATTGGTTACACTTGGCCATTGTTAGGTGTTGTGTTTTAGCGTGTCAAGTTTTTGGCGCCGTTGCCGGGGACTTTCTAGATTATTAGGAAAGGCAGAAGTTTGTTACTTTAGCGTTTTTCTTTTCTTTTCCACCCTTGCTTTTCACTTGGGTGTTTTTGTTTTTGTTGGTGCAGATCTGAATCATGGATCCTCATGGCTTCTCCAACCATTGGGGGTATCCACCACCATCCGAGTGGTATTACCCCGAGATCCCCTGGAGCAATCAAGGAGGAGAAGACTATGGATTCGGGTTTCAGTACCAACCCCCATCCTACGAAGAACAATCAGACCCCTGGGTATTTCAAGAACAATCTCCTTATCAAGAAGAATTCCTCCATCAGCCAGATCCAAACTATCACTTGAGGCTTCTCGTGGAGCAGATTGCTCGAGTGCCTGAGACATCCTTTCCAAAGATGGATATCCTTGACAATGCCCAAACTGGGTTCTCCTACCGTGAAACAGAGGAGACCCTCCTGAGCATAAAGAAGAGCCTCGAGGATCTTGAGAAAGCTTATGCACAACCTGCTCAAGATCACCCTTCTTCTATCATACTAGAAGAGGAGGAGGGTGACAAAGGCTATGGGGATGTTGAGGAGCATACAGAAGTTATCACAGAGAACTCCCATGATAATCATGATCAGGAAAGTCCTCTGGTTGCAGATCACACAATTCCTTATTTCTGCTCTAACATGCTGGGCCCGATCGAGGAGATGCACGATGAGCTCATTGAAGAAATTGCATGGCGACTTGCTCTCCAATCTGTGCTAGAAGAAGAAGAGCAAGAAAGGGTGCAGAAAGAAGTTGTGGAGGATGAGGAAGAAAGCAAAGAAGAGGAAGTTCTCGATCATTTCCCAGGGGTGATACTACTTGAAGAAGGAAGGGGGGTTGAGGAAGCAATTGGCGTCCAGGCTGAGGATGAAGTTGCGGTGGAAGAGGCCTGCACCGGCCATGAGTTGCATGTGATATCTCCACCAAACGTCGAGGAACTACTTAGCAAGGACCCATTTGCAGTGTCTCTTTGCCAGACCAAGGCCACTTCGACATCGGTCGCTCTTGGTGGACGCGATGGTGGTCAATCGATGTTGTCATATCTGGTTTGGGGCAATGAGACGAGAGAAGAGAAGAAGAGGTCTCGAGGGTGGAGACTTCATCTGCATCAAGTGCACGAGCTTCCATCACTTGTCATACCGCATGCTCGTGACTTGAGACTCCACCTCATAGATGAGAACCTCAACTTCAAGGAGGTTCTAGCATGGACCGAAACTTAGGAGCCATCGTCCGGCTCACGACGTGAAAGAAGCGCTTGTTGGGAGGCAACCCAACCAGTCGGTTTGCATTTCTTTCTCTATTTCTCCTCGGTTGAGTCAATTTTGTTATTTGGTTTTAGAGTCAATAGCTCAACCTTTGTGAGATTTTGTGTGGTGTTTGTGTTCTGATTACTCTCTCTTCCTGGAATGCACCGCCTGCCCCGTCCATCATCATTCACCCTTGATCTGGTAACTTCGTTCTACCCTCCTTATCTTTCCTCCATTGAGGGCAATGTCGTGCTTAAGTGTGGGGGGGTGTTCGATTATGTATGCGGGTGAATGTTTGGCTGTTTGTGTGCTTGGAGCCTAGTCCACTGTCCAAATTTTTAAATTTGAGGGCTCCAAGTACGTGTTCCTTGCAATTACCTGCTCAGTATGCTTTGAATTGACAGTCTCTGTAGTGGTTTGCAACCTAGGGAGGTAGTGTAGCACTATGGAGGATGTTGATGCATTTAAGAAGTCTCATTTCTTCTTCATAGTGTGTTGGTTGATTGAGTGAATTAGTGATCTTAGGACCCTTGAATTGTGTGGTGTTGTGGACTCTCTGCTTGTCATGGACTCTTGTATCATGTTTTGAAATAACAGGTGCTCGAAAATGCGCTTTAAAATGACGTCTCCCGTGCGAATAGGGCGAAAGTGTGTAAGGGGAGACGGGAATCCGTTCCCAATTTCCACCTACTACCTCCAGCCCCCTTACATAGTGTGTAAGGGGAGACGGGAATCCGTTCCCAATTTCCACCTACTACCTCCAGCCCCCTTACATGTCTTTCCCCCGCACGAGGCTCGAGACAACTGCTCCTGGCATGGCCGGTAAGAGCCGGGCTCCCGCAAAACCTTTGCTAGGTGGGAGCCCCCGTTTTCTACAAAAACAGGTTGGAACCCTTGAAAAAAAAAAAGAGAAAAACAGAAAAACAAGCAAAAAGAAGAAAGAAAAGGGGGTTCCAACCATCTCCAAAAAGAAAATCGAGCACCTTGAAAAATGTGAGTCCATGATCTTTTGTTTTTGAGAGTCTCTTCATCCACGATTCATTTGTCCTCTGTTCACTATTTGCCATGATGCCGACTCGAGACTAGCGTTCTCGCCGAAGAGGCTATGAGATCACTTGTGCGTCGGTTGAACTCGTAAGCTGCTAAATGATCTAGGAAGTCCGCTACCTACGATCGAGGTTGTTTTTTGCTATAGAGGTCTGGAGAGTTGCATTGGTTTGAGTTAGGTTTGCTTGGGGACAAGCAAACAGTTAAGTGTGGGGGGATTTAATGACTCGGTATTTGCACATGTTTTCCCCTTTTGTTTCTTGATTGTTTGAGCTTGAATTACCGTGTCTTTGACCGATTTTACGCTAGGTTGTGTTCCTTTGTCACATTTCAGGTCCTAGCACATAAAGTGAAGCATAGGCGCAAGTTTCAAGTCAATCAGAGATCAATTGACGATTTGGGAGAAGACACTCGGGCATGACCTGAAGAATAATGGATTTCTACCTCACTTTATGGACAGAGAATCATGCAAGCTTGTTATGAAACGAAAGAGGACGAGACTACGAGCGTCTGGGATCAAACGGCGATTGATTCGGAGTCCGGACGAGGGAGAAACGAAGCATTAAACAGAGGCTGAGCAAGCTGCACGGGCAGACCAGGGAGGCGCACGGCCGTGCAACATATAATTCTGGCCGTGCGGGATTGTGCGTGGCCACGCACGGCCGTGCAACATACAATTTTGGCCGTGCGGGTTGGTGCGTGGGCACGCACGGGCACAAGTGAAATCCGCACGGCCGTGCAAGGTGCAATCCTGGCCGTGCGAGTTGGTTGAGGTTCGACTTAATGAAACGGCGCGTTTTGAGGTGCACGGCCAGAATGGTGATGTGCATGGCCGTGCACCCTGGCTGTGCGAGTCGGGAATTGTTGTTTAAACCCGATTTTCAGCGAAAGGAAGGGAGGAGAGCTGGGTTTTGGATCCCAAACACCCAAGGGACGAACCCTAGAGAGAGAGAGCGACTTGGAGACATTCTTGGAGCTATTTTGGAGGATTTCTTCGCCATTGGAGCTCGGGAATCAAGCTTGGAGATGGAGATTGAAGATCTAGATCAGATTTCTGCAGTTTCTCTCTTCTCTATGGAGTAACTTCCCTTCACTTAGGTTTTGAGGAACCCTAGTTCCATGAGTTAGGATATTTCTTGTATGAAGTTTTGGATGCTTTATTGTTTGATTATAATCGATTGAGGCATGATTTATTGAGTCAATTGAATCTTGATCAAATTCTCTTGATTTCTGCTTTAACCTATGATAGATAGAATCTGATTAGGTTAAGAGAGCTTCCTTTGATTGATGGTGGTGAATTGGTTGTGCGAGAGTCAATCAATTTACTGCTTTGTACTGGAATTCATTCCAGTAGTGGAGATCTGTGTGAATCGCCTTAGCAGTCTATCCCGGTGAAGGCTAGTCGTCTGTCGGGTATTCTGTTTGAGAGGGCTTGGTCAGCTTAAGAGATTCCAAGCTAATTTCGGATCTTCCGCAGTTTAATCAACAGTAGAACAACCAAAGGTAATTGCAACTTGGACCTAATTGAGGAGCTAGGGGGAATCATACCTAAGTGAGTTCCCAACTTGTAATTAGTAGAGTAGTCAGTAGAGTAGTTTATCAATCAATCCTTAATCTAGTTTGCTAGATAATGAACTGAAGCTGAGTAATAGTAACTCTAGAGACCCGTGGATTCGATATTTATTACTTGTGCCACTATACTGCATTCCCTTTCATTGGTTACACTTGGCCATTGTTAGGTGTTGTGTTTTAGCGTGTCACTCATCCTAGTTGCGCTGGGTTCACCTAGGCCTATTTTTTTGAACAATTTGTATGGGATAACATTGATACTAGAACCTAGATCCGCCAGGGACCTCTCTACATGTAATTTGCCAATGGAGTACGAGATAGTAAAATTACCTGGATCCTTCTGCTTCTCTAGCAGCTTGCTCTGCAGAATGGCCAAGCACTCCTCGCTCAGCATCACTATCGAGAGATCCCCAAGTCGCTTTTTGCTGGTGAGGAGGTCCTTCATGAATTTGGTGTACTTGGGCATCTTCGACAGTGCCTCCACAACGGCAGGCTGATGTTGACCTACTTCAGCATTGCCATGAATTTGGCAAACTCAGTCTCCAGCTTGTCTTTGTGTAGTCGAGTGGGGAAGGGAAGCTGGGGGACATGCTCCTTAACCATTAGCAGTGGCTAGGGAGCAGGTGCTTCCTTCTCCATCCCTACTTCTGCATCGTCGGCTGGAAGTGCTGAAACAGGTAGTGGCTCCTCCTGCCTGGCCGAGGCAGGTACCACTGATGTTGTCCTGCCACTCCTGGTAGTGATGGCATTCAGCTGCTGGTGAGGCTCGCGAGGATAGGGGATGGTGGTGGCAGGAAGAGTTCCCGGTGCCCAGGTATTGTTCTGGCGAGCTATTCCTCCAATCTGATTCTAGAGGTCCTGCAATATGGCACCTTTGTTCCTCTGGCCTGCCTTTAGTGAGGTGATGCTCTGGTCCATCCTGGCAAAATTAGCCTGACTGGTAGTCATGAATGCCTGCAAAATGTTTTTCAGCTCCGTTATCTGATTATCTGGAGCTGGAACTGCTGGTGGCGGGGCATACTAGTGCTGCGGCTGTGGAAAACCAGGTGGATTAGTGGTGTTGCTGTTATTGCAATTCCAAGAGAAGTTGGGATGGCGCCACCCTTCATTATATGTTCTACTATAAGGATCAAGGCGTCGACATTGGCGATGAAGGCCAACTGCTCATGGGGTGTAGAAGACTCTCGCATAGCCTGGCAGTCTTCCACCAGATGGTTCAAACTCTCACACCACTGACATTGTGCAACTGAAGGCCCGACCAACCCTTTGCCTGGAATAAGACTGTTGGGCTCCTTCAATGTCTGGACCAACTCGGCCACCTCCCGCTCTAGCCTAGACCTAGCCTCCATGGCATGCACACCTCGGTCCCGCGAACTCCTGCTTCTAGTGCTCTGCCCCCAAGAATGATCCCTAACTGCCAGAGCACTGATCATTTGATTCAGCTCGGGTGGAGTCTTGGTGAGAATATCCCCTCATGGGCATAGAGACTCGATCACCCTCTGGCTCTTTGGGGTTAGAACGCTGTAGAAATTCCAAACTGTGAATGCATCACTGAAACCGTGATGGGGACATTGCCAGAAGAATCCCGAGTATCGCTCCCAGGCATCACGTAGTGACTCATCTGGCTCTTGGCGGAAATGAGTGATCTCCCGCTGAATCTCCGTGGTCTTCGAGGCCGGATAGTACCTGTGCACAAGAATGATGGACAGTGGAGGCTGGGTCTCTAACCACCTCTTCGCATGCCCAGCCAGAGAATGGGGGAAAAGGTGGAGACGGATCACATCATCGAGTACACCATTCATTTTGAACCCATTTGTCAGCTGTAGGAATCGGGAAAGGTGCACCCTCGCCTCTTCATCCTTCAAGCCATGGAACTGGATAGAGGATGTGATCAGTTGAATCCAGCATGGCTTGATCTCAAATTTATTTGCTGGGATGGGCGGATACAGGATGACGGGGCAGATGTCGGCGACCCTTGGAGTGTACTAGTACTCCATTGTAAGACCCGGCGGGGGTGGTGGATGCTGAGTCCCATCTGCCTAGGGAACTGGGTTGTTCCCCAGGATCTGATTCACTGGGGGGGACCTGCACGGGTATCCCTAGGGGTTGATTCTGTCCCTGGTTAAGGTTCCACCTGTTGTGCTCGTCGCCCATCTCGTATTCCTCTTCGGAGTCGCTTGCTCAGATGGCCGTCGACGTGCACTTCCTCCGTAGCCAGTCTTGCTCGCTGTTGTCTCCTTAGCTGGCGACAGGTGCATTCTAGCTCTGGATCTAATGGTAGTAAACCTCCCGACTGGCTACGAGTCATGCACTACCTGCACACAGCCAAACAAGCAAACTCGTGAAGGCACAAGTGGGACAAAGAAAACAGTCAATGCGGAAAAGAAATGCTAAAGTAACAGAAATCACGTTTCTTCAACAACCTAGCTGTCCCTGGCAGCAGTGCAATAAACTTGATACGCCTCTACCGTCACACTAGAAAGTGGCCAAATGTAACCACCTACTAATGCGTAGTATAGCGGGTTTAGTTCTAAATGTCAACCCGGGTCCTAGGTGTGATGACTACTCCGTGAAAATCTTATTATTTAGTGGTTCAAGTGTAGTGAAGGTCTAACTAAACTAGCAAGCAAAAGCAGTGAAAGTTGTGTTCAAAGTTGAGAGAGGTCACCCAGATATGGTTTCCCCTATGCTGCAGTTAAGCCAGGTTGTAATTCACCAAGTCAAGTTCAATAATAGTTATACAGCGGGAGGTTCTTAGACGGTCTGCACTCTCGACTAAAGGCCTCCAGACCCTCTCAATCTGAGTCCCCAGCGGGCGACAAACCTCCACCGGAGTAAACTTATTGAGGCCCTAATGAACTAAACCTCCTCTACCGGAGTAAATCCGGTAGAGAATAGTGAATTGACTCATCGACTAAAGTCGTCAATTCACTACCTTCAATCAAGGGTGCTCTATCAACCTAGGCATATATTCTCTACCTAGGTCAAAGCAAAAATAACAGGAATTTGATCAGGATTCATGTCATTCAGGAAATCAAACCTCAATGAATATAATCAATAGCAATGAATTCGTACTTGGTTCATAAAATCAGACCTAATATACAAATCTAGGGTTCTTCATACCTAGGTGAGTGAGAGAGCTTACTCCATAGAGAGAGAGAAGGGAAATCTAGCTCAAATGCGGAAAACATGCTCTGAAGGATGAGATTCTGCTTCTGGCAATCAATCGACACTTCTCCAAGGTTAAGCCGAGCTCCAATGGTGATGAAGAACGATCTAGGGCACTTGGAGATTCTGGTTCGTCGCTCTCTCTAGGTATCTGCCTTCTTTCTCTAAAACTTGGTCCCCTTGTAAAATTGGCCTTCTTTCCCTCAAAAGAGAGCAGATCGCGATCCCCTATCATAATACCCGGTCGGGTATTTCAGGTGCTCAGCCTGGTATTTTGAAACGCTGTGCAGTGGGGAAAGGGAAATACCCGATCGGGTATTTTAGCTATCAGGCCGGGACCCCTTTCTGTAATTCTGGTGTCCAAAACGTGTTATCCCCGGCCTCCTCTTGCATTTTACCCAGTCGGGTATTTTAACTCCTGACCGGATATTTTCTTCTTCCCGCGCCCCATCACTCCAGCGTCCTCCTTTTTGCCCCGAAACTCGTTTCCACGCCTCCATGTCCACGCCGAGTCTTGAAATATGACATTAACGCACAACCTAGCATGAAATCAACTTAAAACACGAGAATCGTCTCTCAAACGGCTCAAGAATGAAAGCACAAACATGTGCAATTAATGGTCTATCAATCATCATATGTTGTTACGAGACAACGACCTGAAGGAGGGGAAAGTGGTCGCAGGAATCTATCAGAATTGGGAGGCGCCCTTCTTTAATCTATTTCCTGGGCTTTTCACTTTCGGTATGTGTTTGCTCGCTAAACAAAACTATGCATAATTAGGGGATTATTATGAAGGGTTTTGGTAACTGGAAGGGTGACTAATTACACATAAGGACAACCCAAAAAGGAAAGAAAGAGGGAATATGGATTCCAATAAATTTGCTTTATTATTAAATTAAAATTCAACTGAAAGCTCCATTTAAGATGATAAAAAATAATTAATTAATTCATAATGAATTACTATTCATCCCGTGAAATTCATGGGCCCAGATCTCTCGAACTGCAACGGAAGCTACTGTCTGTCTGTTCAGTTCCTTGTTTCACATAACGTAAGCTTTAAAATCGTAAACCATAGTGAATGAATGAAGGAGTTACGATGACAAAGACCCGAATCAGGTCCAAACGAATCGAACTGAATCGAATCAAGGTTGACGAGAAGGTCATTGTCTCGATGACGGTGTCAATGACGAAATCGGTGACGGTGGAGGTCCAATGCAGGGTCGGATCGGGAAACAGAGTGGTCAAAGCGATGGCCGTGCCGGTTTCAGATTTCTTGGGCGGCCCGACCCCGGAGGATTACCTCCATTTTTTGAGCTACCGGTTGCGGGACCGGCGAGGGGTTAGGAATGGAATTGTCAATTTCTCGGTTAGAGTTATCGGCGGCGGTGGAGTTAATTGTTCCGCTGCGGCGAGGAAGGAGGTGGGGGCGGAGTCCTACGGCGGTTCTTCCACGTACTCTCCTTCATGGGAGCGCGTTCTTCGTCGTCGTTGGGATTTCAGGTGGAAGTGCCGATGGCTGGAAGTTTAGTTTTTATTTATTTTTAATGAATGTAATAATGAGGTGGAAAATATAAGAGTTTATTTTTTTTTTTAATAATTTTTTAGTTGCCACGTAACTAAGTTAACGGTCAACTTTTAGAGTTGACTGCCACATCAGCAAAAGTTAACGGAGTTGGACGGAGAGTGACCAAACATGAACGGTTTCAGTAAACCGAAGTACCACCAATGGATTTAAATATTTCGAGTGACCAAACTTGAACGTTTTTTATAATCTCAGTGACCAACCATGCAATTAACCCCAACCAAATATATTGGTTTCTTATAGTCACAGTTTCATACTCAACAACTGCAAACCATACTTATACATGTCATAACCGTCACTACTTATACAACCACACACATGTACACATATCATCAACTTTCCACATCTCACACTACATCATAAGTTAGTATGCACATGAAAAACGTTCTCAAATTTTTTCACAAAAATTGTGGATGACTGGCCAAAGTCACGAGTAGTCGTCCAAGCACAGAATAGTTGAAGAACATACATCATCTTGCCTTCAACTCTTGCTCAGCTCCCACCTATACACTTATCTACTGTTGCTGCTACTGATGATCTGCTTACCCATGACATAAGTAGAGGAAAAGGATAAAAGAGGGTCAGTTCATGGCTGAGTTAGACAATCATTGCATCGTGAGTTCATAACAAAGCATACCCCTATCATACGCTAGCAAACATGCCAAACACTAGGGTCGGAACTCAGGCATCCGAGATCCCAAAAGGCAAAAGACTGAACCACCTAACTTATGCATATGCATCTTACCGTATTTTATTTATAGGCGCCTAGCAACTATCATGCTAATAACTCCCCCGGTCAACCTACCCAACGTACCGTAGGATGTGGTCATACATACATAAGTACCACCATACCACCATAGGTGAGGCCATACCGACACCACTCTAGCTGTGGTCATATCTCATGTGTAATCTTCAATCACCACCACATGAGAGGCGTGACTATCATGCATTACATAATCTTCAGTCAGCACCACAAGAGAGGTGTGACTATCATACATATCATAATAGAGTAATATCATGGGGAGCCATAATTACTATGTAATTGACCACGAGACCAAAATACTTTTACTTGGTATCCTTATACATGATTAATATATCATCTTGCTTAATCTTGATTCATTACTTAGACATGTTCTTGACCTGATCACAATTAGCTCAACTAAGGTAAACTAGGAGTAGTAAAATTGTACTTCCTCGAGATAAACCCTCATGCAAGTCATCCTCCTTAAACTACATAAAATCATCTGGGGATGTATATTTCCCCACTTCTGAATCCAAATACAATAATCATGTGAACGTATATACGAGCACCTTCTCAAACCATCATAAGTAAATATCAACAGTTATCCCACACAAATGACAACATATATGCAATCCTCAATACAAACACGGTTCATAACAATTAAGGCAAGACAATAATAGCATATAGCAGTTCAGGGTTCATCATATAGCACAAAAGTCTGTACACTTCTAATCATGCAATTCTAGTTCACCTAGATCTATTCTAAGTATCATTATAATTATAGTGATACGATAAACCCGGTATGCTGTGCTAATCCCTCACCAATTCTGGTAGTTGAAACACCAGTTTCTGCCTCTCGTACTAGAACTTGGATTTTCACAAACGAACCCGAAATCAAAATTGGAAACCGTTGTAGTATACCCTGCAGTGTGCCCATCAATGTTAATACTAGACTCTGGGTTAAATTCTCGATAAAAACACATCAAACTCTAGCCAGAGCTGAATTCAGCGATTTCAACTCCGACCTAAATAATTGACGAAATTCATAGGTGAGAACTACAAAATTCATTACCACCACAGTTTAAAAACACATCAAGCTCGCGGGCGTCGGACCCCGTCCGCTCACCATCTTCGGACGGCGCCCGAAGCCCGCGAGCGGACGGCGCCCGACGCCCGCGAGCGAATGGGGTCCGACGCCGGCGTGCGGACGGGGTCCGACGCCGGCGTGCGGACGGGGTCCGACGCCGGCGTGCGGACGGGGTCCGACGCCGGCGTGCGGACGGGGGCGGACGCCGATAGCCGGCAGTGTTTTGTTTTTTTTTTTTTTAGTTTAAGACATATTATTAATTCTAGAGCTAATAATTTATATTTAATTTATTGCTTTTTATTCTATTTTACATAGTTAAATTCGTATGTAGTTTGAATTAAGCGATTGTATTTTGTTGTAGCGCTAATTAGTTTTTTATCGTCAAATTATCATTATTTTATAGAGTTAATTAAATTATTGCATTTATTTTAATTTTGTAGATTCAATTGAAGCACAATTAGTTTAATTAAGTTATTGTATTTTGTTGTAGCGCTAATTAGTTTATTGTGTTTAGATTTAATTCGTAGAGCTAAAGAAGTTTAATAATTTATATTTAAATAATTTTTTTATCGTCAAGTTATCATTATTTTTTAGAGCTAATTAAATTATTGCATTTAGTTTATTTTTTGTAGAATCTATTGAAGCACAATTAGTTTAATTAAGTGATTGTGTTTTGTTGTAGCGGTAATTAGTTTATTGTGTTTAGATTTAATTTATAGAGCTAATTTGGTTTAATAATTTATATTTAATTAAATTTCTTATCGTCAAATTATTGTTATTTTGTAGAGTTAATTAAATTATTGTATTTAGTTTAATTTTGTAGAGTTAATTGAAACACAGCTTTCCATCGCGCAAAAAGAGGGTTCCAAAGAAATACATTTGTACTCGTCTTCAATTTAAATAAATTGTAATGAACGTCTTCAATTTAAATAAATTATAATGAAGTTTGTTTACGTCACCTGAAAACATGATATAATAAAAACATCCGAAGTACAACATAAACCACATAAGTCATAATCAGATACAACAAATAACATAAGTCATAGCTAAAAACAACAAATAAGCAACTGATCACCACATAACAGAACAACAGAATAACACTCATACATATGACATAACAATCATACAACTACTGTGAAGGTGGTAGAAAACCCGACTTCCTCCTAAACTCGGGCCACATGTTCCCAACTCCATGACATAAGTCGTAGTACTCGTTAGCGCTAGCCATCCACTCCTCCCTACTATCCTGTGCAGCATCCATCACGGGAGATATCTCAATCCACATCTCGCGTGACAACTGTAAACAAAAACCATACAATTTAAATACATATTAGTTGCAATCAAACAAAATTTTACTTAATACAAATAATTTCAAAAACCATGCAATTTAAATACATCAGCAGTACCACTCTGGCCCTCATCAGGCTGTGGAGCTCTGTAGAAATGCCCCGCATGGTCTCTTTAGATCCCGGTAACAGCATGAACTCCAGTAACGACATGTGACGATCCGTTGGGGGCATCTCTGTCTCTGATCGGATTGACTGGTGGAATGCGATACTCAACAGCATCCGACTCATACTCCTCCGACTCGTCATCAATCTCATCTGAAGGCTCAAACGGCGAAACATGATCACGACTGGGACCAGCTCCACTACCAGCCATACTAGACAACTGAAAATCAAACTGAGGAAAACCGTCTGCTCTCAAACTCATAGGTGTCGCTAGTCTCTGTGGCTGTGGCTGTGGCTCATCTCTATCATTTGGGTCCCTATTTCTCACACTAGCGCTAATGGGGCGCCCAATGAATCTTCTCAAAGCTCCTCCAGAATTACCAAGTGACGCCATCTCTAAACATAGTCAATAATTTTCTATTAATATCTTATAATAAATTATTTGTTGAGCAATTACTTGTTTCATAGAGTAATTATGATACATACAATTTGTTATCTAATTAATTTAACTAGATAGTTATTTTACTTAATATGATAGATAGTTATTTAAATATTTATTTCAACTTACTCAATTACTTAGAATTTATTTAGTCCTATAATTATTTAGATAATTATTATAATAAATTATATATTAGCATAGTAAATAATTATTTATTAATCTCTTATAATAAATTATTTGATTAGAAATTTGTTCATAGTCATAATTTATCAGCTACTAATTATGATACATACAACTTGGTTATCTAATTAATTTAACTAAATAGTTACTTTACTCAATACGATAGATAATTATTTAAATAATTATTTCAACTTAACCAATTAATAAACTAACACATTATATAATTAAAAATTATATACTAATGATATAATTAACAATTATATACTAATTATTCAACTATCAATATTAAACTAATTAAGATACTAACAATTGTATTTAATTTAAACCAAATCAGAAACCCAACCAGACCGGTCTGACCAGACCGGGCGGGCGGGGTCTCACTAGAACGGGCGGACGGGTCCGACCAGACCTGGCGGACGAGGTCCGCCCCGGCGTGTCGGACGGCGGCGAGACCGAATTACAAAAAAAAACAAAAACTTACCTCGGCGGCGGCGGTTGCTTCTCCTGGGCGGCGGCTGCTTCTCTTGGGCGGTGGCAGCCGAGATCAGCAGAGGGAATGGGCGGCGGCAGCGACTTCTCCTGGCGCGGGGGGAGCTCGGCAGAGGGAGGTCCTGGCGGCGGCCGGCGGTGAGCAGCAGGGGTGGAAAGTGAATGCAGCAGAAGGGAGGGGTGGGATTTGGGGTGGTTAGGTTTAGCGTGTTTAAAATGAGGCAGTGACAAATTCGTCATGTTATATAACCACTAACCGAGCCCAAACTCATAATTTCTAATATTAAATAAACCATGAAATTGAATCTCAACCTCAATCTCATAAAATAATGTGTATTCGATAATAGAAAATATCAAAAAATAATATACGATTTTCGGTATATCCCAAATATCAATACCAAAATTCCAGTCATACAACCACTAACCGAGCGTACAGGTACTTTAGAAAATTAATTGGATAGTAGTGGGCGTATACTATAACTAAGAAAAGTCTTTGTATAATTTAATTCGATGATTGAATAATTAAGGAGATTTTGCGTTGTTTAATAGTATTGGAAGTCGGTCTCCTTTGCTTTCGTTTTCATGATGAATAACATGATTATTTCATTAAAACTTGAGTTTGTTGGATGGTTCAATACATAATAGTAGAATAATGTACGAACTGTTATTTATCAAGTTCATTATTGTTTACTACAAGTTGCCATCCATATATATCAGGTTGTATGAAGTGATACATTTAGGTCCTGTAACCATCATTATTGGTTTGGTTATTGGTTAAAACCGATAAACGTTTACCACCCCTATTCTTTTGTTTCGTTTTCATTAGGAATAATACCAAAAAATTCTTGAAATTCATCGATATTTTGGTAGGGATAAAATACACACTAGTTTATATATCGGTATTCATCAATATTTTGGTATATACCGACTCGAATCCCGTAATTCCTGATACCAAATAATACTTGAAATTCAATGTCAATCTCAATCTCACAAAATAATATGTGTATTTGATGATACAAATTAATATCGTCAAATTCGATACGAGATTTGGTATATCCAAATACCAATACAGAAATTCCATTCATACAACCCCAACTGAGCGTACAGGTACTTTTGAAAGTTAATTGGACATTAGTGGGCATATACTATGGAATAATTGAGGAGATTTGTCGTTGTTTAATCGTAAAGGAAGTCGGTCTTCTTATCTTTTGTTTGGTATTGATGAGGAATAATATGATTAATTCATTAAAAGGAGATGAAGTCTTTGTTTATCAGATCGATGGTTGGAATATAAAGAATGACGAGCTTAATTAACTGGGCTTACCTAGCTAATAGGAATTAAAAACAAAATTGCCAATCGAATATACAATGATAATAGGAAGGTGTTTATCAAAACTTGAGTTAGTTGTGTTGTGAGTCAGCTGGGTGTGAATGATTAAAGAATGACTAGCAGAGTGTGTAGTTGTGGTATTATTAATTCAAGTCATGGAGAATTATTATTCGATAAATGGAGTCTTTGTTTAATAATGATGATTATTATTATTATTATGATTATAATTGTATCGGACGGAGATCAAAGAGAAGCAAGCGCGTAGGGTTGACTTTGAGGGTATGTATAAATATAGCGATGATGTGGGGAGAAGGAACACAACACAACACAATCCTTTCTTTTCGATCAAATTCTCAGCAGTGCAGTGCTAGCGTTGTTGATCTTGATCCTTAAATAGTTCGTAATCCTCCCCAAGCCAAGAACATGCCTGTTCTAACCAAAACTTGCCGGATGGCATTGTCCGCTAACGAGGTGTGGGGAGCGATTTCTGCTGCCACAAATATGTACCCGGCCGCCATGCCCAACCTGATTGCAGGCATCCGAGTGACCAGCCGAGACGGTGTTACTGCCGGTTCGGTTCGGGAGATCACTTTTGGAACCGGTACGTAGCTAGCCGAGCAAGCAATATCATATGTTAATACTTAATATTACTCACCTTTTTAATTAATATATATAGCTGTTTTACTGGTAATTAATATGTAATAATTACATTGCATGACTTCGTATATATGTATGTTGCAGCCACAGCAGGTATGGTCAGCCAGGCCACCGAGCAGATTACCAGGGTCGACCATGCCACTCGAACCGTCGAATCCACCTTTAACAATGATAGGAACTTCGTGGGCAGGCACTTTCGTTCTGCCTCCCTGGTCGTAAAGGTGGATCCCAATAACGCCGACGATGGCCCCAACTCTCGAGGCTCCACAATCACCTGGACTTTGACCTACTCATGGATTTCGACTACTGCATCAGGCGGACTCAATTTGGACGTTTTCTGGAATGCTATAGAGCAGGGATTCAAGGATTTAGACACTTACATCTAGGCCCCGGCCCATAAAATCCTTCATCCATCATCCACTATGGCTATGCACCACGCTTTTTAATTTGCCTTTCCGTCTACTCTTTCTTTTTTATCCATCTCATGTTATATTTATGCACGTTGGTGTGCAGTGCTCAATAATGTTATGCCTGGCTGGATCACTCTTGCTCGATCTTATCTTCTTCTTCTATTTTCTTGTCCTGCTTGCTTCAGCTATCGTGTTATATATTATATTGTGCCTCTATGAGTGTCATAATTAATTTAATTTATGTGTACTAATTATATCCTTGCATTTTTGCTTCACATGCAATAATTAGATATTGTTAGCACGCAATAAACTATCGACAACACCCTAGTTGCTTAGAAGAAAATCAGACATGACAGTTCTATTTTATCTATCATCATTTGATTAATAGAGTGACGCTTCACATAACTAATTTATTTGTATTAATTATCTCCTTGCATTTTATTTTTTATGCAATAAATTATTAAATATTTCAATTAAAGGTTTTCGCACCATATCCACCCCCCTCTCAAAAAACGGACGGGGAGCGGATGACCATGACCAATTTTTTTCCCTACTTGAATTAGTTTTTTTAAGTTTGACTTCAAATT
Source organism: Linum tenue (assembly GCA_946122785.1). Taxonomy (NCBI): domain Eukaryota; kingdom Viridiplantae; phylum Streptophyta; class Magnoliopsida; order Malpighiales; family Linaceae; genus Linum; species Linum tenue. Next base: position 34,162,142 of record CAMGYJ010000002.1, read on the forward strand.
TTTTCACAGATAAATCAGATTAATTGTGCACCTCATAAAAATGATATCCACTTTGATATATTTTGGAATAAAAAAGATGAGACATTTAGTATCAGTCTATACCATGGTGGTAATGCTTGGTATTACATAAGATTATACTACGTGATATAGAAGTGTACCTCGGTGGTATGAACATACCATAGTATAAGATGTTTCCATACATGATTGTATGTGTAACACCCTGCCCTGTACCTATTACCTAATCAATTTGTTCAAACATTTGCAGCGAAATTTATCTTTGGTTTGTTACATTATTTCCCAAAATTTATCCAATTAAATTTCGGCATGAATTATTCGCTGATTCAGGCCTAATTGTACACTTTTTATCCTCGTTTTTCTTTGACGTTTGTTGAAATTGAGCTCCAAAAAGGGGTGGTTTTACACTAGGTTTCGTTTGTTTTAGTCAATATTGTCAAAACCGAACCGAAGCATGAACCGATATAGTTAGCGGTTCGCACTTTATTGGTTTAACCGGAATCAAACCGCTAAAAACTCGTTAAAGAACCGGTACCTTGTAATAAAATATTATAGGTACTAAACACATAAAAACACACCAAACCATGAATTCAAAATAAAACTCATTACTATTAAACAAATTTAAAACATGATTATTAAAGTTCCAAAGTTCAAACATCACATGAACCACAATGAGACAAAAGTCTAAGCATGAAACAATCACTACAAGGGAATGGGCCAAGCCCAGGGGTTCCTATAACCGCTTCAGCCTTTGACTTTTAAGGCTTTTGGCAGCAAATGAATACAAGGGTTTTATTAACCCCTTCAAGGCCCAATTATATTTTGTGTTTTCCCCTTTTTTGAATGAAAAAATTAATTATTGGAATAAAGTAAAATTTGTCGAGCAAAAAAGAGGGGAATAAAACAAGAGCTCAACGACGACAAGAGAGAGCGATTTGATCCTCCTCCTTCAGTCATTTTCTCCGGCGGCCGACCTTGAAGCCTTTTGTTGCTGCTCCATCTATCATCGACATCGCTAGTACCGCAATCTCGTAGTCTTCTTCTGGTATCTCTCAACTTAATTTCTAGCCTGGATTCCGACATTTGAAGATTCCGAGGTTTAATTTGATTTGTGGATTTCTCCAACAGCGGCGAGATTTGAATTGTCCGGTTTCCTGAGATTCGACTAGCGGCGACTTCTCCTCTTGCCAGAGATTTCGACGACCTTGAACTCCGGCGTGTAATCATTTCGGCAACCTTCGACTAGCGGCGACCTTTGACCAACATCGCTGCTGCATTCTCTCGATCATCCTCTGGTACTTTCTCTAACTTAATTTCGAGCCTTATTCAGTTATGGATTCCGATATTTGATTGATGTTGTGGATTTCTCGAAATGCAGAGTTGGAATTAGGGCGAAGTGGATAAGCGGCGAGATTCTTTTTTGTTATCGTTATCGATTTAGGGATTTCGTCGACTTGTGTGAGTCCCCTCTTCTCTTTCGATAATTCTCTGATGTTTTTAGCATATGAGCTCGGCAGTAGCTAGATGAGTTTGCAAACTACTTCGGCAATTTTAGGGACATCAAACTCATCAAACTGCAGCTGCAATCTATGTCCCTATGGTAGTTTAATTCAATGATATCCACGGTAACATCAAACTGCAGCTGCAAATTTGGAGGACCAACTGTACCTATCCATATATCCTGATCTGCATTTTCTTAAGTGTTGTTAAAATATGCATTGGGTGTGTTGTTCCCCTCAGTAGTTATATCAATCAAGAGAGGATTTCTACCGGTTTGGGTTTTTAGTTCATATAAATATGGTATGATTTAAACAGAATAAGAAAACTAGGACAAACAAGCTGTAGGCTGTAGTGTAGATATGTAGCAAAAGTTATGGACTCAAAGCAATGTCACCTGGTTTTAACAAGGAATTCGGTTCAAATTTTGTTGTAGGACTGATTCTATAGAATGAAACTCTTGTTACCTCTATCGATTTTAGCTTTTGTTTAAGATTTATGAAATGATCATTTGAAATGGGCAGGTGTTTGGGACTGAACTTTGCCAAGGTGATCGACTTCTTGGGTCGTCAACTTCATAGAGATACAGTGGTACCTTTCTTTACTGGTGTTCTTTGTAATGTAGTGTAGTCAGTTTATTATCGATTTACTGATAGGTTTCTCGACTTTTCTATTTGAAATGCAGTTGTGTGCTTTAAAGTTTTGGACACGTTATTTGCTAATCATCGTCGCTTGAATTACAAGGTAAGCTACTAATTTCAGGGGTTTCTTTAAATGTTTGTCTGAGTGATGCTATGTGTTGTTCCTAGCTATGTGAGTGCCTGCTTGTCTCCCATCAATTGCTACATGCTATTTTTACTATGAAACAAATCCCTCCCTTTTGAGGGCCAATTAACACTAAAGAACCCACCAACTTATAAGCTACATCACTAAACTCACCTACTTTTTATTCGATTTTTTGTCATCATATTTATTTTAATTTAACTTCTTTACCTTATGATTGCAATATTTGTAGAGACTAAGTCAGATAAACGCTGAAAATGCTAGCAACATGAAGACTCCACATACATGTGGAAGGATGAGCTTTGCGAGGTGGAGGGCTATAAGAGTATGTCTTTTACCTAACCTAATACGAGTTATTTGACTTTCTTGACAAACTTAATTGTGACATTTACAAATTGTGGTATTTTTATTCCTATGTTTATTAGGCTCAGCAAACTGGAAAAGAACCTGATAGGCTGGAAACTTTTGAGAATACTCATACAAGAAAGAATGGGACCTATGTGAATGAGTATACAGCAACCCTAATTGTAAGAGTTTCTTACTTTTTTACTTGATCATCCTCCTTTAAATTTTACTTGAACATACTTCATTTTCAGAATCCTTCTGCCTTACTGCTACTGATCTCTATTTTACTTTCAGGCGCTATTTTAGTTTCATTATGAACTATATTTGGCTTGTGAAGATATAACACTTGTTTTCTGTTAAAAATTCAGTAAAACTTAGCACTTGTGTGCGTTATGCTCTTTTTCACTATTGCTGTTCTTTTTGTTTTTCGGGTAGGACAGATTGTTCTAGTACTGTGCTTATGGTTTATGCTTGTTTGATTGATAAAGAAACTGCCAGCTGGTTTTTCTAGAGAGAAATTTAATATTTAGCTCATTTGAAATCAAGTTTCTAGAGTGGAAAAGATGTTACTCCTCTAACCAGAGATGTAGTAGGTTTAGCTCATCTATTTTCGCACTCGGTTATAGGGTTCTGCTGGTTCTAAATGCTACTGCATTATTTTGGAACTTCAACTTTTCATCTGTCTTCCTCTTCTTCTTTTCTATACTAATTATTTATTTGGTTCAAGTGATATAACTTTGCTGAATTTTGTGTAGGAAAAGGCGCATACTCTTCGACAGGAAGGGTCTGCTGATAATGAACAAATCTTTCAGAAGCTACTTGGTCCAGAGCATCCTGGGAGGGTTCGTTGTGCTGGCTTGGGACCAACCCCATCAACCTATTTTGGGCCTTCTTCTTCCTCAGCTTCAACAAGTTCTACCACGACATTGTGCTCTAATGAGGTAGTCGCTCTAGGTATTGAAGTGGTGGAACTGAGAAGTGAAGTGGTGGAACTGAAAAGTGAGGTGGTAGAACTGAAAACTGAAGTGGGTCGGTTGGGAAGTGGGATGGAACAGCTGCAAATGGAAGTAGACACATTGAAGGCATTTATCTTGCAACATCTTTGTAGGGAGAAGGGGCCAATTGAGGGTTCATTCCGTGCACCATCTTCATCAAGCCAGAGTGCTACACGGGGCTGACCAAACTAAGTAAATATACATAACTACATCTCTGTAAGTTCGATTGGTTCAAGTCATGTAGATTTTTTGCCTCATCAAGGTCTCTTCTCACACTCTGCCACCCTCATAAATACTGATATCTAGGGAACATCATCAACTTAATTGTTTTAACTCTGTTTTTAAAAGTCTGCTGCATAGCACGAATACAATACAAAGAGGTTACACTAGCACTGATTTTTGCTGTTATTGAATACCAATTCGGTATTGGAAGTAGGTGTGCTGATTTGTATCGAGCTTTTAATGGAAGTAGTTAGTAATAGAGAAGTACATCTGGGTGTCACAAATTGTTCCTCATTCAATTTACTTTATTTCCTTCCATTTATAACAGGCTTTCTCAGGCTAGCTTTGAGATTGATCGGTGGAAGGAGACAACAGCTCTAGCATATTGGATGCAAATTGCACTCTGGAAATTAGCATTTTGTGGCATGGGATAATGAGTAATGTACACTTTGAAGTACAAATAGATATGTCTTGAAAATTTGAAATGTTGTGGCAGATTGCAGGGTTGTTGACGTTTATTGAAAATTTGAAATGCTGCAGCAGGTTATAGTAATGGATATTTTAGTGACAATGCTAAAATTGGTCGCTAAAAATGGTTGCTAAAAGTTGTCACTAGAGGCTTGTAGGTGGTGATCTAAAAAGTGGGACTAGAGTGGCCTATAGCAGAGGTTTCACTACCGTCGCAAAAGCATCACCCACTGCTTCAAAATTTCAAATTTGAGAGGGGAAAAAAATACCAATAGCGACGGTTCAAAAACCTCCACAAAAACATTCACCAGCGGTTGGGCTAACCCTTGCCATAAACTAGCAGCGGTTAATGTTGCGACGATTTTGCTACGGTTACTAAAACCGCTGACGGGGTAGTTAGCAACAGTTTTTTCCGTCGCTAAAACTGAAAAAAACTCCTGATGTTTGTATTTTGTTTTGTAGTGAATAGTCAAATTTCTATATTTTTCCATTCTGAATCTAAAATCCAAAATTTAGAATTCTATCTGGAAATGTTAATATTATAGAAACAAATGTAATTTGTCTATATAATTAACCAAAATAAGAACTAAAAAAATAAAAATAATTCCAACGAGAGGTGCAGAGGGCTTTGGGCCTTGCATCAGCATCAAACCCTATCGGCCTATCCCATGAGAGATTGGATTTCTTTCCAAAAAAAAAAAAGAACTAATGCTAGCTAGCTAAAACGAATAGTTCGCAAACCAAAAAAACAGGTGGAAAGACTATTATCCAAGAAACGAGGAGACATAACAGCGTCTGAACATCGCCTTCTCCGAAGAACCGGCTGATCGGGTTGAACGGTTTTGACGGTTAACCGTTCGAACTGTTAACCAGCCGGGCAATCCAACCGTAGCTTTTTTTAAGTGTGTCGAGCCGGGCTGGTGGCCAAATCCCGCTTTTACCGGTCCAACCGACCAGTTTGACTCGGTTTTGACAATACTCGGTTCGATTCAGTTTTGGTCTCAACATTGAAATCACAGACTTGTTTCAATGTTCACGGCTGTGAACTGAGGTCTAAGACCTTGAACGGATCAACGCGTCCTTGAACTAAGATCGTGAACTGATCAACGCGTCCTTGAACTAGTACCATGAACTCATCAACGCGTCCTTAAACTAAGAATGTGAACTGATCAATGCGTCCTTGAACTGAGTGAATTGAGGTCTTAGACCGTGAACAGACCCCGATCTTGGTATACAAGGAGAAGGGAGTTAAAGGAGAAAGGAGAGCTTTTTCACGGCGTCAGCAAACCGCACATTATTTTATAGCGGCGGCAGCGACACGAGGGAAAGAGGCGGCAAGCACGATATCAGGGATCTAGCAATCTTGCCAGAAGGAAACGTGAGCTCCAGATCCGGGATCAACATGACACATGTTCCAGAAATCATCATAGTTCTTGGAAATATTAGCCCAAGTAGAACTTGCAAAACCACCACGAGCTCGGCTAGTCTACCAAGATGAGATATTATGTTTGTACTTGACTTCAATAAGCTATCTCCATCGGCTGCTTCTTTAATATGCATATCGCCATAGCCATTTAGATAGGAGCGCTTAATTGAAAGTGTAAAGATCAAATAGGTCGAGCCCTCCTTGGTCTTTAGAGGCTTTGCAAAGCTCCCATTTGATTAGAGGTGTTTTACGAGGTTCTTCGTTGCCGCTCCAGATAAAATTTCTCATAATCTTCTCCATATCATCAATCACAGATTTAGGGGCTCTAAAAAAGGAGAAGTAATGAACCGGCATACTAGACAGAACTGCTTTGCTAAGAATTAGGCGCCCTCCATAAGACAAGTATCTACTCTTCCACCCCTCGAGCTTCTTATGATATTTTTCAATAATGAGATTCCAAATGGAGGACGAGTTAGGTCTAGCTCCAAGAGGGAAGCTGAGATAGGTTGGCGGGTCTTTACTCCATTTGCAGCCAAAGATGGCTGCGAAGAAGATTGGTTCAGGAAGATCGCCAACAGTGTACATAACGCATTTGTCATTGTTGATCTTCAAACTGGTGACCACTTGAAAGAAAACAAGGGTGGCCAAGATATTGAGAACCTGCTCATGGGAGGCATCACAAAATATTAAAGTGTCGTCAGCAAACAGAATATGAGTGAACTCCCCACTGAAATCAGCTTCGTTCATAAAGAAGCCTTTGATCTTTCCATTGTCCTTGAGTTTGTTGATCATGAATGAAAGCACATCCATAACAAGTACAAAGAGACCAGATGAGAGGGGATCGCCTTGGCGCAATCCTTTATGAGCTGGGAAGAAACCATTAGCTTCACCATTAATAAGAATAGAGAGATAAGGAGAGCACATGGTAGCCTTAATCCAATCGATCCATTTGTGGGGAAAGCCCATCCTTGAAAGGATCGAAATGAGACAGCCCCAATTCACATTGTCAAACGCCTTTTCAATGTCGAGTTTAAACATCAATCCAGGCCGTCTGCTTCTTCACTGACTGTCAAGGAGCTTGTTAGCAATGAGACCAGCCTCGGAAATCTGCCTTCCTCTGACCGATGCTTGTTGGTGGCAACTGACAATTTTAGGGAGAATCCCAGCAAGACGACGTGACAACACTTTGCTGAAGAGTTTATTAATGCTATTCATCAAGCAGATCAGACGTATGTCTTTGATGTCTTCAACAGAGTCTCTCTTGGGGGCCAAGCATATAAAAGAATGTGTAACCCTTCTAGGAAGCAGCACATTGCTATGAAATTCATCAAAAGAATTCAGGATATAAGTTCTGATCCAATGCCAACATCTCTTGTAAAATTCAACTAAAGCAACCCAAATCTCCTATTCGGAGAAGGGCGATAATTGGCTGTTGTCTGGATTGCAGCCCATAGCTGCTACCCATTGACGTGGCAGCATATTATTGGCCCATGAAATGTTAATTAATTATTATACTTATTTGGAACAAAACGGGACGGAAACGGCTTCTTTTCTTGGACCGGACGGAGAAGCAGCCTAACAGTGTTGTCTCTTTACTCTTTAACTTTTATTCTATTATTATTATATTTGTGGTTTTGTTTTGTTAATTGATAAAAAAGGAGATCTAATAAAATTAAACACAGAGGTGCTTTAGGCTTTATTGCGTACTCATTATCAAACCATCACCGGCGGCATCTTGTCTTCAACGCCTGCAACTGGAAAACTGCCTACGATAACCATCTCTATTACTACTTCGAATGCCTTCGAGTTCGACGCTTGCTTTTTGAGATTCAGAGACCTCCAAATCAAGTCGAAAAGGTAAGATATGGATGCTAGGAGTTCATCTAAAACTAGTCTAATGAAATATGATGGTTTTGCTTTAATTAGAGCTGGCTTTGTTTTGCTGTACACAACCAACATATATAAAACGTGAAGTTGTTCTTTTTTTATATGCTACAAAGGCTTTAGTTCGTTAGGTTAATAGTAATTCAATTTATTATGTTTCTGTTTGTGTTATGCAGGTTAGTTAACTTAGTGAAACTTGGACTCCTTGTGAAGAGGAACACATATGAGTTCTAAACCAATTCCGGAAAAGGTTGAAGTGTCATGTATAGGTATGAAGTTCGATGGTGATGAAAGTGCTTATGAATTTTATAAAGCATATGCCCATAGCATTGGTTTCAGTGTAAGGAAGGACTATATAAAGCGAAATCAAGCAGGACAGGTGAAGAGAAGAATATTTTGCTCTTCTAAAGAAGGTGAAAAAGGTTTTGATAAAAGGCGTGAGCATGTGGCTTTTGAGCGGCCAATTTCAAGAATCGGATGTTTGGCACATATGACCTGCCAACTAAAAAATGTTGGCTTGCTAGAGGTTGTTTCTTTTGAAGGAGATCATAACCATGAACTTGCCCCCACTCCCATGAAGCACATGTTGAGATCCAACAGGAAGATAAGTTATGCTCATAAGGCTATTGCAGATGATGCTGAGAGAGCTGGATTACCAATCAAGGCAACTATTGATTTACTAGCAATACAGAATGGAGGCCGTGAAAACAACGGGTTTCTAGATTCGGACTATAGAAACTATATTGCGACACAAAGAAAGGCTACAATGATTAAGGGAGATGGTCCAGCAATTATGGATTATTTTCGTAAAGCACAATCAGAGGATCCATCATTTTTTTATTCGGTGCAACTCGATGATGATGATTTCATCATGAATATGTTCTGGGTTGATGGTAGGTCAATCATTGACTACAAATACTTTGGAGATGTTCTATGCTTTGACACCACTTATAGTACTAATGAATATGGTCGACCTTTTGCTCCATTTGTTGGAGTCAATCATCTGAAGCAGACAGTAATCTTTGGAGCAGCATTACTCTATGATGAAACAATCACTTCGTTCAAGTGGTTGTTTGAAGCATTTTTAGGTGCAATGGATGGAAAGCAACCTAAGACCATATTGACATATCAATCAGCTGCTATGGCGAAAACAATCGAAGAGGTATTTACTGAAACTCATCATCGTTTATGTGTTTGGCATATTTATCAAAATGCTGCTAAGCACTTGAGCCATGTGTTTCACAGATCCGACCAATTCGCTAGTGATTTTAGTTCGTGTATATATGATGGTGAAGATGAATGGCTTAAAGGTTGGGATGATATGCTTAACAAGTATGGTCTAGGGAACAATGAATGGTTGCATGGTATATTTTCAATAAAAGAGAAATGGGCTATGCTTTATGGACGCCATATGTTTACTGCTGATATGAAATGTAGACAACGTAGTGAATCAATGAACAGTGTGTTAAAGAAGTACCTGAAGCCGAAACACAATATGGCAAACTTTTTATTACCATTATAACAAGTTTGTACAAGATAGAAGGTACCAAGAACTGCTTGCAGAGTTCAAAATGAGGGATACCCGCCCTGTTTTAAAAGCTGACGTTGAGATGTTAAGGCATGCATCAGAAGTGTACACTCCAAAAGTCTTGAAGTTGTTTGAAGAAGAATATCTGAAGGTTTGGGATTGTATGATTGATAAGATTAGCAAAACCGAAGGTCAGACGGAATATAAAGTGAAATATCTTGGTAGAGGTGCAAGCCATCATGTCTGGTTTGAGTCTTCATCTCAAGCAGTTGAATGTAGTTGCATGAAGTTTCAGTTTGTGGGGATTTTATGTGCTCATGCTTTGAAGGTTCTTGACAAGAAAAATATAAAGCATATCCCAAAGCAATATATATCAAAGAGATGGACAAAGGATGCAAAAGATGGGGATATGAGAAGTTCAGTTCGAGTGCAGGGAAGTTTTGAGAAACTCATTGGGAAGCGTACTTCAATTTGCATTATAATTTTCAGAGATATCTGCACTAGCAGCTGAGAGCGACATAATGTATGAGCATGCAAGTGAAGTTTTTTCAAATTTGCTAAAGGATTTGCAGGTAATGAAGAAATGCTCAAATGGTGGAACTTATAATGAGATATTATGTTCTAATCATGAAGAAGAGTATCCTATTGTAGCCGGAGTTAAGTCAAAAGCTACTGTTGGACGACCAAAAGGAAGATTTAAAGGTGCATTAGAAAGACAAAAAAGTCACAAAGTTCAATCAAAACCAAAGGTTCTTCCCTTGTATGTTTCTACAATATAAAACTATTATACTATTTGTTTATATTAGTTATTCATTGTATATTATTTATTATATGCAGGGTAAGAAGGTGAAAATCGGTTCTTCTCAGCAAGTAGAAAGCCGTACTGAACTGCAAATACAAAATAATCAGGTTTTCCTTTGTCTAGTTTATATATCAAAGAAATATCATAGTATTTTTATAATGAGATAAGTGAAAATAGCATATGAATCATATATTAACAATTGGTTTAATTTTAGGTGATGAACAAACATCAGCTTCATAGATCAATTGTTAGTTCAGCTGGAGAAAACTTGGAGTCTACACTTGTGTAAGCGATATATCATTCACACAATTGTTATAGGTACGAACTCCATATTATTATTTATTTAATAAGTTCAATTTCATTAGAAATTTCAAGACTTATATCATTCTTATCTCCATTTTTTTTGCAGGATGTCATATCAAACCCACAAGCACATGGTCCTGAACACTGATAATGTTTGTTTTTTCTTGGTACCTTAGTAGGATTATTATTATTATTATTATTATTATGATGTTTGAAGAGGTTATTTTCAAAGAATTAATTTTAGCATTTAGGGATGAATTTGGTACTTTCTTTTTTATGCTGGTGATCATGTTGATGTTGGTGAAACTGTGACCGTACGTGATGTTTATTATGTTTGAAGAGGTTATTTTCATAGAATTAATTTTAACATTTAGGGATCAATTTGGTACTTCTTTTTCATGTTGGTGATCATGTTGATGTTGGCCAAACTATCGCCGTACGTAATATTGTACATAATATTATATCATATTGTACATACTACATAATATATATTATATCATTCCTCTCAATATATTCTTTATATAAAAAAACATTAAGAAGGTGAAACTATGGCTGTACGCCTGTACGTGATGTTTAAAAAGGAGACCTGGAGGTCTACTATGTTCGGCTAGAAAGCAAGTAATAAAGCATGGGAGTGCTGTGCAGGTGGGTTTAATATTATTAGATCTCCTTTTTTATCAATTAACAAAACAAAACCACAAATATAATAATAATAGAATAAAAGTTAAAGAGTAAAGAGACAGCACTATTGGACTGCTTCTCCGTCCGGTCCAAGAAAAGAAGCCGTTTCCGTCCCGTTTTGTTCCAAATAAGTATAATAATTAATTAACATTTCATGGGCCAATAATATGCTGCCATGTCAATGGGTAGCAGCTATGAGCTGCAACCCAGACAACAGCCAGTTATCGCCCTTCGGAGAAAGGATCAGAAAGCATTTGGCGTTCGCAGTCATTGATTACAACCGCTGAGTAGTTCCCAGGAAATGGACGATCCTTAGCCATTTCACAGAAAAGTTCTCGATAATAGCCAACTATACCTGTAGCTATATATATTGTCTTCGCCTTCAATCATCGTGCCGTTTATTGTAATCCTGCTGACATGATTTAATTTTCTTCTGTAGTTGGCCACTCTGTGGAAAAATCCGGAGTTCTGATCTCCAACTTTCAGCCAAACTTCACGGGATCTCTGCCTCCAATAGATTTCTTGCATAAGAAGGGCTTTAGTGAGCTCAATTTTGAGTCATGCTCTGTTATCAATCTTAGAATTGCACAACGCAAAGGACTCTTCAATGCAATCGAGATCCCTAATCTTTTCAAAAAGTTTGTCAATTCCCAAAGATATCTTTGTTCCATCTCTTCGTCCTCTGCTTGAGGTCTTGAAAACGTTGAGCCCATCTAAAGATATAACCGAATCCTTGTATGTATGAGGCGAATCAAGAATCCAAGTTGTTGTAGTACCGTTCATCCTCGAGCCACATGATTTCGAACCTCCAAGGTCGTTTGATGCACCCAGAGTCTCCCCATTTATGGAGGAGGGGGTTATGATCGGACTCTAGTATTTCGAGGCAAGATAAAGTGCAATTTGGAAAAAGAGCATCGAACTCTGGCGAAATGAAAGCTCTATCGATGCGCGAGAGAGAGCTGCTGCCGGTGCCGTGACTCCAAGTGAAACGACATCCACCCAGAGGCAACTCAGGGAGAGCGGAATCGTGTATAAAGGTATTGAACGCAACCATAATCCCTGTTTGCGGCGAGCACCGGTATAGTCATCTTGGCATCTAACCATATTGAAGTCTCCATCGATACAAATCGGGCCGCTGGAGCGTTGACAGTGAATCTGGAGGTCGCTCAAAATCGAAAAAATATGACGATCTAGCCGGAGCTACCATTCGCGTTCTTAGCAACCCACCCGAGGTCTCTCCTTCCTCCCATACTTTCAACAAGCTGGTCAGAGCACTGTTCCCGTTTTGTTTCAATCAACCCTACAAACATGTGGTTATTGTTAGGAGTTAATGTATATTCAAGTATCCTCACCGTATCGCCTCATTGCCATCCCTATGTGACATTCTGATTGTTTATTTATTATTTTCATTACTTCTCAATAGATCAAATGTTTGGTTATATAAATAAGTCAATTGAGCTCTGAGTTACAATTGTAATTAAGTGAATTGCATTGATATAGGTCAAGTGAAATGGAAATGAATGTGATTGCTAAATTTCTTGAGGTGGGCATAGAACCATATATGATATCGTAAATGAATTGCATTGATATAATAGTGAAAGTTTTCAATTTTTTGTATTATGATCATGAATTTTTAAAATACTATGCATTAATATTAATCTAAAATTCAATAATACTACTCATTTTTTGCTATTAGATTGTTCGACCTACCGAGAGAGAAAAAGATACGCCACTTAAATAACTGAGCACAACCAAACAACAATCATTAATAGTTACATAAATATTAGAAATTCACTCATTTATTTGAACAAAATCTAACTATAACATTTGTTCATCATCCAAAAATACAATGATTACCAAAACGGGGAGTCGAAGTTTTGTTTACGGTTTGACCGCAACCCGCAGTGAACCGCACGTTATTTGGTTATTCACACCGATATTTGCAATTAAACAAAACTAAGATCGGGGTCTGTTCACGGTCTAGAGAGAGAAATTGCCATTCAAAGGACGAAGAAGGAGATTTGGGCTTGCCCTAAGCTAGAGGAGAGAAGATTCTGACCTCCCAAAGGAGATTCAAGCAAGGAGGAAGGAAGGTTGTCATCTCTTCATGGTTCTTTCTCTCCTTTTTCTTGTTGTCCTTTGTCTAGCTATGGAATAGCCCACCTACTCTATGTTAACCCTCTATATGTTATGGAATAGCCCACCTACTCTATGTTAACCCTCTATATGTTAATCAAGGCCAAAACCTCAAGTATCGGAGTAGCACCTTGATTCCCACGTGATTGGTCTCTCAGCCGTCCGGATTAAGTTCCGCGGTATTGGTTTCCAATCCTTAGTCAACCGGTTCAGAGGGGTTAGATTGTCTAGCATAGAGTTGCAATCCACAACCGAAAGGTTAAGAGAATTAGACCGCTAACTTAACACAACAATCCTAAATTGGTCAACTAAGGGAGTTAGGGTTTCTTCGGTTGATGGGTTAAGAGAGCTAGATTTTCTAGCTTCGTGTCACAACCCTTAATCGATCGACTAGGAGAGTTCGCCCCTAGCTAGATGCACCCACCTCACGGTATAGGAACACATCCTTCACAATCGAGTTTCGTTCATGATTTCTTAATACAAGAATAGGGGAAGCAATACCCAAGTGAATTCCTCTCCTATAGAATTCTCCTCGATCTACTTTCCTTGTCTGTTTGTTTATTTTGTAGTTTTCTTAGCTCTTTGATTTAAACCCAAAAACCGTTTGCTAGATAACAAACTAAGCGATTGAAGTAGGGGTACATGGACCAGCTCGGGTTTGACAATTAAATACTTTACCTATACTGCACCCTACAAGAGTTTAAAAACTTGGGCTCTATTCGGGATAAGTTCATAGTGTAGTATTGAGCGAGTCGAGTTTTTGGCGCCGTTGCCGGGGAACCGCAATCCATTATTTTGAAAAGGTCGCTTAGTGTTACTCTAGCATTTTCAATCTTGCCTTTTTGTTTATGTTTTGTGTTTTGTTTTGTATTTTCTATACCCACTCTTCTCTTAAAAGGGTGGTTTGTGTTTTTGTTTGTGTAGGTTTTGAATCATGGATCCCAATGGCTTCTACAATATGTGGGGGTATCCACAACCACCCGAATGGGGGTACACCGAAGCTTCATGGAGTGAACAAGAAGTGGGAAGCCAAGGATCCGGGTTCTATTACCAACCCCTCTTCCAAACCGATGAGAGATTCTACAATTTGGACCTTCCAATCCCTTGCCCCGTCGAATCAACCTTTCTTCGGGAGGCGGAGGAGCTCTGTCGACACACGAAGAAGCAAGGAGAACTTGTTGAGCAAGCATTTGCAAAACTTGCTCACAATCGCCTCCTGCCATTTGAAGAAGAGAAAGAGGAGGTCGAAGAGGCAAGCCATGAGCCCTTTGGAAGAATGAGCTCCAACATGGATTTCCAACCCCTCCCTCCTCCCGGTTTGACACTAGAAGAGAAAGTGGCACGAGCTTGTGAAAGATATCGCCTATCATCATTGAAGGAGAAAGAGGAGGTTAAAGGGGGGCTCAATGACAAACATGTGGAGCTAGAGGAACTCACACCGGAGAGCTCTCATGGTGAGGATGAACAAGAAGGTTGCATCCACGATTCCCATCATCTTCCCCTTCCCGAAAGCAACTTTGAAGACCAAGACACGAGTGTGGATAAGCAAGAGAATCCCTTCTATGACCTTGCATGGCATCTTGCCCTCAAATTCGTGCTTTGACACATGAATGGGAAGGATAAAGAAGAGGGTGAAGTTAGCATCGAAGAAGTGGAATACCTTGATTCTTCCCAACGGGAGGAAATTGAAGAAGAAGCAAGGGAGGTTGAGGAAGAAGGAGAAGGAGCAAGTGGTGTCCAAGAAGAGGACGGGGTCGTTTTGGATGAAGCATCCACAAGTTACAAGAGCTATCAAAGCTTTCCACCGGACCTGGATGCACTTTTGCAGAAGGACCCATTTGCGGCTCTTTGCCAACCCAAGGCCAAACTATCGGTGATCCCTTTTAGTGGAAGCGATGGAAGTCAATCGATCATGGACTACATGGTGTGGAGCAAAGAGAAAAGAGAAGAAGAGGTCTCGTGGGTGGAGCCTCAAAGTCTATCAAGTTCACGAGCCCTCAATCATGGACTCGTCCAATGCTCGTGACTTGAGACTTCATCTCACCGACGAGAACCTCAACTTCAAGGTGGTTCTTGGGTCGACCGAAACTTGAAGGGCAATCGTCCGGCTCATGACGTTAAAGAGTCACTTGTTGGGAGGCAACCCAACGGAAGTTAGCAAGTTTGTCCTATTCTACTACTACTATCGTGTTGTTTTGTGTAATAACCTTGCCTCTAGCGAGCATGTGTTGTGTGTGTGTTTGTGTGTTTTTTTCTTCTCCTTGAAGCTCAAATATCCTAACCCGGAAACAACTACGACTTTCAATCACCAATCAAAGAGGTAACATCGTTCTAACCCTATCACACCATTGAGGGCAATGTCGAGATTAAGTGTGTCGAGGTAGTTTATTATTATGCATGTGTGCGTGTGATTATACTTGGAGCCTTGATGTATGCCCAAATTTGAAAATTCCGAGGGCTCCAAGCAATGTTTGCATGATCAAAGTGGCCGGTTTGTGGGAGAATCTTGTGTTTCTTGGCATTGACCTTGAATTGTTGCATGTGATCGATTTCCTCCGATGATGATGACTGAGAGGTGCATTAGGATAGTGCAAAGGTTTAGTTCTCATTTGTGCAAAAATGAATGGATTTTTTGACTCGATTACTTGTTCATTACAATTGCCATGCATGTTACTTTGTGAATTGTAATAGATGGTTGGGTGACTAGGTCACCATGTGAGATTTGAGCCGATCGTTTTCTTCTTGTGTGCTTAGATCCCTCTTACCATGGAGAGTAACATCATAATTATCACTAGCGAGCATAGTTAGTAAATACTACGTGTAATACACATATATGTACCTTACGTACTTTATCCGTTTAAAACTTCCGTATCTGTATTATTGTCAAACTGTTTGATTTTTTCTCTTTCATTTGATGGATCCCATACTAAACACGTATAAAGCCAGTATAACACATTTATTATCCGCATTTTACGAATTAAATTGTTAACTCTACTATTATTTATACATTTATTTTTAAAATGATTAATTTTATATATTTATGACTCTTCACGTACTATTAAACGTAACTTTAGCTTATAGACGAAGTATAATTCCCCTACGTATTTCTTATATAAATTTCCCGTACCGTATTTTACTAACTATGCTAGCGAGTATGATGGAGGCATAGGATTAGTCCACGCCCAAATGTTGATTGTCCCGAAGTGTGTTACCCTAGTCAACAACTTTGAGCCTTGTGACTTCGAGGGTCGTTCTAATTTTAGGAGCTTCTTGCTTGTGATCTTAATGGTTTTTGATAGAACAACCTTAATCCTTTCTTCGTGTCTATACATGAGTCATCCTTGTGTCTCGGAGCTCTCGCTTTTGAGTTCCATTGAGGTTCAACATAGGAGGATTGTGTGCGGTTCTTGCTAGGAATGAAAATGGAAAGGAAGGTGTAGTGTTGGAGTAATTTCTTCAAAAGTTAGCATTGGTCATGAAAGGAAATGTGGCAAGTGTTTTACTCTCTAGTACTCCACTCAAAAAGAAAATAAAATAAGAAGAAAGAAAGAAAATAGAAAAGAAAAGGAATAAAAAAAGTGGTAATAAAAGGAGAAGTAAGGTTTTTGGCTGATGCTAGTGGCCATTTCTTGTAGAGAAGGTTCTTAGTCGAAACCATAGAAATTCTGGTTTAGGTTGATTATGTAGAACCTCATGTTATGTCTGCCACCATCCAAAAGGCCTTTTCCCCATGCCCAAGACAATTTTCACTCATTTGAACCCGTGTCTAAGACCTCCGGACAAGCTAGTGATGAAAACCATCCCGTGAACTCTAGCATTTAGAGGTTGAAACAGTGTTGTTGAGACGATCGGGCCGAGTTTTTATGATTGTGCACATTCTTTGCATCATAAGGTCCCGACCCCATTGGTAAAGAGAGTGAGCGATTCATTCTTGTTTTGCATGACATATCATACCTCAGTGAGGACCTTTGTTGCCCATCCGTTTGTTCCTTGAACTTGAACTCTATGCATGGTTAGTTGTCTTTGATTAGTGATCTTGTTGAGACTTGCATTGATTCATGAACAAGGTGAGAACTTTTCATTTGCCCGTTTCTGGTGGCTTTGACTGTCGTTTGTGGTGCATGTCGATATTCCTTGCAATGGTCAATGTGTTAATTGCCAATGGCCATTGAGAATTTCCACTTGGTGCCCTTTGAGTTGTCCCCAAAGTATTTTGTTTGGTTGAGATATTACCTTGTGTGAAATGTTTTGCTTGGGGACAAGCAAACATCTAAGTGCGGGGAGTGTCTCGCGCCTAATTGTACACTTTTATCCCCTTTTCTCTTTGAAATTTGTTGCAATTGAGCTCCAAAAAGGGATGGTTTTACGCTAGGTGTCGTGTGTTTTAGTGTGTTTCATATTCTAATAGGTGAAACCAACCCCTGAGTTGGAAGCTGGAAGAAAGGGAGCAAAGAGTAGGAAACAACCTGTGTTCAAGGCTTGCCATTGGAGTAAAAGGTCTTACAAGACCGTGAACTGGAGCCATAATCCGTGAACCGCAAAGTGTCTAAGGTGATTCAAGAGGTTACTGACGCCGAGTGAGTTCACGGTCGCTAAGAACTATAAGCACAAACTGTGAACCGTGGATGTGAAGCAGTGCGTTTTGGTCTAATCACTGAGTTCACGGACCCGTTTCCATGTTCACGGCCGTGAACTGAGGTCTAGGACCTTGAACTGATCAACGCATCCTTGAACTGAGGTATAAGACCTTGAACTGAGTGAATTGAGGTCTTAGACCGTGAACAAAGCAAAATCTGGGTATAAAAGGAGAAGGGAGTTGAAGGAGAAAGGAGAGCTTTTTGGTAGGTTTTAGTTTTCAGAATAAAGAGGGTTCCTAGTGACAGATTAGGGTTTCCTCTTCCCATTCTAGAGAGATAAAGTGTCATTCAAAAGAGGAAAAATAAGATTTGGGCTTGGCCTAAGCTAGAGTAGTGAAGATTTCTTTACCATTTGGGCTTGGCCAAACGCCAACTGACTCTATCTGTGCACTACGTGTATGGGGAAGGATCAAATATTAATAAGACCGAATATTTATTAATTGCACACAATTTTTATTCAATCGAAAAGTAAAATATATTTTTATTTTTAGCGTTTTCATACTCAAGGTATGTGGTACCCCAGATTTCACCCTAGGTACCGTAGAACTCCTCATATATATGGGGACTGTAAAACGCTATCCAGACCTTGAGGTGACTGATCTTTCGGACATGATATTATACTCTAACCCTTAAAGATCAAAATCTAGGTCTTAATTTTCTAAATCTTATACCCTAAGATCAATTTAATTAGAAACAATAATCGACGGTTATGATTGGTCCAACTATAGGCAAAAAAATGAAGGCACTATCTTAAGGTTTATAGTTTATGAGTTAGATAATTAGGAACTAGGTTCACTCATTAAGGGTTGGGGTATAGTATTAGTCCCAAAAATCGTGTTAATTCGAGGTCTAGATAGCGTTTTCAGACCCAAGGTATGCGGTACCCCGGATTTCACCCGGGGTACCGTAGAAGGCACCATATATATATTGATATATATACTTATCCGATCGATCAATATTCAAATTTTCGACGAGTTAAAAACGAAGGTAGTACCAACGTGGTAATGAGTGGTATGAAATGTTTTTGTCGCAATATATTGAAAATGTATCTCATTTGGTAGATCACAACGAACTCGTTTCACCCGTGAAAAAAGTAGTGTATATGCGTTTAAAATAAAATCTAGGATGTTAGTAAACTATTTTTTTGTGCTATCCAATTGCCCTATATGTCTATGGGAGATCTATCATCCATCCATTCATCGTTAAGATAAATGTTTACTACAAGTTACCATCCATATATACCAGGGTGGTATGAAGTGATACATTTAGGTCATGTAACCACTTTTATCGGTTCGGTTATTTGTTAAAACCGATAACCGTTTACCACCCCTATTCTTTTGTTTCGTTTTCATGAGGAATAATACCAAATAATTCTTGAAATTCATCGATATTTTTGTAGGGATAAAATACACACTAGTTTATGTTTCGGCATTCATCGATATTTTGGTATATACCGACCCGAATCCCGTAATCCCTGATACCAAATAATACTTGAAATTCAATCTCAATCTCAATCCCACAAAATAATATGTGTATTTGATGATACAAAATATCGTCAAATTCGATACGAGATTTGATATATCCCAAATACCAATATAGAAATTCCATTCATACAACCCCAACTGAGCGTCCAGGTACTTTTGAAAGTTAATTGGACATTAGTGGGCATATACTATAATTAAGAAGAGTCTTTGTATAATTTAATTCGATGATGGAATAATTGAGGAGATTTGTCTTTGTTTAATCTAGGGCGGGGAAACGGTGCGGTCTGGTTCAGACCAGACCATATATACGGTCTATGGTCCAGATCGAGAGGCTAAAGTATAGACCACTGACCAGACCACAGACTATACGGTCCGGTCCAGACCCCGCCTGTGCGGTCTGGTCCAGATAGACCACACTCAACGAAAAATGAATAATTTGTTTAGTCAACCACACAAAAAATTGAACCAATAACCAAGAAAAATAATTGTTATTTGCCTTAAAACATTAATCCTAACATGCATGAATAATTTTGATACTCTAAATCTTAGTACATAACAAAGATACAAAGTAAAAACATCCCAGCTTGCACCATAACGTCATAAACATTAACATAATGTCATATGGAGACACTATTATCTCTACTCTCTGGTTAAATGTGGTTGTGAACGAAGGAGGGAAGAGATTCACAAAATTAAGGTTGGGACTTGGGTGTCGTTGTGGGAGTTTGGAGAGTGGTGGAATGGGCTGTTAACACGTATTGACAAGTGATAGACCGATAATTACACATGTTTTCACCCCTTTTCTGGAGCCGTTTGAGATGTGGATTCTCGTGTTTTAAGCAGATTTCACGCGAGGTTGTACGTTTGTGTCATATTTCAGGACTTGGCGGTGGAATCGAGGCAAAGGAATGAGATTTGGGTCGAAAGGAGCAAGTAAGGCTTGGAGTGTGCTAGAGAGCCAAAATACCCGGCCAAAGGCAGGAATACCCGACCGGGTATTTTCTGGGCATGGTCAGGTATTTTCCACTTTGGGCGTCCGTGAGAAACAGAGAGGGGGCCCGGGCAGGAGGCTTAAATCCCCGGTCGGGGATTATTGGTCTTGACCGGGGATTTTCCCTTTAATGAAGCGGCGCGTTTTGAGTATACTCGGTCGAGACCCAAAATACCCGACCGGGTATTTCGGCCGGGTATCGCGATCAGGCAGCAGATTTAAGGGAAAGGAAGGCCAACATTCAAGGGTTTGGAGTTTTTGAGAGAGAAAGCGATTCCTAGAGAGAGAATGCGACAAACCAGAGTTCCCAAGTGCCATAGCTTGATCTTCATCACCATTGGAGCCCGGCTTGAGCTTGGGGAAGTGCCGATTAAACGTCCATGAGCAGAAATCCGTCTTCACAGTATGATTTCCGCGTCTGAATCTTCTTTTGCTTCTTTCTCTATGGAGTAGTTCCCCCATTCATCTGGGTATGGGGAACCCTAGCTAGATTTGTATACTAGGTCTGATTGTATGAACCCAAGTACAGAGTTTGTGAATTGATTTTATTCGATTGAGGTTTGAATGATTGAATGACTTGAATCCTGATCAAATTCCTGTTGTTTCTGCTTTGACCTATAATGAGAATATCTGCCTAGATTGATAGAGTATCCTTAATTGAAGGTGGCGAATTGGTGACTTTAGTCGAGGAGCCAAATTCGCTATTCTGTACCAAATTCATTTCGGTAGTGGAGGTTTGGTTCGTTAGGGCCTCAATCTGTTTACTCCGGTGGAGGTTAGTCGCCCACTAGAGACTCAGATTGAGAGGGTCTGAAGACCTTTAGTCGAGACTTCAGACTTTTTAAGAACCTTCCGCAGTATAACTTTCATGAAAACTGAACTTGGTAAATTGCAATCCGACTTAACTGCAGTCTAGGGGGAACCATATCCGGGTGACCTCTCTTAACTTGACAACAACCGTTTAACTTGCTTTGTGTTTTTGCTTGTTTGAATCTGCACTAAAAGTTCACTGCTAGATAACGAGAATTCACCGAGTAGTCATCAAATCTAGGACCCGGGTTGACAATAAAACCCAAACCCGCTATACTACGCTTTAGGAAGTGGTTACACTTGGCCATTTTCTAGAGTGACAGTAGGAGTGAGTCAAGTTTTTGGCGCCGTGGCCGGGGACCGCTAGGTTGTTGAAGAAAAGTGATTTCTGTTACTTTAGCATTTTCATTTTCGCATTGAGTGTTTGTTCTTTCCCACTTGTGCCTTCACGGGTTTGCATTGCTTGATTGTGTGCAGATAGTGCATGACCCGTAGCCAGTCGTGAGGTTTACTGCCGTTGGATCCAGAGATTGAACGCACCTGCAACCAACTTCGGAGACAACATCGAGCTAGACTGGCTACGGTGGAGCGTAGAGACGGCCAATTGAGCAACGAGTCCGAGGACGAGTACGAGATGGAAGACGATCACAACCCACCTCCGGCGAACCAGATCCTGGGGAACGACCCCAATCCCCAGGGAGCTGGGGTCCATCATCATCCACCACCACCGGGTCCACCTTGGAGTACTACTATACTCCACGGATTTCTGACATCCGCCCGGTCATCCTCTATCCGCCCATTCCTGCAAACAACTTCGAGATCAAGCCATGCTGGATTCAACTCATTACATCCTCTATCCAGTTCCATGGCTTGAAGGATGAGGAAGCCCGGGTACATCTTTCCCGTTTTCTGCAGCTGACGAACGGGTTCAAGCTGAACGCTGTCCCGGATGACGCAATCCGCCTTCACCTCTTCCCCCATTCTCTGGCGGGGAATGCTAAGAGGTGGTTGGAGACCCAGCCCCCATTGTCCATCACTTCTTGGGACGATCTGGCAGACAAGTTCGTGCATAGGTACTATCCGGCATCGAAGACCACAGAGATTCAGCGGGAGATCACTCACTTCCGCCAAGAGCCAGATGAGTCACTTCGTGATGCATGGGAGCGGTACATGGGATACTTCTGGCGGTGTCCCCATCATGGCTTCACCGATGTATTCACGGTGGGGAACATCTACAGCTCCCTCACTCCAGACAGCAGAGGGTGATCGAGTCTCTATGCCCAGGAGGGGATATTCTTACTAAGACTCCACCCGAGCTGAACCAGATGATTAGTACCTTGGCTGCCCGAGATCATTCCTGGGGGCAGAACAACAGAGGCAGAAATTCCCGGGACCGGGGTGTGTACGCTATGGAGGCCAGGTCCGGGCTAGAGCAGCAGGTGGCTGAGTTGGTGCAGACATTAAAGCAGCCCAACAGCCTCCTTCCGGGCCGAGGTGTAGCTACGCCTCCAGTAGCTCAGTGTCAGTGGTGTGAGAGCCCGAATCACCTCGTGGAGGATTGTCAGTCTATGAGGGAGTCATCTACTCCCCAAGAGCAGGTGGACTTCATCGCCAATGCTCGGCGTCTGGACCCATATAGCAATACCTACAATGAGGGATGGCGCCAGCATCCCAACTTCGCCTGGAGCAGCAACACCACCAAACCACCTGGTTTCCCAGCACCAGCGGGTGGTTTTCAGCAGAGTCAGCCCTTCCAGGCTAGGCAGGGGCAGCCATTCCAGCAGCCCCAGCGCCAGTTTGCTCAGCCTCCAGCAGTCGCAGCTCCAGATAATCAGATGGTTGATCTGAAGAATATTTTGCAGGTATTCATGACCACCAGCCAGGCGAATTTCACTAGGGTGGACCAGAGCATAGCCTCTCTGGAGGCAGGACAGAGGAACCAGGGTGCCATTTTGCACGATTTACAGAACCAAGTTGGTGCCATAGCTCGCCAAATTACTACCCGGGCCCCGGGGACTCTACCTGCCACCACTGTCCCCAATCCACGTGATCCGCACGAGCAGCTGGATGTCATCTTTACCAGGAGAACCAAGACCATCACCGCTGATCCTGCCCCGGCAGGGCAGGAAGAACCTCTACCTGCTTCAGCACTTCCAGCTGATGATGCAAAAGTGAGGGTGGAGAAGGAAGCCCCTGCTCCCAAGCCACAACCAGTGGTTAAGGAGCATGTGCCCCAGCTTCCCTTCCCCACTCGCCTACATAAAGATAAGCTGGAGACTGAGTTTGCCAAGTTTATGGCAATGTTGAAGCAGCTCAACATCAGCGTACCATTTGTGGATGCACTGTCGAAGATGCCCAAGTACGCAAAGTTCATGAAAGATATCCTCACCAACAAGAAGAAACTTGGGGATCTCTCGACAGTGCTGCTGAGCGAGGAGTGTTCTGCTGTCCTGCAAAACAAGCTGCCCGAGAAGCGCAAGGACCCAGGGAGTTTCACTATCCCTCTTACTATTGGCAGCATGCATGTAGGAAAGTCCTTGGCGGACCTAGGCGCTAGCATTAATGTCATGCCATATAAACTGTTCAAAAAGCTAGACCTAGGTGAACTTAGCCCTACTAGGATGAGCATTCAGCTAGCTGATCGTTCTGTTGTGCATCCTAGGGGTATCGTAGAGGATCTGCTTGTTAATGTGGGTGCATTCACATATCCTGTCGATTTCGTTATTCTGGATATAAATTATGATGTGGATGTGCCTTTGATTCTGGGTAGACCATTTCTTGCCACCGCCAAGGCACTGATTGATGTGCATGATGGTAAACTGATCCTGCGTGCTGGAAATGAACAGGCTACTTTTTCTGTGACTGAGTTTGATCACTGTGCTATGATTGCTGTCACACCTGTGCATGCTATTTCTGACCAGGTACACGAGCCTGTCGTGTATCCTTCTGCATCTCTCATTTTGCAGGACTCTCCTCTCACTCCTTCGCCGCCACTCACTCCAGCCTCACCGCCGAATAAAAAGCTCAAGGAGGAGTGGCGGACGAAGCAGCAGGTGCCTAAGCCCACTCGAAAGAAAGGTGAAGACCACTATGATCTGGTCCCACCTCCTACATGCAGATCACCCTGGCCATCCGCGTACTCACTTGCCTGCATTCTTCCGGATGGCCAGGTCGAGCTCACAAATGCTGATGGTTGCACCCGTCGGGTGCACGGTCACCACCTGAAGCTATACCTCAAGAGCGATGTGGATCCGCTCTTGGAGGCACCTGTTCCTGCACCACGCTGATTATCCACCATGGGCGTCCAGCTACAAGACGGTAAAGAAGCGCTTGTGGGGAGGCAACCCCACATTCCATTTATTTCTTTTGTTTTGGGTCGCATTGCCAATAGCTTTGGATTTGGTTTGTTTTCTTTTGTTTTGGATGATGTAATATTGGGCTGACCATTGGACCTAACATATTGCGTTTGAGCTCTTTGGTTTCCTTTAGCTGTGCCTGTGTTCCCGACTGGTCCTCTCTCTAGTCCGTTTCAAGCCGACTGGTCCATTTTCCAGTCTCCTGCAGTCTGTGCACACCGGTAACATCGTTCCCCTTTCCTTCCCTCTTCTCCATTGAGGGCAATGTCGATCTTAAGTGTGGGGGGGATGTTCATCTTTTGACTGCTTAGATCTGTTTGTGTGCTTGGAGCCTAGTCCACTGTCCAAATTTTTAAAATTTGAGGGCTCCAAGTACGTGTTCCTTGCAATTGCCTGCTTAGTATGCTTTGAATTGACAGTCTCTGTAGTGATTTGCAACCTATGGAGGTAATGTAGCACTATGGAGGATGTCGATGCATTTAAGAAATCTCATTTCTTCTTCATATTGTGTTGGTTGATTGAGTGAATTAGTGATCTTAGGACCCTTGAATTGTGTGGTGTTGTGGACTCTCTGCCTGTCATGGACTCTTGTATCATGTTTTGAAAACAACAGGTGCTCGAAAATGTGCTTTAAAATAACGTCTCTCGTGCGAATAGGGAGAAAGTGTGTAATGGGAGACGGGAATCCGTTCCCAATTTCCACCTACTACCTCCAGCCCCCTTACATGTCTTTCCTCCGCACGAGGCTCGAGACACCCGCTCCTGGCATGGTCGGTAAGAGCCGGGCTCCCACAAAACCTTTGCTAGATGGGAGCACTCGTTTTCTGAAAAAACAGGTTGGAACCCTAGGAAAAAGAAAAAAAAAAAGAAAAACAGAAAAACAAGCAAAAAGAAGAAAGAAAAGGGGTTCCAACCATCTTCAAGAGGAAAATCGAGCACCTTGAAAAAATGTGAGTCCATGATCTTTTTTTTTAAGAGTCTCTTCATCCACCATTCATTTGTCCTCTGTTCACTATTTGCCATGATGCCGACTCGAGACTAGTGCTCTCGACGAAGAAGCTATGAGATGACTTGTGCGTCGGTTGACCTCGTAAGCTGCTAAATGATCTAGGAAGTCCTCTACCTACGATCGAGGTTGTTTGTTGCTATAGAGGTCTGGAGAGTTGCATTGGTTTGAGTTAGGTTTGCTTGGGGACAAGCAAACGGTTAAGTGTGGGGGAGTTTGATAGACCGATAATTACACATGTTTTCACCCCTTTTCTAGAGCCGTTTGAGATGTGGATTCTCGTGTTTTAAGCCGATTTCACGCGAGGTTGTACGTTTGTGTCATATTTCAGGACTTGGCGATGGAATCGAGGCAAAGGAACGAGATTTGGGTCGAAAGGAGCAAGTAAGGCTTGGAGTGCGCTGGAGAGCCAAAATACCCGGCCAAAGGCAGGAATACCCGACCGGGTATTTTCTGGCCATGGTCGGGTATTTTCCACTTTGTGCGTCCGTGAGAAACAGAGAGGGAGCCCGAGCAGGAGGCTTAAATCCCCGGTCGGGGATTATTGGTCTTGACCGGGGATTTTCCTTTTAATGAAGCGGCGCGTTTTGAGTATACCCGGTCGAGACCCAAAATACCCGACCGGGTATTTCGACCGGGTATCGCGATCAGGCAGCAGATTTAAGGGAAAGGAAGGCCAACATTCAAGGGTTCGGATTTTTTTAGAGAGAAAGCGATTCATAGAGAGAGAAAGCGATTCCTAGAGAGAGAAAGCGACGAATGAGAGTTCCCAAGTGCCATAGCTTGATCTTCATCACCATTGGAGTCCGGCTTGAGCTTGGGGAAGTGCCGATTAAACGTCCAGGAGCAGAAATCCGTCTTCACAGTATGATTTCCGAGTCTGAATCTGCTTTTGCTTCTTTCTCTATGGAGTAGTTCCCCCATTCATCTGGGTATGGGGAACCCTAGATTTGTATGCTAGTCTGATTGTATGCACCCAAGTACAGAGTTTGTGAATTGATTATATTCGATTGAGGTTTGAATGATTGAATGACTTGAATCCTGATCAAATTCCTGTTGTTTCTGCTTTGACCTAGAATGAGAATATCTGCCTAGGTTGATAGAGTATCCTTAATTGAAGGTGGCGAATTGGTGACTTTAGTCGAGGAGCCAAATTTGCTATTCTGTACCGAATTCATTTCGGAGTGAAGGTTTGGTTCGTTAGGGCCTCAATCTGTTTACTCCGGTGGAGGTTAGTCGCCCGCTAGATACTCAGATTGAGAGGGTCTGAAGACCTTTAGTTGAGACTTCAGACTTTTTAAGAACCTTCCGCAGTATAACTTTCATGAAAACTGAACTTGGTAAATTGCAATCCGACTCAACTGCAGTCTAGGGGGAACCATATCCGGGTGACCTCTCTTGACTTGACAACAATCGTTTAACTTGCTTTGCGTTTTTGCTTGTTTGAATCTGCACTAAAAGTTCACTGCTAGATAACGAGTATTCACCGAGTAGTCATCAAATCTAGGACCCGGGTTGACAATAAAACCCAAACCCGCTATACTACGCTTTAGGAAGTGGTTACACTTGGCCATTTTCTAGAGTGACAGTAGGAGTGAGTCAACAAGTCAGTGGGGTCCACAGTTTGGTCCGGTAAACCGCGGTCTAGACCAGACCAAGAGATCAAATCATAAAATAATACAGACCATGGACCAGACCAGACCATACTTCACGGTCTACGGTCCGGACCAAACTGTGCGGTACGGTTTGGACCACGGTTTTTCTAACGGTCTGGTCTATTTTCCCAGGCCTAGTTTAATCGTAAAGGAAGTCGGTCTTCTTATCTTTTGTTTGGTATTGATGAGAAATAATATGAGTAATTCATTAAAAGGAAATGAAGTCTTTGTTTATCAGATCAATGGTTGGAATATAAAGAATGACGAGCTTAATTAACTGGGCTTACCTAGCTAATAGGAATTAAAAACAAAATTGCCAATCGAATATACAATGATAATAGGAAGGTGTTTATCAAAACTTGAGTTAGTTGTGTTGTGAGTCAGCTGGGTGTGAATGATTAAAGAATGACTAGCAGAGTGTGTAGTTGTGGTATTATTAATTCAAGTCATGGAGAATTATTATTCGATAAATGGAGTCTTTGTTTAATAATGATGATTATTATTATTATTATGATTATAATTGTATCGGACGGAGATCAAAGAGAAGCAAGCGCGTAGGGTTGACTTTGAGGGTATGTATAAATATAGCGATGATGTGGGGAGAAGGAACACAACAAAACACAATCCTTTCTTTTCGATCAAATTCTCAGCAGTGCAGTGCTAGCGTTGTTGATCGTGATCCTTAATTAATTAGCCAAGCCAAGGAGCGCCAACATGCCTGTTCTAACCAAAACTTGCCGGATGGCATTGTCCGCTAACGAGGTGTGGGGAGCGATTTTTGCTGCAACAAATATATACCCGTCCGGCATGCCTAACCTGATTGCAGGCATCCGAGTGACCAGCCGAGACGGTGTTACTGCCGGTTCGGTTCGGGAGATCACTTTTGGAACTGGTACGAAGCTAGCAAGTAATTACACATCATTTTCATTAATATATATGTAATAATCGTATTGTATGACGTCGTATATATGTTGCAGCCACAGCAGGTATGGTCAGCCAGGCGACCGAGCAGATTACCAGGGTCGACCATGCCACTCGAACCGTCGAATCCACCTTTAACAATGATAGGAACTTCGTGGGCAGGCACTTTCGTTCTGCCTCCTTGGTCGTAAAGGTGGATCCCAACAACGTCGACGATGGCCCCAACTCTCGAGGTTCCACAATCACCTGGACTTTGACCTACTCATGGATTTCGGCTACTGCATCAGGCGGACTCAACTTGGACGTTTTCTGGAATGCTATAGAGCAGGGATTCAAGGATTTAGACACTTACATCTAGGCCCCCGCCCATAATTAATGAAAATCCATCATCTACTATGCACGACGACGCTTGATTTTTCATTTGACTTTCCGTCTACTCTTTTCTTTCTTATCCATCTCATGTTATTATATATATGCACGTTGGTGTGCATTGCTCAATAATGATATGCTCCGGTTGACCACTCTTGCTCGGTCTTATCTTTCCCTTTTCCTTTTTCGTTTTTAATTCTCTTGTTGCTTCTCTGTCCTAATGTTGAGTGTGCATGCCTGCCTCTCCTAACTAATATATATGTACTAATTTTCAAATTGGAGAAAACTTTGCAATTATTTATGTGGCTACTGGGTTATCCTTGATTGACGAGCCAAACTTCCGTGTAAAAATATTGGTAATATTTTTGTCTTTGTGGCACCGGCTCCGACTCGGACTATGTCGATTAAATCACATTGATAATTCTTCATTTCCGTGGAATTATAATTATAATATTTATTTTTATTTATTTTTAAATAATTTTTATAATGGGGTGGAAATTATAAAAAAATATGACGATCCCGCCGGAGCTACCATTCGCGTTCTTAGCAACCCACCCGAGGTCTCTCCTTCCTCCCATACTTTGAACAAGCTGGTCAGAGCACTGTTCCCATTTTGTTTCAATCGACCCTACAAACATGTGGTTATTGTTAGGAGTTAATGTATATTCAAGTATCCTCACCGTATCGCCTCATTGCAATCCCTATTTGACATTCTGATTGTTTATTTATTATTTTCATTACTTCTCAATAGATCAAATGTTTGGTTATATAAATAAGTCAATTGAACGCTGAGTTACAATTGTAATTAAGTGAATTGCATTGATATAGGTCAAGTGAAATGGAAATGAATGTGATTGCTAAATTTCTTGAGGTGGGCGTAGAACCATATATGATATCGTAAATGAATTGCATTGATATAATAGTGAAAGTTTTCAATTTTGTGTATTATGATCATGCATTTTTAAAATACTATGCATTAATATTAATCTAAAATTCAATAATACTACTCATTTTTTGCTATTAGATTGTTCGACCTACCGAGAGAGAAAAAGATACGCCACTTAAATAATTGAGCACAACCAAACAACAATCATTAATAGTAACATAAATATTAGAAATTCACTCATATATTTGAACAAAATCTAACTATAACATTTGTTCATCATCCAAAAATACAATGATTACCAAAACGGGGAGTCGAAGTTTTGTTTATGGTTTGACGGCAACCCGCAGTGAACCGCATGTTATTTGGTTAATCACACCGATATTTGCAATTAAATAAAACTAAGATCGGGATCTGTTCACGGTCTAGAGAGAGAAATTGCCATTCAAAGGACGAAGAAGGAGATTTGGGCTTGCCCTAAGCTAGAGGAGAGAAGATTCTGACCTCCCAAAGGAAATTCAAGCAAGGAGGAAGGAAGGTTGTCATCTCTTCATGGTTCTTTCTCTCCTTTTTTCTAGCTATGGAATAGCCCACCTACTCTATGTTAACCCTCTATATGTTAATCTAGGCCAAAACCTCAAGTATCGGAGTAGCACCTCGATTCCCACGTGATTGGTCTCTCAGCCGTCCGGTTTAAGTTCCGCGGTATTGGTTTGCAATCCTTAGTCAACCGTTTCAGAGGGGCTAGATCGTTTAGGATAGAGTTGCAATCCATAACCGAAAGGTTAAGAGAGTTAGACCGCTAACTTAACACAACAATCCTAAATTGGTCAACTAAGGGAGTTAGGGTTTCTTTGGTTGATGGGTTAAGAGAGCTAGATTTTCTAGCTTCGTGTCACAACCCTTAATCGATCGACTAGGGAGTTCGCCCCTAGCTAGATGCACCCACCTCACGGTATAGGAACACATCCTTCACAATTGAGTTTCGTTCATGATTTCTTAATACAAGAATAGGGGAAGCAATACCCAAGTGAATTCCTCTCGTATAGAATTCTCCTCGATCTACTTTCCTTGTCTGTTTGTTTAGTTTGTAGTTTTCTTAGCTCTTTGATTTAAACCCAAAAACTGTTTGCTAGATAACAAACTAAGCGATTGAAGTATGGGGTACATGGACCGGCCCGGGTTTCACAATTAAATACTTTACCCATACTACACCCTACTAGAGTTTAAAAACTTGGGCTCTATTCGGGATTAGTTCGTAGTGTAGTATTGAGCGAGTCGAGTTTTTGGCGCCGTTGCCGGGGAACCACAGTCCATTATTTTGAAAAGGTCGCTTAGTGTTACTCTAGCATTTTCTATCTTGCCTTTTTGTTTGTGTTTTGTTTTGTATTTTCTATACCCACTCTTCTCTTAAAAGGGTGGTTTGTGTTTTTGTTTGTGTAGGTTTTGAATCATGGATCCCAATGGCTTCTACATTATGTGGGGGTATCCACAACCACCCGAATGGGGGTACCCCGGAGCTTCATGGAGTGAACAAGAAGTGGGAAACCAAGGATCCGGGTTCTATTACCAACCCCGCTTCCAAGAAGAACAACCATAACGTTGGGGATATGAAGAGGCTTCCCCATATCAAGAAGATTTCCCTCCACAACCCGAGAAGATTTCCAAGTTGGAGGTTTCCATGGATGCCTTCATGGAACAATCATCAAGGCCATGTGCCACTCCACAACCGGAGCCAAAGAGAAACTGGGAGCTCATGGTGGAGAGATTTGCCCAGGGTACCGATGAGAGATTCTACAATTTGGACCTTCCAATCCCTTGCCCCATCGAATCAACCTTTCTTCGGGAGGCGGAGGAGCTCCATCGACACACGAAGAGGCAAGGAGAACTTTTTGAGCAAGCATTTGCAAAACTTTCTCACAATCGCCTCATGCCATTTGAAGAAGAGAAAGAGGAGGTCGAAGAGGCAAGCCATGAGCCCTTTGGAAGAATGAGCTCCGACATGGATTTCCAACACCTCCCTCCTCCCGGTTTGACACTAGAAGAGAAAGTGGCACGAGCTTCTGAAAGATATCGCATATCATCATTGAATGAGAAAGAGGAGGTTAAAGGGGGGCTCAATGACAAACTTGTGGAGCTAGAGGAACTCACACTGGAGAGCTCTCGTGGCGAGGATGAACAAGAAGGTTGCTTTCACGATTACCATCATCTTCCCCTTTCCGAAAGCAACTTTGAAGACCAAGACACGAGTGTGGATAAGCATGAGAATCCCTTCTATGACATTGCATGGCATCTTGCCCTCAAATTCGTGTTTGGACACATGAATGGGAAGGATAAAGAAGAGGATGAAGTGAGCATCGAAGAAGTGGAATACCTTGATTCTTCCCAACGTGAGTAAATTGAAGAAGAAGGAAGGGAGATTGAGGAAGAAGGAGAAGGATCAATTGGTTTCCAAGAAGAGGACGGGGTCGTTTTGGATGAAGCATCTACAAGTTACAAGAGCTATCAAAGCTTTCCACCCGACCTGGATGCACTTTTGCAGAAGGACCCATTTGCGGCTCTTTGCGAACCCAAGGCCAAACTATCGGTGATCCCTTTTAGTGGAAGCGATGGAAGTCAATCGATCATGGACTACATGGTGTGGAGCAAAGAGAAAAGAGAAGAAAAGGTCTCGTGGGTGGAGCATCAAAGTCGATCAAGTTCACGAGCCCTCAATCATGGACTCGTCCAATGCTCGTGACTTGATACTTCATCTCACCGACGAGAACCTCAAATTCAAGGTGGTCCTTGGGTCGACCGAAACTTGAAGGGCAATCGTCCGGCTCATGACGTTAAAGAGTCACTTGTTGGGAGGAAACCCAACGGAGGTTATCAAGTTTGTCCTATTCTACTACTACTATCGTGTTGTTTTGTGTAATAACCTTGCCTCGAGCGAGCATGTGTTCTGTGTGTGTGTGTGTTTATGTGTTGTTTTTCTTCTCCTTGAAGCTCAAATATCCTAACCCGGAAACAACTACGACTTTCGCTCACCAAGCAAAGAGGTAACATCGTTCTCTTCCTATCTTACGCCATTGAGGGCAATGTCGAGATTAAGTGTGTCGAGGTAGTTTATTATTATGCATGTGTGCGTGTGATTATACTTGGAGCCTTGATGTATGCCCAAATTTGAAAATTCCGAGGGCTCCAAGCAATGTTTGCATGATCAAAGTGGCCGGTTTGTGGGAGAATCTTGTGTTTATTGGCATTGACCTTGAATTGTTGCATGTGATCGATTTCCTCCGATGATGATGACTGAGAGGTGCATTAGGATAGTGCAAAGGTTTAGTTCTCATTTGTGCAAAAATGAATGGATTTTTTGACTCGATTACTTGTTCATTACAATTGCCATGCATGTTACTTTGTGAATTGTAATAGATGGTTGGGTGACTAGGTCACCATGTGAGATTTGAGCCGATCGTTTTCTTCTTGTGTGCTTAGATCCCTCTTACCATGGAGAGTAACATCATAATTATCACTAGCGAGCATAGTTAGTAAATACTACGTGTAATACACATATATGTACCTTACGTACTTTATCCGTTTAAAACTTCCGTATCTGTATTATTGTCAAACTGTTTGATTTTTTCTCTTTCATTTGATGGATCCCGTACTAAACACGTATAAAGCCCGTATAACACATTTATTATCCGCATTTTACGAATTAAATTGTTAACTCTACTATTATTTATACATTTATTTTTAAAATGATTAATTTTATATATTTATGACTCTTAACGTACTATTAAACGTACTATTTGAGTGGATCCCGTACTCCACTCAAAAAGAAAATAAAATAAAATAAGAAGAAAGAAAGAAAATAGAAAAGAAAAGGAATCGAAAAAGAGGTAATAAAAGGAGAAGTAAGGTTTTTGGCCGATGGTAGTGGCCATTTCTTGTAGAGAAGGTTCTTAGTCGAAACCATAGAACATTCTGGTTTAGGTTGATTATGTAGAACCTCATGTTATGTCTGCCACCATCCAAAAGGCCTTTTCCCCATGACCAAGACAATTGTCACTCATTTGAACCCGTGTCTAAGACCTCCGGACAAGCTAGTGATGAAAACCATCCCGTGAACTCTAGCATTTAGAGGTTGCAACAGTGTTGTTGAGACGATCGGGCCGAGTTTTTATGATTGTGCACATTCTTTGCATCATAAGGTCCCGACCCCATTGGTAAAGAGGGTGAGCGATTCATTCTTGTTTCGCATGACATATCATACATCGGTGAGGACCTTTGTTGCCCATCCGTTTGTTCCTTGGACTTGACCTCTATGCACGGTTAGTTGTCTTTGATTAGTGATCTTGTTGAGACTTGCATTGATTCATGAACAATGTGAGAACTTTTCATTTGCCCGTTCCTGGTGGCTTTGATTGTCGTTTGTGGTGCATGTCGGTATTCCTTGCAATGGTCAATGTGTTAATTGCCAATGGCCATTGAGAATTTCCACTTGGTGCCCTTTGAGTTGTCCCCAAAGTATTTTGTTTGGTTGAGATATTACCTTGTGTGAAATGGTTTGCTTGGGGACAAGCAAACATCTAAGTGCGGGGAGTGTCTCGCGCCTAATTGTACACTTTTATCCCCGTTTCTCTTTGAAATTTAGAGGTTGCAACAGTATTGTTGAGACGATCGGGCCAAGTTTTTATGATTGTGCACATTCTTTGCATCATAAGGTCCCGACCCCATTGGTAAAGTGAGTGAGCGATTCATTCTTGTTTTGCATGACATATCATACCCCGGTGAGGACCTTTGTTGCCCATCCGTTTGTTCCTTGGATTTGAACTCTATGCATGGTTAGTTTTCTTTGATTAGTGATCTTGTTGAGACTTGCATTGATTCATGAACAAGGTGAGAACTTTTCATTTGCCCGTTCCTGGTGGCTTTGACTGTCGTTTGTGGTCCATGCCGGTATTCCTTGCAATGGTCAATGTGTTAATTGCCAATGGCCATTGAGAATTTCCACTTGGTGCCCTTTGAGTTGTCCCCAAAGTATTTTGTTTGGTTGAGATATTACCTTGTGTGAAATGGTTTGCTTGGGGACAAGCAAACATCTAAGTGGGGGGACTGTCTCGCGCCTAATTGTACACTTTTATCACCGTTTCTCTTTGAAATTTAGAGGTTGCAACAGTGTTGTTGAGACGATCGGGCCAAGTTTTTATGATTGTGCACATTCTTTGCATCATAAGATCCCGACCCCATTGGTAAAGAGATTGAGCGATTCATTCTTGTTTTGCATGACATATCATACCCCGGTGAGTACCTTTGTTGCCCATCCGTTTGTTCCTTGGACTTGAACTCTATGCATGGTTAGTTTTCTTTGATTAGTGATCTTGTTGAGACTTGCATTGATTCATGAACAAGGTGAGAACTTTTCATTTGCCCGTTTCTGGTGGCTTTGACTGTCGTTTGTGGTG
This sequence comes from Linum tenue, assembly GCA_946122785.1. Classification (NCBI taxonomy): domain Eukaryota; kingdom Viridiplantae; phylum Streptophyta; class Magnoliopsida; order Malpighiales; family Linaceae; genus Linum; species Linum tenue. The sequence goes on from CAMGYJ010000002.1 coordinate 34,196,789, forward strand.
CATGTCGGTATTCCTTGCAATGGTCAATGTGTTAATTGCCAACGGCCATTGAGAATTTCCACTTGGTGCCCTTTGAGTTGTCCCCAAAATATTTTGTTTGGTTGAGATATTACCTTGTGTGAAATGTTTTGCTTGGGGACAAGCAAACATCTAAGTGCGGGGAGTGTCTCGCGCCTAATTGTACACTTTTATCCCCTTTTCTCTTTGAGATTTGTTGCAATTGAGCTCCAAAAAGGGATGGTTTTACGCTAGGTGTCGTGTGTTTTAGTGTGTTTCATATTTTAATAGGTGAAACCAACCCCTGAGTTGAAAGCTGGAAGAAAAGGAGCAAAGAGTAAGAAACAGCCTGTGTTCAAGGCTTGCCATTGGAGTTCAAGGTCTTACAAGACCGTGAACTGGAGCCATAATCCGTGAACCGCAAAGTGTCTAAGGTGATTCAAGAGGTTACTGACGCCGAGTGAGTTCACGGTCGCTAAGAACTATAAGCACAAACTAAGAACTATAATCACAGAGTTCACGGACCCGTTTCCATGTTCACGGTCGTGAACTGAGGTCTAAGACCTTGAACTGATCAACGCATCCTTGAACTAAGACCTTGAACTGAGGTATAAGACCTTTAACTGAGTGAATTGAGGTCTTAGACCGTGAACAAAGCACAATCTGGGTATAAAAAGGATAAGGGAGTTGAAGGAGAACGGAGAGCTTTTTAGTAGGTTTTAGTTTTCAGAATAAAGAGGGTTCCTAGTGACAGATTAGGGTTTCCTCTTCCCATTCTAGAGAGATAAAGTGTCATTCAAAGGAGGAAAAATAAGATTTGGGCTTGCCCTAAGCTAGAGGAGTGAAGATTTCTTTACCATTTTCAGAATCTGGAGAAAATATTTAAAATGAAAAGGAATGCTTAGTAAAGCCAAACGCCAACTGACTCTATCCGTGCACTACGTGTATGGGGAAGGATCAAATATTAATAAGACCGAATATTTATTAATAGCACACAATTTTTATTCAATCGAAAAGTAAAATATATTTTTATTTTTAGCGTTTTCATACTCAAGGTATGTGGAACCCCAGATTTCACCCTAGGTACCGTAGAACTCCCCATAGTTATGGGGACTGTAAAACGCTATCTAGACCTTGAATTGACTGATCTTTCGGACATGATACTATACTCTAACCCTTAAAGATCAAAATCTAGGTCTTAATTTTCTAAATCTTATACCCTAAGATCAATTTAATTAGAAACAATAATCGACGGTTATGATTCGTCCAACTATAGGCAAAAAAATGAAGGCACTATCTTAGGGTTTATAGTTTATGAGTTAGATAATTAGGAACTCGGTTCACTCATTAAGGGTTGGGGTATAGTATTAGTCCCAAAAATCGTGTTAATTCGAGGTCTAGATAGCGTTTTCAGACCCAAGGTATGCGGTACCCCGGATTTCACCCGGGGTACCGTAGAAGGCACCAGATATATATTAATATATATACTTATCCGATAGATCAATATTCAAATTTTCGTCGAGTTAAAAACGAAGGTAGTACCAACGTGGTAACGAGTGTTATGAAATGTTTTTTTCGCAATATATTGAAAATGTATCTCATTTGGTAGATCACAACGAACTCGTTTCACCTGTGAAAAAAGTAGTGTATATGCATTGTTTAAAATAAAATCTAAGATGTTAGTAAACTATTTTTTTGTGATATCCAATTGCCCTATATGTCTATGGGAGATCTATCATCCATCCATTCATCATTAAAATAAATGTTTACTACAAGTTACAACCCATATATACCAGGGTGGTATGAAGTGATACATTTAGGTCATGTAACCACTTTTATCGGTTCGGTTATTTGTTAAAACCGATAACCGTTTACCACCCCTATTCTTTTGTTTCGTTTTCATGAGGAATAATACCAAATAATTCTTGAAATTCATCGATTTTTTTGTAGGGATAAAATACACACTAGTTTATGTTTCGGCATTCATCGATATTTTGGTATATACCGACCCGAATCCCGTAATCCCTGATACCAAATAATACTTGAAATTCAATCTCAATCTCAATCCCACAAAATAATATGTGTATTTGATGATACAAAATATCGTCAAATTCGATACGAGATTTGATATATCCCAAATACCAATATAGAAATTCCATTCATACAACCCCAACTGAGCGTCCAGGTAAACTGAGCGTCCAGGTACTTTTGAAAGTTAATTGGACATTAGTGGGCATATACTATAATTAGGAAGTGGTTACACTTGGCCATTTTCTAGAGTGACAGTAGGAGTGAGTCAACAAGTCAGTGGGGTCCACAGTTTGGTCCGGTAAACCGCGGTCTAGACCAGACCAAGAGATCAAATCATAAAATAATACAGACCATGGACCAGACCAGACCATACTTCACGGTCTACGGTCCGGACCAAACTGTGCGGTACGACCACGGTTTTTCTAACGGTCTGGTCTATTTTCCCAGGCCTAGTTTAATCGTAAAGGAAGTCGGTCTTCTTATCTTTTGTTTGGTATTGATGAGAAATAATATGAGTAATTCATTAAAAGGAAATGAAGTCTTTGTTAAAAGGAAATGAAGTCGGTCTTCTTATCTTTTGTTTGGTATTGATGAGAAATAATATGAGTAATTCATTAAAAGGAAATGAAGTCTTTGGGTATGGGGAACCCTAGATTTGTATGCTAGTCTGATTGTATGCACCCAAGTACAGAGTTTGTGAATTGATTATATTCGATTGAGGTTTGAATGAGAAGGAGCAAGTGGTGTCCAAGAAGAGGACGGGGTCGTTTTGGATGAAGCATCCACAAGTTACAAGAGCTATCAAAGTTTTCCACCCGACCTGGATGCACTTTTGCAGAAGGACCCATTTGCGGCTCTATGCCAACCCAAGGCCAAACTATCGGTGATCCCTTTTAGTGGAAGCGATGGAAGTCAATCGATCATGGACTACATGGTGTGGAGCAAAGACAAAAGAGAAGAAGAGGTCTCGTGGGTGGAGCCTCAAAGTCGATCAAGTTCACGAGCCCTCAATCATGGACTCGTCCAATGCTCGTGACTTGAGACTTCATCTCACCGACGAAAACCTCAACTTCAAGGTGGTTCTTGGGTCGACCGAAACTTGAAGGGCAATCGTCCGGCTCATGACGTTAAAGAGTCTCTTGTTGGGAGGCAACCCAACGGAGGTTAGCAAGTTTGTCCTATGCTACTACTACTATCGTGTTGTTTTGTGTAATAACCTTGCCTCGAGCGAGCATGTGTTGTGTGTGTGTGTGTGTGTTTGTGTGTTTTTTTCTTCTCCTTGAAGCTCAAATATCCTTACCCGGAAACAACTACGACTTTCACTCACCAAGCAAAGAGGTAACATCGTTCTAACCCTATCTTACACCATTGAGGGCAATGTCGAGATTAAGTGTGTGGGGGTAGTTTATTATTATGCTTATGTGCGTGTGATTATACTTGGAGCCTTGATGTATGCCCAAATTTGAAAATTCCGAGGGCTCCAAGCAATGTTTTCATGATCAAAGTGGCCGGTTTGTGGGAGAATCTTGTGTTTATTGGCATTGACCTTGAATTGTTGCATGTGATCGATTTCCTCCGATGATGATGACTGAGAGGTGCATTAGGATAGCGCAAAGTTTTAGTTCTCATTTGTTCAAAATTGAATGGATGTTTTGACTCGATTACTTGTTCATTACAATTTCCATGCATGTTGCTTTGTGAATTTTAATAGATGCTTGGGTGAATAGGTAACCATGTGAGATTTGAGCCGATCGTTTTCTTCTTATGTGCTTAGATCCCTCTTACCATAGAGAGTAACATCATAGTTATCACTAGCGAGCATAGTTAGTAAATACTACGTGTAATACAAATATATGTACCTTACGTACTTTATCAGTTTAAAACTTCCGTATCTGTATTATTGTCAAACCGTTTGATTTTTTCTCGTTCATTTGATGGATCCCGTACTAAACACGTATAAAGCCCGTATAACACAATTGTTATCCCCAGTTTACGAATTAAATTGTTAACAATACTATTATTTATACATTTATTTTTAAAATGATTAATTTTATATATTTATGACTCTTAACGTACTATTAAACGTAACTTTAGCTTAGAGACGAAGTATAATACCCGTACGTATTTTTTATGTAACTTTCCCGTACCGTATTTTACTAACTATGCTAGCGAGTATGATGGAGGCATAGGATTAGTCCACGCCCAAATGTTGATTGTCCCGAAATGTGTTACCCTAGTCAACCCCTTTGAGCCTTGTGACTTCGAGGGTCGTTCTAATTTTAGGAGCTTCTTGCTTGTGATCTTAATGGTGTTTGATAGAACGACCCTAATCCTTTCTTCGTGTCTATACATGAGTCATCCTTGTGTCTCGGAGCTCTCGCTTTTGAGTTCCATTGAGGTTCAACATAGGAGGATTTTGTGCGGTTCTTGCTAGGAATGAAAATGGAAAGGAAGGTGTAGTGTTGGAGTAAGTTCTTCAAAAGTTAGCATTGGTCATGAAATGAAATGTGGCAAGTGTTTTACTCTCTAGTACTCCACTCAAAAAGAAAATAAAATAAGAAGAAATAAAGAAAATAGAAAAGAAAAGGAATCGAAAAAGAGGTAAAAAAAGGAGAAGTAAGGTTTTTGGCCGATGCTAGTGGCCATTTCTTGTAGAGAAGGTTCTTAGTCGAAACCATAGAACATTCTGGTTTAGGTTGATTATGTAGAACCTCATGTTATGTCTGCCACCATCCAAAAGGCCTTTTCCCCATGCCCAAGACAATTGTCACTCATTTGAACCCGTGTCTAACACCTCCGGACAAGCTAGTGATGAAAACCATCCCGTGAACTTTAGCATTTAGAGGTTGCAACAGTGTTGTTGAGACGATCGGGCCGAGTTTTTATGATTGTGCACATTCTTTGCATCATAAGGTCCCGACCCCATTGGTAAAGAGAGTGAGCGATTCATTCTTGTTTTGCATGACATATCATACCCCGGTGAGGACCTTTGTTGCCCATCTATTTGTTCCTTGGACTTGAACTCTATGCATGGTTAGTTGTCTTTGATTAGTGATCTTGTGGAGACTTGCATTGATTCATGAACAAGGTGAGAACTTTTCATTTGCCCGTTTCTGGTGGCTTTGACTGTCGTTTGTGGTGCATGTCGGTATTCCTTGCAATGGTCAATGTGTTAATTGCCAATGGCCATTGAGAATTTCCACTTGGTGCCCTTTGAGTTGTCCCCAAAGTATTTTGTTTGGTTGAGATATTACCTTGTGTGAAATGTTTTGCTTGGGGACAAGCAAACATCTAAGTGCGGGGAGTGTCTCGCGCCTAATTGTACACTTTTATCCCCGTTTCTCTTTGACATTTGTTGCAATTGAGCTCCAAAAAGGGATGGTTTTACGCTAGGTGTCGTGTGTTTTAGTGTGTTTCATATTCTAATAGGTGAAACCAACCCCTGAGTTGAAAGTTGGAAGAAAAGGAGCAAAGAGTAGGAAACAGCATGTGTTCAAGGCTTGCCATTGGAGTTCAAGGTCTTACAAGAACGTGAACTGGAGCCATAATCCGTGAACCGTAAAGTGTCTAAGGTGATTCAAGAGGTTACTGAGGCCGAGTGAGTTCACGGTCGCTAAGAACTATAAGCACAAACTGTGAACCGTGGATGTGAAGCAGTGCGTTTTGGTCTAATCACTGAGTTCACGGACCCGTTTCCATGTTCACGGCTGTGAACTGAGGTCTAAGACCTTAAACTGAGGTATAAGACCTTGAACTGAGTGAATTGAGGTCTTAGACCGTGAACAAAGCACAATCTGGGTATAAAAGGAGAAGGGAGTTGAAGGAGAAAGGAGATCTTTTTGGTAGGCTTTAGTTTTCAGAATAAAGAGGGTTCCTAGTGATAGATTAGGGTTTCCTCTTCCCATTATAGAGAGATAAAGTGTCATTCAAAGGAGGAAAAATAAGATTTGGGCTTGCCCTAAGCTAGAGGAGTGAAGATTTCTTTACCATTTTCAGAATCTTGAGAAAATATTTAAAATGAAAAGGAATGATTAGTAAAGCCAAACGCCAACTGACTCTATCTGTGCACTACGTGTATCGGGAAGGATCAAATATTAATAAGACCGAATATTTATTAATAGCACACAATTTTTATTCAATCGAAAAGTAAAATTTATTTTTATTTTTAGCGTTTTCATACTCAAGGTATGTGGTACCCCAGATTTCACCCTAGGTAACGCCGAACTCCCCATATATATGGGGACTGTAAAACGCTATCCAGACCTTGAATTGACTGATCTTTCGGACATGATACTATACTCTAACCCTTAAAGATCAAAATCTAGGTCTTAATTTTCTAAATCTTATACCCTAAGATCAATTTAATTAGAAACAATAATCGACGGTTATGATTCGTCCAACTATAGGCAAAAAAATGAAGGCACTATCTTAGGGTTTATAGTTTATGAGTTAGATAATTAGGAACTCGGTTCACTCATTAAGGGTTGGGGTATAGTATTAGTCCCAAAAATCGTGTTAATTCGAGGTCTAGATAGCGTTTTCAGACCCAAGGTATGCTGTACCCCGGATTTCACCCGGGGTACCGTAGAAGGCACCACATATATTTTAATATATATAATTATCCAATCGATCAATATTCAAATTTTCGTAGAGTTAAAATCGAAGGTAGTACCAACGTGGCAATGAGTGGTATGAAATGTTTTTGTTGCAATATATTGAAAATGTATCTCATTTGGTAGATCAAAACGAACTCGTTTCACCTGTGAAAAAAGTAGTGTATATGCATTGTTTAAAATAAAATCTAGGATGTTAGTAAATTATTTTTTTGTGATATCCAATTGCCCTATATGTCTATGGGAGATCTTTCATCCAACCATTCATCGTTAAAATAAATGTTTACTACAAGTTACCACCCATATATACCAGGGTGGTATGAAGTGATATATTTAGGTCATGTAACCACTTTTATCGGTTCGGTTATTTGTTAAAACCGATAACCGTTTACTACCCCTATTCTTTTGTTTCGTTTTCATGAGGAATAATACCAAATAATTCTTGAAAGTCATCGATATTTTTGTAGGGATAAAATACGCACTAGTTTATGTTTCGACATTCATCGATATTTTGGTATATACCGACCCGAATCCCGTAATCCCTGATACCAAATAATACTTGAAATTCAATCTCAATCCCACAAAATAATATGTGTATTTGATGATACAAAATATCGTCAAATTCGATACGAGATTTGATATATCCCAAATACCAATATAGAAATTCCATTCATACAACCCCAACTGAGCGTCCAGGTAAACTGAGTTAATTGGACATTAGTGGGCATATACTATAATTAAGAAGAGTCTTTGTATAATGGTAAAGGAAGTCGGTCTTCTTATCTTTTGTTTGGTATTGATGAGAAATAATATGAGTAATTCATTAAAAGGAAATGAAGTCTTTGTTTATCAGATCAATGGTTGGAATATAAAGAATGACGAGCTTAATTAACTGGGCTTACCTAGCTAATAGGAATTAAAAACAAAATTGCCAATCGAATATACAATGATAATAGGAAGGTGTTTATCAAAACTTGAGTTAGTTGTGTTGTGAGTCAGCTGGGTGTGAATGATTAAAGAATGACTAGCAGAGTGTGTAGTTGTGGTATTATTAATTCAAGTCATGGAGAATTATTATTCGATAAATGGAGTCTTTGTTTAATAATGATGATTATTATTATTATTATGATTATAATTGTATCGGACGGAGATCAAAGAGAAGCAAGCGCGTAGGGTTGACTTTGAGGGTATGTATAAATATAGCGATGATGTGGGGAGAAGGAACACAACACAACACAATCCTTTCTTTTCGATCAAATTCTCAGCAGTGCAGTGCTAGCGTTGTTGATCTTGATCCTTAATTAGTTCGTAATCCTCCCCAAGCCAAGAACATGCCTGTTCTAACCAAAACTTGCCGGATGGCATTGTCCGCTAACGAAGTGTGGGGAGCGATTTCTGCTGCCACAAATATGTACCCGGCCGCCATGCCTAACCTGATTGCAGGCATCCGAGTGACCAGCCGAGACGGTGTTACTGCCGGTTCGGTTCGGGAGATCACTTTTGGAACTGGTACGTAGCTAGCAAGCAATTACACATCATTTTCATTAATATATATATATAATAATCGTATTGTATGACGTCGTATATATGTTGCAGCCACAGCAGGTATGGTCAGCCAGGCGACCGAGCAGATTACCAGGGTCGACCATGCCACTCGAACCGTCGAATCCACCTTTAACAATGATAGGAACTTCGTGGGCAGACACTTTCGTTCTGCCTCCTTGGTCGTAAAGGTGGATCCCAACAACGTCGACGATGGCCCCAACTCTCGAGGTTCCACAATCACCTGGACTTTGACCTACTCATGGATTTCGGCTACTGCATCAGGCGGACTCAACTTGGACGTTTTCTGGAATGCTATAGAGCAGGGATTCAAGGATTTAGACACTTACATCTAGGCCCCCGCCCATAAAATCCTTCATCCATCATCCATCATCCACTATGGCTATGCACCACGCTTTTTTAATTTGCCTTTCCCTCTACTCTTTCTTTTTTATCCATCTCATGTTATATTTATGCACGTTGGTGTGCAGTGCTCAATAATGGATCACTCTTGCTCGATCTTATCTTCTTCTTCTATTTTCCTGTCCTGTTTGCTTCAGCTTCCTTGTTATGTAAAATATTGTGCCTCTGTGACTGTGAATGTCATAATTAATTTAATTTATGTGTACTAATTATATCCTTGAATTTTTGCTTCACATGCAATAATTAGATATTATTAGCACGCAATAAACCATCGACAACACCCTAGTTACTTAGAAGAAAATTAGACATGACAGTTCTATTTTATCACTTCTCTTGTGGGAAAAGGAAGAATGAGAAATAGAGGAAACCTAAAATTGGCAAGGGGAAGAAAAGCTTGGATAGGGTTAAGTCGGAGAGTGATTTTTTCACAGTACGGAGAGTGATTTCTTGGCCGAATCATCAGTATCGGACTAAAAAGTATCCTTCGCCTATATATCGATCTCCGACCACTCATCTCGAACTTATGGTTCTGTTTGATTTCTAGTCAGACAAGCACTTCTTTGCTTCCTCCAAAAAAAACTACCATTTATGTATACGAGCTGACCAACCCTACTATTCCGCATCAGAAAGACTCATTGGAGGGAAGTCGCTAACATCTCTCGTACGTGCTCTTGATCACCGTGATGGTGGTGACGACGATGAGGACCAAAGCCATGCCGACAAAGACGATGCAGCAGCAACAGAGGAAGAGTCTTACAACGGGCTGATGTTCTTCGACAGCTACGGGCAGATCGGGGGACAAGAGGCGTTGAAATGAAAATCAACGATTCTGTCGATGATTTTTGTTTTTAAAATTAAACGAATCTCATAATTTGGGTTAGAAAATTAGGGAGTGAGGTTCACCCATTAAAATTTAAGGTATAGTATCGGCTAAATTGCAAGTTTGGTCACTGGAATTACTTAAAAATTTCACGTTTGCCACTAAAATTAATTTATTCCATTCGTAGTCACTTAAATTAGGTTAACAGTTCAAGTTTGGTCACTGGCCGTTAGTCTCCGTTTACTTTTGCTGATGTGGCGGTCAACTCTTATAGTTGACCGTTAAATGAGTGACGTGGTAATTAAAAAATCAATAAAATAATTTAATTTAATTATTTTTTATTTTCCACCTAATTATTATAAAAATAAAAAATCTAATTCCTTTTAATTATTATTTTCAACTTCCCGTCGCCGTTCCTCTCCCCTCCGGTCGACGACCTCTCCCGGCCGGCCAAGCCCCGCGCCATCTCCGTATTGGGCCTCCTCAATTCCAATACGGAAGAGAAAGCGGAGAGCTTTGCCGGTGCGGAGGAGAAATTCAATAATGAAGATCCGGTGCGACGTGTGCGAGAAAGCCGAAGCCAGCATCTTCTGCAGCGCCGACGAGGCTGCCTTGTGCCTTACCTGCGACCGCCGAGTTCACAACGCCATCAAGCTTGCCGGCAAACACCTCCGCTTCTCCCTCCACCACCCTACTAGTACTACTCATTCCTCTAAAGACTCCCCACTCTGCGATATCTGCCAGGTAAATCTAATCATAGAAATATTGATTCAAATTATGATAGAACGGATGAAAACGTGTGGGACAAGATAAATCGAAAAAAATACTACTATATCCCGCCCCACACTACTACTACTACGAATCAAATAGGGTAACAACCAACAACTAACATCCATCCAAACATATCGGAGTCAAATCAGAAGTTGCCATCACTAATTCATTACTATCTAATATCAATTACCAATCGTGTAAGATCCTTCTACTAAGAAAAATCAGCTTCATGAAACAGGAGAGAAGTGCGTTCCTGTTCTGCCGGGAAGACAGGGCGTACTCTGTCGGGAGTGCGACGTCCCCATCCATGCACGCTGCCAATAACGAGCTGACACGCAATCACAACCGCTTTCTCTTGACCGGCGTCAAGCTCTCTGCTTTTTCACCTCAGTACGACCCCAAGACGGTGATGGCGCGGGGCTTTGTCGGCCGGGAGAGGTCGTCGACCGGAGGGGAGAGGAACGGCGACGGGCGGTTGAAAATAATAATTAAAAGGAATTTGATTTTTTATTTTTATAATAATTAGGTGGAAAATAAAAAATAATTAAATTAAATTAAATTATTTTATTAATTTTTTAATTGCCACGTCACTCATTTAATGGTCAACTATAAGAGTTGACCGCCACATCAGCAAAAGTTAACGGAGACTAACGGCCACTGACCAAACTTGAACTGTTAACCTAATTTAAGTGACTACGAATGGAATAAATTAATTTTAGTGGCAAACGTAAAATTTTTAAGTAATTCAAGTGACCAAACTTACAATTTAGCCGTATAGTATCATATCCCAAACTTCGGCTAATTGAAAATCTAAATAGCAAAACTCAACAGCGCACACCCCAGAGGCCCAGACATATAATATATAATCTGAAGTCTTAACCATTAATTAATATATAAATAACCCCTGTTTTGCATTAGGGTCCAGTGGGATACGGTCAGGTCTACCGTATGTCTGTACACCTCTTTTCCCGTGTGGTCCCTGTTTTCTTTCGTTCGCTTTTCCGTTTCGGTTCCCCCTCCGTTATTCCCTTCGAATCCATTTAGCGATTAGGCAAGCATAGACCCTTCCCACTTCTTCCCTTCCAGAAACAGAATCCCTAATCGATTGTCGATTCCACGTAACAGATAGATTTGACGGCTGGGTAAGAACTCGGCCTACCGTTTGTTCCCTGCGACCTCTTCCCAATTTCCCGACGCTCAGCCCCTGTCCTGACGATTAGCCAAGTTTCCTTCTTTCTCTGTTCTTTCCCGTCAATGGCAGCTAGAATGGAGATGATCTTGATTACGAACAAAACTTGCTTTTCTGAGTGTCGAGAGTCGAGGTTCCCGATTATGAATATAAAGCTAACATCGAGGGAGCAGGTTGCGGGCAAGTGACGATTGGATCGAACTGGACCGATAACGCTCGCACTGTCCGCATCTTCTTTGACTTCTCCTCAAGTAACCTCTCACCCACTGAATGTATATTCAGTGCTGCACCATTTTCATAGAAGAATCATATGAAAGACAGTGCCGGATGGTTAAAGAAAGATGTAGTGGGTGGTGATTAGAAGCGTAAACGGTTGACGAGCGTGAAGTACTTTGCTCTTCTATGATTTCATATCTTATTGAATTCGTTTCTGAACTCTAGATAAGTAGCCAACTAAGTAGGTGTTGCTGGCTTTCTTTTCCCTTTCAAATGCTTTTATATACCACTGATCATATATGCATGAGTGCCACCTGTTGACATTGAGAACCAAAAGGTGCCAAATGGCGACTCATGATGGTGGTGGCGGCATCATGATTTACAGAGTTAGAATGAAATTAAGACATTATTACCCGCCCCCGATTCTCCAAGACTTCCTCTCCGTTAATTAGATGCTCCATGATGCTACTCGAAATTGGTATTTCTTAATGTTGTTTTCATTTTAGACTCTGTTCGCTGCCCTGCTTTATGTTGAACTTGACTTCCTTCTTTTGGGTTTGTTATAAGTTATTAAATCTAACTTTCATATAACAAACTGTTGAACAAGCTTTGTTTCATGTTTCAACATATCAGAGCTTGCAAAAATTTATCTCATTAGAAGAGGGACGGTCATATAAAGTAGAGTTCACAATGCTTTTTTTAGCAGAGGTAGTCATTCTATAGCACCAGCATGCAAAAGTCATTATTAGTATATAAATGGTGATCAACACTTATAGATTAAAGCTTGAGACGTACATAATATTATAATTTACAACGAGGCACTGTTTTGTTTCATGATAAGGGTTTCTATTGATTTTCCTTTTTCTGTGTAAGAACATATATACAGCTTTTTTGTGATTTTTCCAATAATAGCACCTTTTAAAAAAAAATTACAAAAGTAGCACACATCCGAAAAAATTTACACTAATAGCACCTTTTTTTTTGGACCGCACCTCTAGGGTGCGGTTTATATATAAAACGCACCTCTAAGGTGCGATTTGCGCCACGTCAGAAAGAGAACCGCACCTCCAAGGTGCGTTCTGTGTTTGGTGGGCAGCAGCCTTGCAGACCGCAGGATTGTGTGGCGATCTAGCGGGCATGAGCAACGCCATGTCAGCGATCCGCACCGTGGATCGCAGAACGCAGCGAGGAGGAGCGGTTTGGCACCTTGAATCACGGAACGCATCGTTCAAGAGCGGTCAGCGCCTCGGGACGCGGAGACCGCATTGGAAGGGTGCGTTTTGTTGGGTATAAATATCCCCCTCCCCTCTCATTTCTTCACACCACAACCCATTCTTCCTTCTCTCTCTAGAATTTATCTCTCTAAACCCTCCCCTCCCAAAAGCCTAGGAAATAGTGGTCTGTTGGTTGCGGCTAAGTCCGATCTGCAATCAGAAAACATTTCTTAGGTTTTTTCCTCAAAACCCGCCGAGCCGAACCTCTGTCCGAATTTCCCAAAAAAATGGCCGATTGGTGGCAAGGAGAGGGAGTTTATGTCAATGAATTTCAAGCGGTACGTACTCATTATTCTGGTTTAATTTTTGTTGTTGTTATAAGCTTTTTAATTAATCTATGTACTGACCTCATTGTTATTTTCTCGTAGGTTGGGGAGGACGTGGATATATACAACCAACGGTATTATCTCGAGCAAGGACTGTTGGATCCAACCGACTTGTACGACCAACCCAACCATCGGTCAAGAGATGTTTGGAATGATCACCCGGTACATACAATTCTTCACCATTTGTCCTTCTTTTATTTTGTTAATGTATTTAGTGGAATATAAAATAAATTTATGTTGATTTTTTAATCGTGTTGGTTGTTTTCAATAATTTAATCGAATACATAGCGCCACTTACTTCGACTCTTTATGAAGAGATGCACGTCTAAGGAAATGGGGTTTTAAGCGATTATCATATCCTCCCATTACCTGGGAAAATCGGGTATTAAGAGATCCTCGGATCCCCCCTTTTTCTGTCAAAAAGACTTTGTTTCTAAGAAGATGTATACCTCTTCTAAGAGTCTAACGAGTGTTGGCTTAGGATCATCTTCGGTAGTTGGGAGGAGATGGGGGAGTATAGATGGGCATCCGCTTGCCTAGCTATGATCTACCACAACTTGTGCAACTTGTGCCATATAATTCACCTCCACCATGGATACCAGATGTTTGACCTGCTCGGCGTAAACGAACTTCTCGGCTTTGGAAAGATTGTTGGACCTCAAGAATTCGAGTATGGCATCTACCTCATCCTGAGTGGTTATGAGATATTCCTCATGCCACAATGACCCACTTTCTCTGTTTGGATATTGTACACCATACGATCAACTCTTCTGGTGCCATCCATGCAAGTAACGTTAGTGCACATTTGATGGAGGTCTTCAAGCAGCGGTCTGGTAGCGACCTTTATCTTCTGAAAATTGTCACCGACATAGGTGACCCCCTTTCCGGTCTCTTCCGTGTAACCATTCCATCGTAAGCCAAGCGTGAACGGTTGAAATGCCATCTGCGAAAAAACCGTAGTTCAGTTAATATCATAAAAATCACAAATCAAAAATAACAATAAAAAGTAATACAAAATAAACTTACGAGTTAACGTTAATCGCAAAACTACTAAAGAAATATTGAGCTATAACAGAAAATTGAAAAGGGAGAAGAAGTGTGAAGAGAAATGGTTTTCCGGGAAGTCTTTTATAGGCAAAATCACTGATGAAAACCGCACCTTAGTCTGCCATGCAGGCCCATGCAGACCCACGTCTGTTAGTTTGTATGGGCATGTCGGAAATTAATTAACCAGAACCACACTTTGGGGGTGCGGTTTATATAGTAAAACCGCATCTTGGGGGTGCAGTTTTGTTTGGGAGAAACAAACCGCACCTTCATGGTGAGGTTTTGATAGGTCAGGCAAAAACCGCACCTTGACCAAGCGGTTTCTGTAGGTCAGACCTGAAACCGCTTGGTCAAGATGCGGTTTTGGTCCAGGACTATAAACCGCACCTCTAAGGTGTGTTCCATAAAAAATGGTGCTATTTCTGTCAATTTTTTCGGATGGGTACTAGTTTTGTAAATTTTTTTTTTAAAAAGGTGCTATTTCTGGAAAAATCCCGCTTTTTTTTAATTAGTATCAAGTAAAGTACATGGAAGTTAAATCCTTTTAAAAAAAATCTATATCCTTACCTCAACCAACCACATAATGGTAACAATATGATCATACGGTTTGAGATGATTAACTTTTTGTCTTTGCTTTTAAGAGAATTCATGATACAATTAAAATAAAATCTCAATTTAGTAATTGGAACCAACTCAATTTATAAAAATGTCTAATCCACTCTAATCAAATGGTCATATGTAGTCTCATTCGATCTAATATAATTTAATTGATGGTCGTGCTTACCCGCCGCAAAGCGCGGGCCAATTATCTAGTATATATATATTATACACACGCATATGCGTACATAGAAGGACAAAGAAACCGATGTTTGTAAAACGGGTGCGGATAGTATAACAACACTTAAGATGTTGTTATTCTATCAACAAGGGCATAACGGTAAAATACCATTAAAAATAATACAACAAAAATTAAAATATTTGTGGATCGCGTTTCTCCTCTACTCCATCTCTTCCGACGTCTCCTCATCCATATCGGTTTCTTCTTTCCGCCTGCAACACTCTTCGTTGCTGTCACCTGCCTTCGAAGGTCGTTGGAGAGGCTGGCCGTACCGGCTTAGGATAGGGTGAGTAACCCTTTGTTACTCACCCGTGAGTAACCACCTAAGGACCGTCGATCTTGGCCGGACGGATCTTGTGGCTGTGATTGATGCGGTGATTTTTGTCCACGGTCATGGGCATTTTTGTCCAATATTTCATATTTGAATTAAATGACTTTCCCTCTTTGTCCGTTGTGAATCTTTCTGTGCGTGAGTTGGATTCGGATTTTGGAGAGAGAAACTACGAGCAGGGGGAGCAGCAGCTGAGAAAAAAGGACGGCGATTCTCCATGGTTGATCAACGGCGATAGAAACTGCGAGCAGCAGCTTCGAATCGAGCTTTCTGATTCTCCATAATTGATCGACGTGTGCGCGAGTTGGATTCGGTTTTTGTAGAGAGAAACTGCGAGCAGCCGCTGCGAAACAGGGGACGGCGAATCTTTTCTGATTCCCCATAATTGATCGACGACGAGGTTAGATATTAGTTTTTTTGATTCTTTCTGTTTAGCTAATCGAGTTTTCTGTTGAACTCTGGTTTCGTTGGAGGTTTTTCATTGCTGCTAGTCGAGCTTGTTTATGTTTAGCTAATCGAGCTTGTTCATGTGTTATGTTCTTTGTGTTTTGGTGTTTTGGCAGTATTCTGGTGAGATGAGTTACGTAAATTGTGGCGATGTTGTTCCAATTGATAGATCTGGTTCTTCAACCAGCGTTGTAGGATCTGGTTCTTCATCTAGTGCTGTTGGAACTGCTTCTTCATCTATTGATCTTGGATTTGATCATTCAGCTAACTCTGGTGAATCAGGAGGTAAGATATACAAATTTGTTTGTTTATTGAAGTTTGTATAGTGTCGTAATTTGATTTTACCATGCCTTATCATGTGGTAATTGATTTTACAGTACATTACCATGTGGTAAAATGTGGTAATTAGGAAGTTAAATGTGATGTTTCTGTGTGATAATTGATTTTACCATGCCATACCATATGGTATAGTGTGGTAATTTGATTTTACCATGCCTTATCATGTGGTAATTGATTTTACAGTACATTACCATGTGGTAAAATGTGGTAATTAGAAAGTTAAATGTGAGGATTCTGTGTGATAATTGATTTTACCATGCCATACCATATGGTATAGTGTGGTAATTTGATTTTACCATGCCATACCATGTGGTATAGTGTGGTAGTTTGATTTTACCATGCCATACCATATGGTATAGGGTGGTAATTTGATTTACCATGCCTTATCATGTGGTAATTGATTTTACAGTACATTACCATGTGGTAAAATGTGGTAATTAGGAAGTTAAATGTGAGGGTTCTGTGTGATAATTGATTTTACCATGCCATACCATGTGGTATAGTGTTGTAGTTTGATTTTACCATGCCATATAGTGTGGTAATTTGATTTTACCATGCCATACCATGGTGGTAACTCTTGTATCATGGCTGTAATTATTGGTATACATTGAGATTTCATACTATTGTGGTGTGGAATCCATTTAATATGTTGTTTCATAATGTTTGTAGGTTTCAATGGTATAGATCCTACTGTTCGTGATTCTTGGAAGGACTTAGAGTTCAATACACCAGATGATGCATATAATTTTTATGTTGATTATGGGAATCATGAAGGTTTTGGTGTGAGGATTTATAACCAATCAGCGTGTCCGAAGCTCAATGGTGGTTCTTCAGCTGTATATTATATCAAGTATTGTTGCAATAAGGAAGGTTGGAAAAGAGGTAGCGAGAATAACCCTGATAATGCAGGTGTTGTTGATACGACGGTTCGTGTTCGTAATGTTCCAGAACTCAGGGGTGGATGTAATGGTGCTTATATACGACTGAGGTGGTTTAAAGAGTTTAAATGCTACAAGATCTATCGTTGGTATAATGTGCACAACCATGACATGATTCCTGAGTCTCTGCGTCACTATGTGAGATCCAGCAGAAGAATGGCTCCTGTGTATAAGATGTTGGCAGAGGTGAATGATGCTGCTGGTATTGGTGTGACTTCTTCGTATAATGCAATTAGTAGGGCTGGTGGTGGTCGGAAGTTTGTTGGGTTCACAAAGAATGATTTGAAGAACCATCTGCGAACGGTGAGGACGTTATCAATGGAGTATGGTGATGCGACTGCTGATAGACCGTTAGTTACACATGTTTTTACCCCTGCTCTTACTCCGTTTGAGGTATTGATTCTCGTGTTTTAGACCAATTTCACGCTAGGTTGTGCTTGTTTATGATATTTCAGGTCCTAGTACGTGAATGGAGGCTTGGGAGCGAGTTTGAGGTCGATTGGACAAGGATCGGACGCATGGCGAGGTTCTGAGGAAGTTCCACGGGCACACCCACAACCCGCACGGCCGTGCAAGTGACCAGTTTGGCGCACCTGCAAACAACTTCGGAGACAACAGCAAGCTAGACTGGCTACGGTGGAGCGCCGAGACGGCCAATTGACCAGCGACTCCGAGGACGAGTACGAGATGGAAGGCGATCAGAACGCACCTCCTCAGAACCAGATCCTGGGGAAAGACCAACACCCCCAGGGAGCTGGGCACCATCATCATCCACCACCACCGGGTCCCACCCTGGAGTACTACTATACTCCACGGATTGCTGACATCCGCCCGGTCATCCTCTATCCACCCATCCCAGCAAACAACCTCGAGATCAAGCCATGCTGGATTCAACTCATTACATCATCTATCCAGTTCCATGGTTTGAAGGATGAGGAGGCCCGGGTACACCTTTCCCGGTTTCTGCAGCTGACGAACGGGTTCAAGCTGAATGGTGTTCCGGATGATGCAATCCGCCTTCACCTCTTCCCCCATTCTCTGGCGGGGAATGCTAAGAGGTGGTTGGAAACCCAGCCCCCATTGTCCATCACCTCTTGGGACGATCTGGCTGACAAGTTCGTGCACCGGTATTATCCGGCATCGAACACCACGGAGATTCAGCGGGAGATCACTCACTTCCGCCAAGAGCCAGATGAGTCCCTTCGCGATGCATGGGAGCGGTACATGGGATACTTCTGGCAGTGTCCCCATCATGGCTTCAGCGATGCTTTCACAGTGGGGAACTTCTATAGTGCCCTCACCCCAGACAGCCAGAGGGTGATCGAGTCTCTTTGCCCAGGAGGGGATATCCTTACTAAGACTCCACCCGAGCTGAACCAGATGATCAGTACTTTGGCTGCCCGTGATCATTCCTGGGGGCAGAGCAGCAGAGGCAGGCATTCCCGGGACCGTGGTGTGCATGCTATGGAGGCCAGGTCCGGGTTAGAGCAGCAGGTGGCGGAGTTGGTGCAGAGATTGAAGCAGCCCAACAGTCTCCTACCGGGCCGAGGTGTAGCTACGCCTCCAGTAGCTCAGTGTCAGTGGTGTGAGAGCCCAAATCACCTGGTGGAGGATTGTCAATCTATGAGGGAGTCCTCCACTCCCCAAGAGCAAGTGGCCTTCATCGCCAATGCTCGGCGCCTCGACCCATACAGCAACACCTACAATGAAGGATAGCGCCAGCATCCCAACTTCGCCTGGAGCAGCAACAGACACAAACCACCTGGTTTCCCAGCACCAGCAGGTGGTTTTCAGCAGAGGCAGCCCTTCCAGGATAGGCAGGGGCCACCACCACAGCAGCAGCCTTACCAGCCTAGGCAAGGGCAGCCATTCCAGCAGCCTCAGCATCAGTATGCCGAGCCAGCAGCAGCGCCAGCTCCCGATAATCAGATGACCGAGCTGAAGAACATTTTGGCAGCATTCATGACCACCATCCAGGCAAGTATCACGAGGATGGATCAGACCATAGCTTCACTGGAGGCAGGCCAGAGAACCCTGGAGGCAGGACAGAGGAACCAGGGTGCCATTCTGCAAGATTTACAGAACCAGGTTGGCGCCATAGCTCGCCAGATTACTACTCGGGCCCCGGGGACTCTACCTGCCACCACCATCCCCAATCCACGGGACCCGCATGAGACAGCACATGCCATTTTCACCCTGAGCGGCAGGCTTACATCAGCTGGTCCTGCCCCGACCAGGCAGGAGGAACCATTACCTGCTTCAGCACTTCCAGCCGGTGATGCAGAAGTGCGGGTGGAGAAGGAAGCCCCTGCTCCCAAGCCACAACCAGTGGTGAAGAAGCATGTACCCCAGCTTCCCTTCCCCACTCGCCTACATAAGGATAAGCTGGAGACTGAGTTTGCCAAGTTTATGGCAATGTTGAAGCAGCTCAACATCAGCGTACCATTTGTGGAGGCACTGTCGAAGATGCCCAAGTACGCGAAGTTCATGAAAGATCTCTGCACCAACAAGAAGAAACTTGGGGATCTTTCGACAGTGCTGCTGAGCGAGGAATGTTCTGCCATCCTGCAAAACAAGCTGCCCGAAAAGCGCAAGGATCCAGGGAGTTTTACTATCCCTCTTACTATTGGCAGCATGCATGTAGGAAAGTCCTTGGCGGACCTAGGAGCTAGCATCAATGTCATGCCCTATAAACTGTTCAAAAAGCTAGACCTAGGTGAACTTAGCCCTACTAGGATGAGCATTCAGCTAGCTGATCGTTCCGTGGTGCATCCTAGGGGTATCATAGAAGATTTGCTTGTTAATGTGGGTGCATTCACATATCCTGTTGATTTTGTTATTCTGGATATAAATGATGATGTGGATGTGCCTTTGATTCTGGGTAGACCATTTCTTGCCACCGCCAAGGCATTGATTGATGTGCATGATGGTAAACTGATTCTGCGTGCTGGAAATGAACAGGCTATTTTTCCTGTGACTGAGTTTGATCATTGTGCTATGATTTATGTATCGCCTGTGCATGCTATTTCTGATCAGGTACACGAGCCTGTCGTGTACCCTTCTGCACCTCTCATTTTGCAGGACCCGCCTATCATTCCTTCGCCGCCACTCCATCCAGTCTCGCCTCCGAACAAAAAGCTCAAGGAGGAGTGGCGACCGAAGCCGCAGGTGGCTAAGCCTGCACGGAAGAAAGGTGGAGACCACTATGAGCTGGTCCCACCCCCTGCACCACGACCACCCTGGCCATCCGAGTACTCACTCGCCTGCATCTTTCCGGATGGCTAGGTCGAGCTGACCAATGCTGGTGGCTGCACCCGTCGGGTGCATGGCCACCACCTGAAGCTGTACCTCAAGAGCGACGTGGATCCGCTCTTGGAGGTACCTGTTCCTGCACCTTGCTGAGTATCCACCATGGGCGTCCAGCTAAAAGACGGTAAAGAAGCGCTTGTGGGGAGGCAACCCCACCACGGTTTGACTTTCTTTTTTCTGTTTCGAGTCGGATTGCGATTTGGTTTTGTTTTGGTTTGTTTCCTTTGTTCTGGATGATGTCTTATTGGGCTGACATCGAACCTAACATATTCTGGTTGAGCTCTTCTGTTCCCCTTGAGCTGTGCTGTGTTCCCGACTGGTCCATCTCCAGTCTCCTGCACTCCGTGCATACCGGTAACATCGTTCCCCTTTCCTTCCCTCTTCTCCATTGAGGGAAATGTCGATCTTAAGTGTGGGGGGGTGTTTATCTTTTGACTGCATTAGATCTGTTTGTGTGCTTGGAGCCTAGTCCAATGTCCAAATTTTTAATTTGAGGGCTCCAAGTACGTGTTCCTTGCAATTACCTGCTCAGTATGCTTTGAATTGACAGTCTCTGTAGTGGTTTGCAACCTAGGGAGGTAGTGTAGCACTATGGAGGATGTTGATGCATTTAAGAAGTCTCATTTCTTCTTCATAGTGTGTTGGTTGATTGAGTGAATTAGTGATCTTAGGACCCTTGAATTGTGTGGTGTTGTGGACTCTCTGCCTGTCATGGACTCTTGTATCATGTGTTGAAAATAACAGGTGCTCGAAAATGTGCTTTAAAATGACGTCTCCCGTGCGAATAGGGCGAAAGTGTGTAAGGGGAGACGGGAATCCATTCCCAATTTCCACCTACTACCTCCAGCCCCCTTACATGTCTTTCCCCCGCACGAGGCTCGAGACAACTGCTCCTGGCATGGCCGGTAAGAGCCGGGCTCCCGCAAAACCTTTGCTAGGTGGGAGCCCTCGTTTTCAGCAAAAACAGGTTGGAACCCTTGAAAAAAAGGGAAAAACAGAAAAACAAGCAAAAAGAAGAAAGAAAAGGGGTTCCAACCATCTCCAAAAAGAAAATCGAGCACCTTGAAAAATGTGAGTCTATGATCTTTTGTTTTTTAGAGTCTCCTCATCCACGATTCATTTGTCCTCTGTTCACTATTTGCCATGATGCTGACTCGAGACTAGTGCTCTCGCCGAAGAAGCTATGAGATGACTTGTGCGACGGTTGACCTCGTAAGTTGCTAAATGATCTAGGAAGTCCTCTACCTACGATCGAGGTTGTTTGTTGCTACAGAGGTCTGGAGAGTTGCATTGGTTTGAGATAGGTTTGCTTGGGGACAAGCAAACGGTTAAGTGTGGGGACAAGCAAACCGTTAGTTACACATGTTTTTACCCCTGCTCTTACTCCGTTTGAGGTATTGATTCTCGTGTTTTAGACCGATTTCACGCTAGGTTGTGCTTGTTTATGATATTTCAGGTCCTAGTACGTGAATGGAGGCTTGGGAGCGAGTTTGAGGTCGATTGGACAAGGATCGGACGCATGGCGAGGTTCTGAGGAAGTCGCACGGGCACACCCACAACCCGCACGGCCGTGCAAGTGACCAGTTTGGCCGTGCGGGATTGTGCGTGGGCACGCACGGGATTGTGAGTGGCCATGCACGGCCGTGCATGTGACTAGTTTGGCCGTGCGGGATTGTGCGTGGGCACGCACGGGCACAAGTGAAATCCGCACGGCCGTGCAAGGTGCAATCCTGGCCGTGCGAGTTGGTTGAGGTTCGACTTATTGATACGCCGCGTTTTGGAGTGCACGGCCAGAATGGTGATGTGCACGGCCGTGCACCCTGGCCGTGCAAGTCGGGAAAGTCTGATTTTTAAGCGGATTCCGAGCCAAACAGAAGGGGATTCGAGTTTTTGAGAGACAGAGCGGTTCCTAGAGAGAGAAAGCGACGAACAAGAGCCTCCAAGTGCCCTAGATCGATCTTCAACACCATTGGAGCTTGGTTTGAGCTTGGAGAAGTGCCGATTCAACGTCCAGGAGCAGAAATCCATCTTCACAGTATGATTTCCGCGTCTGATTCTGCTTTTGCTTCTTTCTCCATGGAGTAGTTCTCCCATTCATCTGGGTATGGGAAACCCTAGTTCTGTATGTTAGGTTTGATTGTATGAACCCAAGTATTGATTCTATGATATTGATTATATTCGATTGAGGTTTGAATGATTGAATGGCATGAATCCTGATCAAATTCCTGTTGTTTCTGCTTTAACCTAGAACGATAATATCTGCCTAGGTTGATAGAGTATCCTTAATCAAAGGTAGTGAATTGGTGACTTTAGTCGAGGAGCCAATTCACTATTCTGTACCGGTTTTACTCCGGTAGTGGAGGTTTCGTTCTTAGGGCCTCAATCTGTTTACTCCGGTGTAGGTTAGTCGCCAGCTAGAGACTCAGATTGAGAGGGTCTGAAGACCTTTAGTCGAGACTTCAGACTGTTTGAGAACCTTCCGCAGTATAACTATCATAGAAATTGAACTTGGTAATTACAACCCGGCTTAACTGCAGACTAGGGGGAACCATATCCGGGTGACCTCTCTTAACCTGAATACAACCGTTTAGTTGCTTTGCTTGCTTGTTAGTTTAGAACTTCACTAAAGTTTCATTGCTAGATAATACGAATTCACTGAGTAGTCATCACATCTAGGACCCGGGTTGACATTAAAACCCAAACCCGCTATACTACGCTTTAGGAAGTGGTTACACTTGGCCAATTTCTAGAGTGACAGTAACAGCGAGTCAACTGCATTGCTTGAATACTTTAGACGTCAAGCACAGCTGGATCCTGGGTTCTTTCATGAGGTGGAGGTTGATGTTGAAGAGAACATTGCTAGTATTTTTTGGGCAGATGGGAAGATGAGGATGGATTATCATTATTTTGGTGATTCAATTAGTTTTGATACTACTTACCGGACTAACAAACAGTATCGGCCACTAGGTATGTTTTCTAGTTTGTTGTTTATTATTGTCTTTGTTAGTTTGTATGATTATTATTATTATCATTCTGTATCATGTTTTTTTTTTTGTTCTTAAAAGTATTTTACCATATGGTATGTGTTGGTAACAAGGTTATTTGAGGTGGTTTTTGGGTTGTTAGAAGTTTGTACTATATGGTATGGGCTGCTATGCATTGTGTTTTTGTTCTTAAAAGTCTTTTACCATATGGTATGGGTTGGTAACAAGGTTATTTGTGGTGATTTTTGCGTTGTTAGAAGTGTGTACTATATGGTAGTCTGGTGTGGATTGTTTTTTTTGTTCTTAGAAGTCTTTACCACATGGTATGAGTCTTTACCATATGGTATGAGTTGGTATTGTTGTTATTCGTACCTTTTACCACATGGTATGTGTTGGTAGAATTGTTTTTACTCACATTTTGTTATGTTTTTGTAGCTTTGTTTGTTGGTTTCAACAATCATCACCAACTGACTGTCTTTGCGGCTGCTTTTCTATATGATGAAACAACGACAACATTTGAATGGCTTTTCGATCAGTTTTTGAAATGCATGGGAGGTATGAGACCGTTATCAATTACTGACCAGGCTGCTGCAATTGCTGCTGGTATAAGGTCTGTTTTCCCATATTGTTTTCATGGGTTGTGTACATGGCATATTGCTCAGAATGCAGTTTTTAATCTGGGAAGTTTGTGTGACTCTGACTTCCTTCGTGAGCTTAGTTATTTGATGTATAATGCTGATGATGAGGATGATTTTGAGTATAATTGGAAGAAGATGATTGAGAAGTGTTTTCCTGGGAAGGGACCTTTGGGACACAGTTGGTTACATGGCATTTACAAAGTCAGGACGAAGTGGTCTTCAGCCTGGGTGAATTGTCATTTTGGTGCGGGAATGAAGAGTACCCAGCTAAGTGAGTGCTGCAATAGTAATATTCGACATTACTTGCAGTCAGAGTTTAGCGTTAGTAGGTTCTTTGTGCACTTTGAGAGGATGCTTGATAATAAGAGGGATGCTGAAGAACAAGAAGAGTACTATGCCTTATCTAGGTTGGCTGATTCTCGGTTTTCTACTAGCCCTATTGTGAAGCAAGTTGCTAATGTGTATACGCCGAAGATATTCAAGTTTTTCCTGGATCAGTACAAGGAATCCCTTGCGTATAATATTTTTTCCTGTAACATCCCGTTCCGGCAAAACCCATATTTCGATCGCTAGAAAGTTCGCGATTTAAAATCGAGCATTTCGACACTATTTCGGCGAAATTCGGATTATCGATCGATCGGATAAGTATACGTATTAATTATATATATATATATATATATATATATAATTAATTAATTAATGCCGGCCGCATATATATATAAACCCTTCCCGTCCCTTTTAATTCTCATCATCATCGTTTATTTCCTTTTTCCACCGAGAGAAGAAAAACCAGAGCGAGAGGAGCAGAGCGAACAGGGGAACGTCGGGGAGAATTTCCAAAGCTCAATTCTTGAGCTACACTGATCCAAAAATCCCGTAAGTTATGCCTAATCCACCCATACATCGTGATGTATCGATTTAGAGCTTTAAAACGAGTTTTTGGTTCAGGAATTTCTTGAATTCCCGATAAGCCAAATTAGGGTTTCGGAGTATCCGGAAGCCGGATTGAGCCCAAATTTCATATACGAGCTTCCTGCAGCGAGGTAATCAATCCTCTAGTTCTAATCCCTGAATTTCGGCTATTATTTAGGCCGGGGTCCAAACCGCTGAATTTAGCTCCGGCCAGGGTTTGATGTATTTTTATCAAGAATTTGACCCGGAGCCTATAACGAATATTGACGGCGATACTGCAGGGGATATTAGGGCGGTCTCGGATTTTAATTCGGGGTTCGTTCGTGAAATTGACGTTTTAGTACGGGAAGGTTAAACCGGTGTTTGAACGACCAGAACTGGTGAGGGATTAGCACGGCATACCGGGTTTGTCGTATCACGATAATTATATTGATGCTTAGAATTGATCTAGGTGAACTAGAATGGCATGATTAGGGGTGTATGGACTTTTGTGCTATATGATGAACCCTGGACTGCTATATGATATTATTGACTTGCCCTAATCGATATGGACCTGGCTTATGCTGATGATTGTGTATATGTTGCAAATTGTGGGCTTAACTGTTGATATGCCTTATGATGGTTCGAAAAGGTGATAGGGTATGATTGTTCATGATTGTTGTATTTGGATGCACATGTGGGAAAATATATATTCTCTGGTGATATTATGATGTTTAAGGAGGATGACTTGCACGAGGGTTTATCCCGAGGAAGTGCAATTATACGACTCCTGATTTACCTATGTTGAGCCAATTGTGGCCGGGTCAAGAACATGTCCAAGTAACGAATTATGATTAAGCAAGATGAGATATGGATCATGTATAAGGATACCAAGTAAGAGTACTTTGGTCTCATGGTCAATTACATAGTAATTAGGGCTCCCCATGCTATTACTCCGTTATGATATGTTATGTCACACCCCTGATGTGGTGTTGACCGTTGATTCATCATGAGATATGACCACACCCAGAGTGGTGTTGAGTCCGATATGACCACACCCATCGTGGTGTCAGGTCCGATATGACTACACCGACAGTGGTGGGTCCGATATGACCACATCCACGAGATGTTTGGTCCGTATTCCCGGGAGAGTAAGTAGCATGGGAGTAGCCAGGCGCCTATAAGTAAAACATGATAAGATGCATATGCATAAGTCAAGGTGGTTGAGTCTTTTGCCTATTGGGATGTCGGATGGCTGAGGTCTGATCCTAGTGCTTTGGCTTGTTTGCTAGATGTATGGTAGGGGTATGCTCTGTTATGAACTCACTATGCTATGATTATCTCACTCAGCTATGAGCTGACCCTCCTTTATTCCTTTCTCTGCTTATGCCATGTGTAAGCAGATCATCACCAGCAGCAGCAGTAGATAGGTGTATAGGTGGGAGTTGAGCAAGAGTTGAAGGCAAGATGAGGTATGGTCTTCAACTATTCTGTGCTTGGACTACTACTCGGGATTTTGGCCAGTGATCCACACCTTTTTGTAAAAAAAATGTTTTGAGAACGTTTTTCATGTGCATACTAGCTTCTGATGTAGTGTGAGATATCCACAGGTGTGGAAAGTTGATAATATGTGTATATGTTGTGTAACTGTGTAAGTTGCGACGATTATGGTATGTACAAGTATGGAATGCAGTTGTGGAGTATGAAAAGGGTAGCTATGGCTATGAAAGCCAATGCATATGGAAGTGAGTGTATATGTTTGTCTATGAATGCATGGATTTAGATGAATTATTTTGCAGGATCAGATGGAAGAACTGTTAGCCCATTACGCGAGTAATTCATGTCGAAATTTTATTTGGGTAAATTTTGATAATTAATGTAACACCCGAGATTAATTCCGCTGCAATTGTATGAACAATATGATTAGGCAAAACGTATAGGGTAGGGTGTTACAGTTTGGTATCAGAGCCCGGTTCCCTCTTTTTGTTGTTATGGCGTACTATACCCTATGGGAGGTTAAACACTCCTAAGGAGGGGAGTACCCCATAATGACTTAAACTGGGAATTTAGTTTGACATGATTAAGTGTATTGGTATGTTGGATGAAATTACCTGCATCATGGTTTTCAAAATTGAGTTTTGAACTTATTTGTTTTCAAGTAATTATTTTTTGAAGATTTTGTTTTAACCAAGTGAGAGATTTGGGAAAGAATGAATTTTGTGTGGATCAATCTAAGGCCAATATTTCCTTGTAGCTCGCACGGAAGTTGTCATAATGTTCCTACGGACCAGTCGAGAGGAGTGGGGGTGGTTGATGCAAGACCGCCAGTATTAGATTATGCAAAGATGAAGAGTTTGGGTGGTAGGGACTTTAAAGGAGATGTGAGTCCGGATGCTGTGGTAGAGTGGTTGAGGGAGATGGAAGATGTGTTTGAGTATCTTTATGCGACCCCAGAGGAAAAAGTACAATATGTTGTTTTTCTCCTAAAGGGGTACGCGAGGAGCTGGTGGTCCTCAGTCTCTAGAGTTAATGGTGAACGAGTTCAGTTCACCTGGGAGGAATTCCTGAAGGCCTTTAAGACAGAGTTTCTTCCCGAAGCTTTTATCAGGGCAAAGAATAATGAATTCGCCAACCTTAAGCAGGAGAACATGACGGTTACTGAGTACACCATCAAGTTTGTTCGACTACTCTACTTTGAAGATGGGTTGGCGGATACTGAGCATAAGAAGAAGATGAGATACTTGCATGGTCTGCGCCTAGGATTGAAAGAAAAGATCCACAGGGTTGATGAAGAGAGCATGGCCACTATCAAGGAGGCAGCACTTAAGTATGAAGCCTATGAAGTTGAGGGTAGAGAGGAAAACAAGGCCAAAGAAGAGGAGAAGAAGAGGAAGTTTGGAGTAAATTATGCTGGACCTCGTTACCCACCCAGGAGAGGTCCTAGCAGTTTTGGGAGAACACCGAGTCAATCTATGTCGGGAACATCATACAAGGCACCAGTTTCCTCTGCCACACAAGCTCCAGTTTGTCAAGTTTGTCAGAAGAGACACTTTGGGGAGTGTTGGAGGTTTTCTGGAGTATGTTTTCAATGTGGCCAGCCGGGTCACATCATGAGGAACTGTCCTTATAGGGGAGGAGGAAGACCTACTCAGTCCGAACCTTCAGTTCACTTTAGTAGAGCCCCAGCCAGAGGTGGTTACCAGGGAGGCCGTAGTGGATTTCAGAGTGGTCGTGGTGGTTCACAGGGTGGTAGAGGTGGTGATCGAAATCAGCCATCAGGAAGTGGTACGCAGGGTACCAGAGCACAGGGAGCACCGAGGGTTTATGCAATGACTCGAGGTGAGGCAGAAGTGGCACCAGAAGTTGTGACTGGTATGCTTTCTATCCTTGGCAAGCAATTATATGCTTTGATCGATACTGGTTCCTCTCACTCATTCATGTCATATACGTTTGCACATATGCTACGCTTAGTTCCAAATAAGCTAGGTTATACCTTATGTGTTAAAACACCTGTGGGAGATACCTTGAAGGTAGACTCAGTTATTAGAAGTTCCTTCATTTGTGTGGAAGGAGCTTTCCTAGCAGCAGATTTAATTCTGCTACCTTTTGATGAATTCGATGTCATCCTTGGGATGGACTTTCTGGCAACACATGGAGCTGTTGTGGATTGTCAAAAGAAAGAAGTGTTATTCAACACACCAGATAAAGGTCCTGTTGTTTTCCGAGGCATTAAGAAAAAGGAGACTCATGGTTTTCTTTCTGCCTTGGAAGCTTTTCGATTAGTGAAGGAAGGTTGTGAAGCCTTTCTTGCTCAAGTTACTGTTGTAAATGATATGAAGGTTGAGGATGTAGAGGTGGTAAGGGAGTTTCCTGATGTATTTCCCGAAGAACTTCCCGGCCTTCCACCAGAAAGGGAAGTAGAGTTTGATATTGAATTGGTACCTGGCACAACACCAATTTCAATGGCACCATATAGAATGGCACCAATTGAGCTGAAGGAGCTTAAAGAACAATTGCAAGAATTGCTAGACAAGGGGTTTATTCGACCTAGCATCTCACCTTGGGGTGCACCGGTTTTGTTTGTCAAGAAGAAAGATGGCTCCATGAGAATGTGCATTGACTACCGGAGGCTGAATAAAGCAACAGTGAAGAATCGTTATCCCCTCCCAAGAATAGACGACTTGTTTGATCAATTGCAGGGTGCATCAGTCTTTTCTAAGATTGATTTGAGGTCCGGGTACCATCAACTGAAAGTGGCCGATGGAGCGACCTCAAAGACAGCATTTAGAACAAGATATGGGCATTATGAGTTCCTGGTAATGCCTTTTGGGCTCACTAATGCACCAGCAGTATTTATGGCTCTTATGAACAGAGTTTTTCATGAATATCTTGATAAGTTTGTGATTGTGTTCATAGACGATATTCTCATCTATTCTAAAAGCGAAGAGGAGCACAAAACTCACCTTAGAATTGTGTTGCAAATTCTAAGAGAGAAACAATTATATGCAAAATTCTCCAAATGTGAGTTTTGGCTGAAGGAGGTAATATTTCTGGGACATGTAATTTCTGGAAGAGGAGTGGAGGTGGATCCAAAAAAAGTGGAAGCAGTGGTGAGTTGGGCTCCACCAAAAGATGTGTCTGAGTTGAGAAGTTTTCTTGGCATGGCGGGTTACTATCGGCGGTTTGTAGAAGGATTTTCCAAAATTGCTGCACCATTGACTAAACTGTTGAGGAAGAATACCAAGTATGTTTGGGATGAATCATGTCAAAAGAGTTTTGATGAACTAAAGAATAGATTGACCACAGCACCAGTACTTGCACTACCTTCGAATCAGGGAGAGTTTGTGGTGTATAGTGATGCCTCGTATCAAGGATTGGGCTGTGTGTTAATGCAAGATGGAAGAGTTATTGCATATGCCTCTAGGCAATTGCGTCCTCATGAAGTAAATTATCCCACTCATGATTTGGAGTTGGCAGCGGTGGTATTTGCTCTCAAGATATGGCGACATTATTTATACGGTGAGACTTTTAAAATCCTCACTGATCATAAAAGCCTGAAGTATATTATGGATCAGAAGGATTTAAATAGTCGCCAGAGGAGATGGATTGAACTTCTAAAAGATTATGATTGTACCATTGATTACCATCCAGGTAAAGCTAATGTAGTTGCTGATGCTCTGAGCAGAAAAGGCAAGAAGAATATAACGGATCTGGTTGATTTGAGGGCAATGAATGTTGATTTGGAAGTGGATGGTGTAACAGGGTTACTAGCTCGGTTGAATATCCGACCTTTGTTGCATGACAAAATTCGTGAGAAGCAGAAGGAGGACCCAGAGTTGGTAAAAATCATTCAAGACATTGAGGAAGGAAAGGAAAGCCCATTTGAAATAGTAGATGGCATGTTGAAGATGAATGGAAGAGCATGTGTTCCTAATGTTGATAACTTGAGGAAAGAGATCCTAGATGAAGCTCATTCTTCTGCTTATGCTATGCACCCAGGAGCAACTAAAATGTATCACACAATCAAACCATATTTTTGGTGGCGTGGGATGAAAAAGGAAGCGGCTGAACATGTTTTCACATGTCTGGTATGCCAGAAAGTTAAGGCAGAACATCAAGCTCCTGTAGGGAAACTACAACCCCTTCCAATTCCAGAATGGAAGTGGGAAAGAATCACAATGGATTTTGTATATGGTCTCCCATCATCAAGGGGAAAAGATGCAGTATGGGTTATTGTGGACCGACTGACCAAATCGGCTCACTTTTTACCCATTAGATGGAAACCATCACTGGAGACTTTGTCTCAACTATATATTAAGGAGATCGTCAGATTGCATGGTGTGCCAATTTCTATTGTCTCTGATCGAGACCCGAGCTTCACATCTCGGTTTTGGCAAAGTTTACATGATGCCTTGGGAACTAAACTGCATTTCACTTCAGCTTATCATCCTCAAACAGATGGGCAGAGTGAACGAACCATCCTAACTTTGGAGGAATTACTTCGATCATGTGTAATGCAATGGGAGGAATCATGGATTGACCATTTGCCCTTAATTGAGTTTGCTTACAACAACCAGTACCATAGTAGCTTGGGGGTTCCACCATATGAAGCACTTTATGGGAGGAAGTGTAGAACACCATTATGTTGGGATGTAGAAGGAGCAAGGCAAATCTCAGGGCCAGAAATAGTTCAGATCACAGTTGATAAAGTCAAGGAAATCAAGGAGCGTTTGAGGGTGGCTCAAGATCGACAGAAAGTTTATGTTGACACGAGTAGGCGTGAAGTTAATTTCGAAGTGGGTGAGAAAGTATTTCTCAAAGTGTCACCCTGGAAAGGCGTAATGAGATTTGGTAAGAAAGGGAAACTTGCACCTCGGTATATTGGACCCTATGAAATCACAGAGAAGATTGGACCAGTGGCATATAAACTAGCATTGCCTCCAGAGCTATCCCAAATCCACAATGTATTTCATGTTAGTATGCTGAAGAGGTACAAAGTGGATCCTTCCCATGTTATACAACCAGAGGAGATCGAATTGGGTCCAGATTTGACATTTGAAGAGGTTCCAGTTGAGATTGTTGATTATCAGATTAAGACTCTTCGTAGGAAGGAAATTCCAATGTTGAAAGTGGTGTGGAGAAATCAAGATAGTGAGAGTGCTACATGGGAAACTGAAGCAAGTATGCGAGAGAAGTACCCTGAGTTGGTAGCAAACTACTTTGCAGGTTAACAATCTTTCTTAATAAGTTATGTTTTGAACTTGTTGATGTGTTTTGTTGTGATAGCCCAGTGTAGGTTTTTGAAACCTTATATTGGGAACTTGAGGTGCTATGTGTTTAGTTATGTACTTCAGATCTCCTAACCTAAGAGTTAGGTAGTAACAATATATGTGATAGTATCTGCCAGGAGGAGAACGAGCGGATGCGTAGTATCAACTCAAGGTTAGATTTCGGGGACGAAATCTTTTAAGGAGGGGAGAATTGTAACATCCCGTTCCAGCAAAACCCATATTTCGATCGCTAGAAAGTTCGCGATTTAAAATCGAGCATTTCGACACTATTTCGGCGAAATTCGGATTATCGATCGATCGGATAAGTATACGTATTAATTATATATATATATATATATATATATAATTAATTAATTAATGCCGGCCGCATATATATATAAACCCTTCCCGTCCCTTTTAATTCTCATCATCATCGTTTATTTCCTTTTTCCACCGAGAGAAGAAAAACCAGAGCGAGAGGAGCAGAGCGAACAGGGGAACGTCGGGGAGAATTTCCAAAGCTCAATTCTTGAGCTACACTGATCCAAAAATCCCGTAAGTTATGCCTAATCCACCCATACATCGTGATGTATCGATTTAGAGCTTTAAAACGAGTTTTTGGTTCAGGAATTTCTTGAATTCCCGATAAGCCAAATTAGGGTTTCGGAGTATCCGGAAGCCGGATTGAGCCCAAATTTCATATACGAGCTTCCTGCAGCGAGGTAATCAATCCTCTAGTTCTAATCCCTGAATTTCGGCTATTATTTAGGCCGGGGTCCAAACCGCTGAATTTAGCTCCGGCCAGGGTTTGATGTATTTTTATCAAGAATTTGACCCGGAGCCTATAACGAATATTGACGGCGATACTGCAGGGGATATTAGGGCGGTCTCGGATTTTAATTCGGGGTTCGTTCGTGAAATTGACGTTTTAGTACGGGAAGGTTAAACCGGTGTTTGAACGACCAGAACTGGTGAGGGATTAGCACGGCATACCGGGTTTGTCGTATCACGATAATTATATTGATGCTTAGAATTGATCTAGGTGAACTAGAATGGCATGATTAGGGGTGTATGGACTTTTGTGCTATATGATGAACCCTGGACTGCTATATGATATTATTGACTTGCCCTAATCGATATGGACCTGGCTTATGCTGATGATTGTGTATATGTTGCAAATTGTGGGCTTAACTGTTGATATGCCTTATGATGGTTCGAAAAGGTGATAGGGTATGATTGTTCATGATTGTTGTATTTGGATGCACATGTGGGAAAATATATATTCTCTGGTGATATTATGATGTTTAAGGAGGATGACTTGCACGAGGGTTTATCCCGAGGAAGTGCAATTATACGACTCCTGATTTACCTATGTTGAGCCAATTGTGGCCGGGTCAAGAACATGTCCAAGTAACGAATTATGATTAAGCAAGATGAGATATGGATCATGTATAAGGATACCAAGTAAGAGTACTTTGGTCTCATGGTCAATTACATAGTAATTAGGGCTCCCCATGCTATTACTCCGTTATGATATGTTATGTCACACCCCTGATGTGGTGTTGACCGTTGATTCATCATGAGATATGACCACACCCAGAGTGGTGTTGAGTCCGATATGACCACACCCATCGTGGTGTCAGGTCCGATATGACTACACCGACAGTGGTGGGTCCGATATGACCACATCCACGAGATGTTTGGTCCGTATTCCCGGGAGAGTAAGTAGCATGGGAGTAGCCAGGCGCCTATAAGTAAAACATGATAAGATGCATATGCATAAGTCAAGGTGGTTGAGTCTTTTGCCTATTGGGATGTCGGATGGCTGAGGTCTGATCCTAGTGCTTTGGCTTGTTTGCTAGATGTATGGTAGGGGTATGCTCTGTTATGAACTCACTATGCTATGATTATCTCACTCAGCTATGAGCTGACCCTCCTTTATTCCTTTCTCTGCTTATGCCATGTGTAAGCAGATCATCACCAGCAGCAGCAGTAGATAGGTGTATAGGTGGGAGTTGAGCAAGAGTTGAAGGCAAGATGAGGTATGGTCTTCAACTATTCTGTGCTTGGACTACTACTCGGGATTTTGGCCAGTGATCCACACCTTTTTGTAAAAAAAATGTTTTGAGAACGTTTTTCATGTGCATACTAGCTTCTGATGTAGTGTGAGATATCCACAGGTGTGGAAAGTTGATAATATGTGTATATGTTGTGTAACTGTGTAAGTTGCGACGATTATGGTATGTACAAGTATGGAATGCAGTTGTGGAGTATGAAAAGGGTAGCTATGGCTATGAAAGCCAATGCATATGGAAGTGAGTGTATATGTTTGTCTATGAATGCATGGATTTAGATGAATTATTTTGCAGGATCAGATGGAAGAACTGTTAGCCCATTACGCGAGTAATTCATGTCGAAATTTTATTTGGGTAAATTTTGATAATTAATGTAACACCCGAGATTAATTCCGCTGCAATTGTATGAACAATATGATTAGGCAAAACGTATAGGGTAGGGTGTTACATTTCCAATACGGAGATAGAACCAGAAGGACATATAGGACTGTTTGATGTCTTCATATTCGAGGATGACCTTACAAGGTTGGATAGTAGGGTGTTGAAGGTTGATTTTGAAAACGGTGAAATCAAGTGTTCCTGCCGTAAGTGGGAGTCAAGTGGTATGATCTGTAAGCATCAAATTAAGGGATATGATATGTTGTGGTCTACAACATGCAATCTGAAGTTCCAGCACATTCCTAGCAGTTTGATTTTGAAGCGGTGGACAAGGGCAGCGAAAACTGGAGGGAACTTTTCTTTTGAAGTTCCGTCTACTGATAGTCCATCGAAATACCGTTCTCGTCTTTTCAATCTGTCAGCTGTTTCTGCATCAATGATCAGCAGGGTTGCATTGGATGATGATTTGTATAAATCAGCCATGGCCTTCATGACTGATTTGATCAAAAAGTGTGAATCCCTATCGATTACTGAACCTGCTGGAACAAGCACGTCTTCTAACGGTGACAGTAAGTTTTTTTTAATTGTTTAGAGTTTGTTTTTGATTTTGTTATCTGTCATTGATTGTAGTTTGTTTTTGTTATCTTGGTATAGATGATGTACCGGTCCAAATAGTGAAGGGGTTTAAGCCTAAAAAAGATTCATTCAAGCCTTCGAAACGACCAATTCCAGTTGCGGAGGCTGCAAGGGCTGTAAGTAAGAAGAAGAGAAAACTAGCAGGCTTGAGGAGGAGAATTTGAAGGCTGTTGAAGAAAGTTTAAGGCTGAAGCTCTAATAGTTTTCTTAGAGGATTATCTAAATGAATGGTTGATGCTGGTTGAGTTGTTGAAGCAATTTTGTTCTTTTGGATTGGTTTTTGGTTTTGTTGGATTAATTTTACAATGTTATACCATGTGGTATAATGTGGTAATTTGATTTTATCATGTCAAACCAGGTGGTAAAATGTGCTAGTTTGGAAGTTGAATGTGAAGGTTCTGTTTTATAATTGATTTTACCATGCCATACCATATGGTATAGTGTGGTAATTTGATTTTACCATGTGGTAATGTGTGGTAATTGATTTTACCATGTGGTAAAATATGATATTTTGGAAGTGGCATGTGTGGTAATTGATTTTACAGTAAATTACCATGTGGTAAAATGTGGTAATTTAGAAGTTAAATGTGAGGGTTCTGTGTGATAATTGATTTTACCATGCCATACCATATGGTATAGTGTGGTAATTTAATTTTACCATGCCATACCATATGGTATAGTGTGGTAACCTTCTCGACCTCTTCCAATCTTTGGTCAGGGCACTGTTGTACTTACCTTCCCAGTGTCTCATCCACCTGATGACGTATATCCCACATGAAATTTGATCTGGTTGTGTAACCTTCTCGAGCTTGAACCAGGTAAACCTCTCCCACCCTACTGTCTTGTCTGCAAACTGTGTCTTCATGTAGTTGATTGCGTACTGGACAACCCTCTCTGCCATTGGTTTGTAGGTTTTTTCAAAATCTTTGTGACGGAGACTGTCGAGCACTTCAAATCTCTCTGCTTTGATGTTGACACAAATCATGATGTAGTGCTTGTTATTACAGTAAAGGAAGAACCACTGCAAAATAATTTTACCACAGTATACCATATGGTAAGCAGTTGCCATATAAGTGATGAACAGTAAGTTAAGAACCATTGCAAACTAATTTTACCACTATATACCATATGGTAACCACTGCAAAAAATGTGGTAAGATACTTACAAGGTTACATTCTGTGAAGCTGAGGTTTTTTGCCCATTCTTTGTTGGTGATGTCCAAGTCCACTTTGTTGTAGTAATCGTCTGGAGATAGTACAGGATTGCAACTATCAATGTCCAGTTGGCAGTCACCCTGAAAGTTGTTGATAGACCGATAATCATACATGTTTTCACCCCTATTCTGAAGTCGTTTGTGATGAGGAATCTCGTATTTTAAGCCGATTTTACGCTAGGTTGTGTGTTTATGTCATATTTCAGGTCCTGGCGTTGGAATCGAGGCGAAGGAACGAGTTCTGGATCGAAAGGAGCGAAGATTGGACAAAGGATGCTGCTGGACCAAAATACCCGGTCAAAGGAAGAAATGCCCGACCGGGTATATTCTGACCTCGACCGGGTATTTCCTCCTTCGGGCACCCGTGAGAAGCAGAAGGGGGCCCGGGCGATGGCGATAAATCCCCGGTCGGGGATTTTGGTGGTAGACCGGGGATTTTTCCCTTAGTCAGACGGTGCGTTTCATAAAATACCCGGTCGAACCATAAAATACCCGACCGGGTATTTTGACCGGGTATCGCGACAGACAGCTGATAAAAGAGGAAGAAGGCCAATTTTCAGAGGGTTCCGAGTTTTTGAGAGAGAAACCGATACCTAGAGAGAGAAAGCGTCAAACCAGAGTTCTCAAGCGCCATAGATCGATCTTCAACACCATTGGAGCCCGTCTTGAGCTTGGAGAAGTGCGATTAAACGTCCAGAAGCAGGAATCCAACTTCACAGTATGATTTCCGTGTCTGAATCTGCTTTTGCTTCTTTCTCTATGGAGTAGTTTCCCCATTCATCTGGGTATGGAGAACCCTAGATTTGTATGCTAGGTCTGATTGTATGAACCCAAGTACAGTGTTTGTGAATTGATTATATTCGATTGAGGTTTGATTGATTGAATGACTTGAATCCTGATCAAATTCCTGTTGTTTCTGCTTTAACCTGGAATGAGAATATCTGCCTAGGTTGATAGAGTACCCTTAATCGAAGGTAGCGAATTGGTGACTTTAGTCGAGGAGCCAATTCGCTATTCTGTACCGAAGTCGATTCGGTAGTGGAGGTTTGGTTCATTAGGGCCTCAATCTGTTTACTCCGGTGGAGGTTAGTCGCCCGCTAGAGACTCAGATTGAGAGGGTCTGGAGACCTTTAGTCGAGACTTCAGGCTAATTGAGAACCTTCCGCAGTATAACTTTCATGAAAACTGAACTTGGTAAAATGCAATCCGACTTAACTGCAGTCTAGGGGGAAACCATATCCGGGTGACCTCTCTTGACTTGACAACAAACCGTTTACTTGCTTTGTGTTTT
Organism: Linum tenue; assembly: GCA_946122785.1. NCBI lineage: Eukaryota > Viridiplantae > Streptophyta > Magnoliopsida > Malpighiales > Linaceae > Linum > Linum tenue. The sequence goes on from CAMGYJ010000002.1 coordinate 34,234,116, forward strand.
GTTTGCTTGAGTTTCACTAAAAGTTCACCGCTAAATAACAAGAATTCACCGAGTAGTCATCACATCTAGGACCTGGGTTGACATTAAAACCCGACCCGCTATACTACGCTTTAGGAAGTGGTTATACTTGGCCATTTTCTAGGGTGACAGTAGGAGTGAGTCAAGTTTTTGGCGCCGTTGCCGGGGACGGCTAGGTTGTTGAAGAAAAGTGATTTCTGTTACTTTGGCATTTTCATTTTTGCATTGAGTTTTGTCTTTCCCACTTGTGCCTTCACGGGGTTTGCTTTGTTTGATTGTGTGCAGATAGTGCATGACCCGTAGCCAGTCGGGAAGTTTACTGCCGTTGAATCCTGAGATTGAGCGCACCTGCAAACAACTTCGGAGACAACAGCGAGCTAGACTGGCTACGGTGGAGCGCCGAGACGGCCAATTGACCAGCGACTCCGAGGACGAGCACGAGATGGAAGGCGATCAGAACCCGCCTCCTCACAACCAGATCCTGGGGAACGACCAAAACCCCCCGGGACCTGGGAACCATCATCATCCGCCACCACCGGGTCCCACCTTGGAGTACTTCTATACTCCACGGATTGCTGACATCCGCCCGGTCATCCTCTATCCGCCCATTCCTGCAAACAACTTCGAGATCAAGCCATGCTGGATTCAACTCATCACCACCTCTATCCAGTTCCATGGCTTGAAGGATGAGGAAGCCCGGGTACACCTGTCCCGTTTTCTGCAGCTGACGAACGGGTTCAAGCTGAATGGTGTTCCAGATGATGCAATCCGCCTTCACCTTTTCCCCCATTCTCTGGCGGGGAATGCTAAGAGGTGGTTGGAGACCCAGCCCCCATTGTCCATCACCTCTTGGGACGATCTGGCTGACAAGTTCGTGCACCGGTATTATCCGGCATCGAAGACCACAGAGATACAGAGGGAGATCACTCACTTCCGCCAGGAGCCAGATGAGTCCCTTCGTGATGCATGGGAGCGGTACATGGGATACTTCTGGCAGTGTCCCCATCATGGTTTCAGCGATGCCTTCACAGTAGGGAACTTCTACAGCGCCCTCACTCCAGACAGCCAGAGGGTGATCGAGTCTCTATGCCCAGGAGGGGATATCCTTACTAAGACTCCACCCGAGCTGAACCAGATGATCAGTACCTTGGCTGCCCGAGACCATTCCTGGGGGCAGAACCACAGAGGCAGGAACTCCCGGGACCGGGGTGTGCATGCTATGGAGACCAGGTCCGGGTTAGAGCAGCAAGTGGCTGAGTTGGTGCAGACATTGAAGCAGCCTAACAGTATCTTTCCGGGCCGAGGAGTAGCTACGCCTCCAGTAGCCCAGTGCCAGTGGTGTGAGAGCCCGAATCACCTGGTGGAGGATTGTCAGTCGATGAGGGAGTCTTCTACTCCCCAAGAGCAGGTGGACTTCATAGCAAATGCTCGGCGCCTGGACCCATACAGCAACACCTATAATGAGGGATGGCGCCAGCACCCCAACTTCGCCTGGAGCAGCAACACCAACAAACCACCTGGTTTCCCAGCACCAGCAGGTGGTTTCCAGCAGAGGCAGCCCTTCCAGGCTAGGCAGGGGCAACCACCACAGCAGCAGCCCTACCAGCCTAGGCAAGGGCAGCCATTCCAGCAGCCCCAGCGCCAGTTTGCTCAGCCTCCAGCAGCCGCAGCACCAGATCCTCAGATATCTGATCTGAAGAATATTTTGCAGGCTTTCATGACCACCAGTCAGGCGAACTTCACGAGGATGGATCAGAACATCGCCTCACTGGAGGCAGGCCAGAGGAACCAAGGTGCCATTCTGCAGGATCTCCAGAATCAGATTGGGAGCCTAGCCCGCCAGAACACCACCAGGGCACCGGGGACTCTGCCTGCCACCACCATTCCCAATCCACGGGACCCGCATGAGACCGCACACGTCATCACCACCAGGAGTGGCAAGACTACATCTGCTGCTCCTGCTCAACCCGGGCGAGACGAACCACTACCTGCTTCAACACCTCCAGCTGATACTGCAGAGGTGGGAGAAGGCAGCACAACACCTGCTCCAAAGCCGCAACCTGTGGTTAAGGAGCATACACCCCAGCTGCCCTTCCCCACTCGACTCCATCGAGACAGGCTGGAGACAGAGTTTGCCAAGTTCATGGCAATGTTGAAGCAGGTCAACATCAGCATGCCGTTCGTGGAGGCACTGTCGAAGATGCCCAAGTATGCCAAGTTTATGAAAGACCTCCTCACTAACAAGAAGAAACTTGGGGATCTTTCGACAGTGATGCTCAGCGAGGAGTGTTCTGCCATCCTGCAGAACAAGCTGCCAGAGAAGCGCAAAGACCCAGGGAGTTTCACTATCCCTCTTGTTATTGGCAGCATGCATGTAGGAAAGTCCTTGGCGGATTTGGGCGCTAGTATTAATGTCATGCCCTATAAACTGTTTAAGAAGCTAGACCTAGGTGAACCTAGAGCTACTAGGATGAGCATTCAGTTAGCTGATCGTTCTATCGTGCATCCTAGGGGTATCATTGAGGACTTGCTTGTTAATGTTGGTGCATTCACATATCCTGTTGACTTTGTTATTTTGGATATAAATGAGGATGTGGATGTGCCTTTGATTTTGGGTCGACCATTTCTCGCCACCGCCAAGGCGCTTATTGATGTGCATAGTGGTAAATTGATTCTGCGTGCTGGTGATGAACAGGCTACTTTTTCTGTGTCTGACAATGGGAAACATTCTCATTTGCATGATGACATAGACTACTGTGATGTGCTTGCCGATTATGAGACCGCACTCGCCATCACGAGTGCGGGTACTGATGATGCTCTTGAGCGTTGTATTTTGCTAGGTGAGCAGGCATTGCAGGAGCCGCAGCTGGCGGAGCAGTTGGCCGCATTGGAGAGTGGCCCCTTCTTGGAGGGCGACAGGCTGTTTAAACCGATCTCATCCTCCCCCCGCATCACCACTTCTTTGGAGGAACCACCAGAGCTGGAGCTTAAGCCCCTCCCTCCTCATTTGGAGTATGCATTTCTCCGGGAGGGGAATAAGCTGCCAGTTATCATCAGCTCGACCCTCACACCCGAGCAAAAGACCAGACTGGTGGCCTTGCTGAAGCAGTATGAGCGAGCTTTGGCATGGAAGATCACAGATATCCGGGGGATCAGCCCCTCTTTTTGCTCGCACCGGATCCTGCTGGAGGATGAGATGCGGCCAGTGAGGCAGCCGCAGAGGAGATTGACGCCGAACTTGGAGGCTGTGGTTCGGGCAGAGATCGTGAAGCTGATGGACGCGGGGATCATCTTCGCCATTTCTGACAGCGAGTGGGTCAGTCCCACCCAGGTGGTACCCAAAAAGGGTGGGATGACCGTGGTGCCTAACGAGAAGAACGAGCTCATCCCGATGCGCACGGTGACTCGGTACCGTGTCTGCATCGATTATCGGCGTCTCAACGACGCTACTCGGAAGGACCATTTCCCGCTGCCGTTCATTGATCAGATGCTGGAGAGATTGGCGGGGCACGAGTTCTACTGCTTCCTGGATGGGATGTCCGGGTACTTTCAGATCCCTATTGCACCGGAGGACCAGGCGAAGACTACTTTCACCTGCCCTTTCGGCACATTTGCTTACCGGCGGATCCCATTCGGGCTATGCAACGCCCCAGCCACTTTTCAGCGATGCATGCTCGCCATCTTTGACCGACTGGTCGGCGAGATCATGGAGGTGTTTATGGACGATTTCTCGGTTTATGGAGACTCCTTCGCTCACTGTCTCCATAACCTGGAACTTGTCCTTAAACGGTGTGAAGAAACGAACCTGGCACTGAGCTGGGAGAAGTGTCACTTCATGGTTCGCGAAGGCATAGTTCTTGGGCATAAGATCTCCAAGATGGGGATCGAGGTAGACAGAGCAAAGATCGAGACTATCAGCAAGCTGCCTCCTCCTACATCTGTAAAGGGGATCCGGAGTTTTCTTGGCCATGCAGGTTTCTATAGGCGGTTCATCAAGGATTTCTCGAGGATCGCCCTGCCCCTCACTAAGCTTCTGGAGAAGGATGCCCCCTTCCAGTTCACTGATGCTTGCACAGCGGCGTTCACCACCTTGAAGGAGAAGCTCACCCAGGCTCCTATCATGGTTGTTCCTGACTGGTCCCTACCATTTGAGCTGATGTGCGATGCCAGTGACTTTGCTGTTGGAGCTGTTCTGGGGCAGAGGCGAGATCAACACTTCCGACCTATCTACTACGCCTCGAAAACTCTGAATGATGCCCAGGAGAACTACACCACCACAGAGAAGGAGCTGCTTGCGGTGGTGTTTGCCTTTGATAAGTTTCGCCCCTATCTGGTCTTGTCCCGCGTGACCGTGTACACAGATCACTCCGCGATTAGATACCTGATGAGCAAGGCCGATGCCAAGCCTCGGCTCATACGATGGATCTTACTGCTGCAGGAGTTCGATATTGAGATCCGGGACAAGAAGGGAGCAGAAAATGTAGCAGCTGATCACCTCTCCCGGTTGGACGCACCCCCTGCGGACAACCTCGTGGAGGAGATTGATGACTCCTTCCCAGACGAGAGGTTGATGATGATGTGCTTGGTGGAGAGTGTCACCCCCTGGTACTCCGATTTTGCGAACTATTTAGTGGGCCAGCAGCTGCCCAAGGGGATGACAACTCACGCCAAGAGGAAGTTTTTCTCCGATCTGAAGTACTACTTCTGGGATGACCCTCATCTTTTTCGGATTGGAGCCGACGGGATCATCCGTCGTTGTGTCATGGAGAGTGAGATGGAGGGCATTCTATCTCACTGTCATGAGGGACCTACTGGCGGTCATCACGGAGGAAACCGCACGGCGAGAAAGGTGCTCCAGTCGGGCTTTTACTGGCCCACGCTCTTCAAGGATGCAGACGCCTTCGCACGCAGGTGCGACCGATGCCAGAGGTCAGGTAACATCTCTGCCCGTGATGAGATGCCCCAGAATGTGTTTATAACTTGTGAGATTTTTGATGTCTGGGGTATCGACTTCATGGGCCCCTTCCCTCCATCTTTTGGTAACACCTATATTCTGGTTGCTGTTGACTACGTCTCTAGGTGGGCTGAGGCGCAAGCTTTGCCCACCAATGATGCTAGACGTGTTTGTGGTTTTTTGAAGCAGCTCTTCTCCCGGTTCGGGACACCTAGAGCCATCATAAGCGATAGAGGCACCCATTTCCAGGGCCAATTCGATAAACTACTGTCTCGCTATGGTGTGACTCACAAGGTGTCCGTGGCCTATCATCCCCAGACCAGTGGCCAGGCCGAATTGACGAACCGGGAGCTCAAGCGGATCCTGGAGAAAACGGTGGATCAGTCCCGCAAAGATTGGTCCACCAAGCTCGATGATGCTCTGTGGGCATATCGCACTGCCTACAAGACGCCCATTGGTACTTCACCGTACCGGCTTGTCTATGGAAAGGCATGCCATTTGCCCGTGGAGCTAGAGCACAAGGCCTTCTGGGCCCTTAAGCTGCTCAACTTGGATGTTCATGTTGCAGGTGTTGAGCGAAAACTGCAGATGTTGGAGCTGGAAGAGTGGCGTTACCACGCCTATGAGAACACCCGGCTGTACAAGGAGCGCACCAAGCGCCTGCACGATGCCCGGTTGCGGGGGCCGAAAGAGTTCCAGGTTGGTGATCGAGTTCTCCTCTATAACTCTCGCCTGAAGCTCTTTCCTGGAAAACTCCGTTCCCGGTGGTCTGGACCGTTCACGGTCACCCAGGTGTTCCCGTATGGCACTATCGAGATTGCCAATCCGCAGATTGAGCCGTTTAAAGTGAATGGCCATCGTCTCAAACTCTACCTAGGAGGCGAGGTCGAACGTGCGGAGTTGGTGGTGGAACTCGCGGACCCTTAGTTCCGCCATGGGCGTCCAGCTAAAAGACGGTAAAGAAGCGCTTGTGGGGAGGCAACCCCACCACGGTTTGCATTTTCTTTTCCCTTTTTTTTCTGAGTTTTTGGTGTCGAGTCAAGTCAGTTGCATGTTTGTCATGAAGTTCGGTCGTCGGTGATGCCTCGGTTTGGTGTTTTTGTGCAGGAGAGTCGCGATTTTGGGACGAATGAGATTTTTGGCCGGAAGGGTAAAATACCCGGTCATGAGCCAAAATACCCGGCCGGGTATTTTTGGCTCATGCCCGGGCCCCCTTCTGCCTTCCGGGGCGAAAAAAGGAAAAAACCCGGCCTCAGGCCAAAAATACCCGACCGGGTAATTTTTTGGCCTGAGATCGGGTAATTTTGGCTGTTCAAACGCTGCGTTTTGGAACCCCCGATCCACCGCCAAAAATACCCGACCGGGTATTTTTGGCGAGGGACCGGGCATTTGCACCCCTTCGAAACGCGGCGTCTGGCAGAAATCCCCGGTCGAGGACTCGATAATACCCGACCGGGTATTTTCTAGACCCGACCGGGTATTTTTCCTATATAAAGGAAACCCCCGGTCATTCCTCTCTCTACCTCTCATTTTTTCCAAAATCACTTCTCTCTCTTCCCTCATTTCCTCTCCCCTCTCTCCTCCTTGGCCGCCGCCGGCAGCCATCACAAGCCGCCGGCCGCCGCCCGCCGCCGCCCGCCGGCCGCTTTCCGCCGCCACCACCTCCCTCCGCCGTCGCCGGCCGCCGCGCCGCCGCCGCCGCCGATCACCGGCACTTTCCGGCGACTTTCCGGCGACTTTCCGGCCCATTTTCCGGCGAGTTTCCGGGGCGATTTTTTTTTCGCTCTCCTCGCGCCCCTCACCCGTTTTTCGAGTCCTAGCTACGGTCCTCCTTGTGTTTCCAGGTGTGTTCCTGTTACTTTCTAGTTTATGGAAAATCGGACTGTAGATTCTAGGACCGAGAACTGTGTTGGCATGCCAAATTTAGACTAGGGTGAGGGATGACTTGAGCTTGCATGGCTGTGTAGGTGATAGATGGACTGTCTGGGTGATGATTGTGGTTTATTCTGTGATCCTGCCTTGAATTCTGGTTGAGTTGCTTGCGATTCATCTGGCTGTGCTTAATTTGTTAGCCTAGGTGAACTCGAGTGTGGGGGAAGTGCTGACCCCATGCCGTTAGTCCTGACCATCTATTTTCTTGGCTCCACCTATGGTGTTTTGATTTTGCAGGGCCATGTCGCAGGACCATCCCTTCGTGCAGGATCTGCGCCTGCACGCGGAGTATGCGGACCAGTTCCTCAAGGTGATACGAGGGAAGCTGGAGAAGCATCACCACCTCGAGTGGGCAGTGTTCGAGCAGCTCCACTGCTTGCAGGAGCTTAGCACCGCCATTAGTCACCCTGATTGGCGGACCCTGCTTGCCATTGACGAGCCCACCTTCACGGAGTTGGTGTGGGAGTTCTACACCACCTATCGCTACGACCGCTCGATGGCCCGGGACGAGTATGCAGTGACGTTCCGGTTGGGTGGCGATCACAGGGAGCTGACCATCGACGGGTTGGCCCACGCTCTGGGTATCGAGTACCACCCCTTCGATGCCCATGAGCTCGAGGTTGCCCACCCGACCGACTGGAACCAGACTGCTTTCTACCGCAGGATAGCCAGGCGCGCCTATGGCTACGACTACTTCGATGCTGGCCAGACCTCCGTTAGCACCCTGAAGCCGCAGTGGCACATCCTGAACCTGCTGATCACCCGGTCCGTCGTCCCCAACGCCACCGGTTCGCACAAGATCCCGAAGAGGGTGTTATACGCCATGTACTCGATGGGGGATCCGGCTCACATGCTTCACCTGGGCTCCTTCATGGCCCTCACTTTCCACCGGATCCGGGGGCATCCTACCCACCTCTTCTGTGGTCCCCTGATCACACGGTTGGCGCGGCATTTCGACATCAGCTTTCAGGGGCTTCACAATGCGACTGTGTTGGGTGGTTCTGCCCCCCTCAGCCGGGACGTGCTCAACAACGCGCGCCTCCTCGCCACTGATGACATCCGCACCTGGGTGGATGGCCTCTCTATGCCCCCAGCGGGGGTGATTGATCTCGACTCGGACGAGGAGGATGCGGACTACTCGGACGATGAGGAGGTGGATGAGGATGCTGACGATGATGATGACGGCGTGATGGATGCCGACGCACCGGAGCCCTCGCTCTCCCCCCCTGGGGATCTGCAGCCTCGACGGAGACCGGAGAGAGGCGAGTCCTCCTCTGGTCCTTCTGGTCCGTCGATGGTCTTCTTCACGGAGCAGTTCCAGCAGATGGGCCTCCAGTTCCAGCAGCTGGGTCTTCAGAACCAGCAGCTCATGGACCATCAGGTCCAGTTTTACCAGCAGTATTCGGCCCACCAGGCCGAGTACCGGTCCCGGATGACGGGCGTGGATGAGCGCCTTGGCCGATTGGAGACCCACATGGGCCACACTACTGCTCTCATCGAGCGGGAGAGAGACCGAGGTCGCCGTCTGATGGAGTATTCCGAGCATCTACTCCAGGCTTGCCACCCTCCAGCAGAGCACCACTGGACCACCAGATGGGAGCATTCACCACCACGGCAGCCTCCGGATGATGGCGTCGACGACCTTATGGATCAGATTGATTTCTCCGGTCTCGGAGGGCCCTAGGGGCTTGTTTTGAGAGTTTTTATCTGTGTCAGCATGCAAACTGTCTGTTTTGTGTCGGTTTTTTGTTTCTTTTCATTATGGACTATGTACTATTGGGCTGACCGTTGGACCTAACGTATGTGTTTGAGCTTTTTGGTCTCTTTTAGCTCTGCCTGTGTTCCCGACTGGTCCTCTCTCCAGTCCGTTCCATGCCGACTGGTCCATTTCCAGTCTTCTGCAGTCTGTGCACACCGGTAACATCGTTCCCCTTTCCTTCCCTCTTCTCCATTGAGGGCAATGTCGATCTTAAGTGTGGGGGGAATGTTTATCTTTTGACTGCATTAGCTCTGTTTGTGTGCTTGGAGCCTAGTCCACTGTCCAAATCTTACGATTTGAGGGCTCCAAGTACTGCTGTTTGATCATATTGGCACTGTGTTTTGATGGATGAATTGATTGGTTTTCGGATTAATGCATGACAACTTGTTTGCGACTAGGACAACCTATGATGAGGACTGAGATGTGCAGTAGAACAATGTAGGGGTTCAGTTTTTCAACTGTTTGCTTGGCAACTGTGACTTGATCTGACTTGATCTGATTACTTATCCTTGACAGTCGTTTATACATCTAGTTCAGGGTATCAGAATGTGAGATAGAGCATATAGGTAGCCATGTGAGATTTGAGCCTGCTCGTTTCTTTCTTGTGCGATAGATCCCTCTTCCATGATGTGTAGCATTCACGTTGTCACTAGCTAAGATGATGGGGGCATAGGATTAGCCCACGCCCAAAACTGACTGTCCTGATGTGTCATATCCCCTAGTCAGCCCCTTTGAGCCGTGTGTTATCCTTTCTTTTGGTCTATAATGAAAAAAATCACCCTTGTTGCATCTTTTAGAAGGTTCCACAGAGTGGTTTTATATATTCTCTGCTGTTTCTGCTAAAGTCTATGTGAGTGTTGGAGGTAGTGCTTAAAAATTGGGCAGGTGTTTGTAATTTATGCAGAAGTGGTGGTTCTCTTAAGAAATGAAAAGAAAAATGAAAGAAAAACAAAGAAAATGAAAGTAAAAGAGAGCCACTACCAAAAATCTGAATAATGCCCAGTAAGCAGTGGTTCTTAGCGGTCTGGCTTGGAAATGCTGATGATTATGCCTCCTTCACTCTTGTGCTCTTAAGATGTTGAGTAATGCAGAATAGCAGAAAGGAAATTCCGGGTTGTTTGACTGTGATTGTGTGTTTGGAAAATGTGGAACCTTTTTGCTATGAATACTTCCACCACCTAAAGGCCTTTTCCCCATGTCCAAGACCCTAGCCAGTCATTTGAACCTGTGTCTAAGACCTCCTGATTAGTTAGTGGTGACACCCCATATGTGAACTCTAGCATTTAGAGGCTGCCATCATGGTGAAGAGATGATAGGGATTGAGAGAAATAGCATGCGCATCTTTCGCATCAAAAAATGTCCTGACCCCACTGGTCGAGAGTGAGCGATTCATTTCCATTCTCTATATGCTCTTGTACCCCGGTGAGGACCTAGATTGCTCGGTCTCTATTCTGATGTTTTGAGTTGGATGCATGAGTTGACTGTTTTGAGTAGGCGGTTGAATCAAGTCTAGGTTGGCTAGTGAACAGACGAGAGACTCTTCCTTTACTCGATTTGCTGCATTCGAATGTCCTTTGTGGTGGTTGTCCAGGTTGTCATTGAGGTTGTGCATGTATTGATGTTTGAAAACCAGTGCGATTCATGTGTTTTGTGCCTTTATGACTTGTCCCCAGTGTTGGTTGATTGAAATATGTAAGCTTACCTAGTGTCTGACTTGGTTTGCTTGGGGACAAGCAAACGGTTAAGTGTGGGGGAGTTTGATAGACCGATAATCATACATGTTTTCACCCCTATTCTGAAGTCGTTTGTGATGAGGAATCTCGTATTTTAAGCCGATTTTACGCTAGGTTGTGTGTTTATGTCATATTTCAGGTCCTGGCGTTGGAATCGAGGCGAAGGAACGAGTTCTGGATCGAAAGGAGCGAAGATTGGACAAAGGATGCTGCTGGACCAAAATACCCGGTCAAAGGAAGAAATGCCCGACCGGGTATATTCTGACCTCGACTGGGTATTTCCTCCTTCGGGCACCCGTGAGAAGCAGAAGGGGGCCCGGGCGATGGCGATAAATCCCCGGTCGGGGATTTTGGTGGTAGACCGGGGATTTTTCCCTTAGTCAGACGGTGCGTTTCATAAAATACCCGGTCGAACCATAAAATACCCGACCGGGTATTTTGACCGGGTATCGCGACAGACAGCTGATAAAAGAGGAAGAAGGCCAATTTTCAGAGGGTTCCGAGTTTTTGAGAGAGAAACCGATACCTAGAGAGAGAAAGCGTCGAACCAGAGTTCTCAAGCGCCATAGATCGATCTTCAACACCATTGGAGCCCGTCTTGAGCTTGGAGAAGTGCGATTAAACGTCCAGAAGCAGGAATCCAACTTCACAGTATGATTTCCGTGTCTGAATCTGCTTTTGCTTCTTTCTCTATGGAGTAGTTTCCCCATTCATCTGGGTATGGAGAACCCTAGATTTGTATGCTAGGTCTGATTGTATGAACCCAAGTACAGTGTTTGTGAATTGATTATATTCGATTGAGGTTTGATTGATTGAATGACTTGAATCCTGATCAAATTCCTGTTGTTTCTGCTTTAACCTGGAATGAGAATATCTGCCTAGGTTGATAGAGTACCCTTAATCGAAGGTAGCGAATTGGTGACTTTAGTCGAGGAGCCAATTCGCTATTCTGTACCGAAGTCGATTCGGTAGTGGAGGTTTGGTTCATTAGGGCCTCAATCTGTTTACTCCGGTGGAGGTTAGTCGCCCGCTAGAGACTCAGATTGAGAGGGTCTGGAGACCTTTAGTCGAGACTTCAGGCTAATTGAGAACCTTCCGCAGTATAACTTTCATGAAAACTGAACTTGGTAAAATGCAATCCGACTTAATTGCAGTCTAGGGGGAAACCATATCCGGGTGACCTCTCTTGACTTGACAACAAACCGTTTACTTGCTTTGTGTTTTGTTTGCTTGAGTTTCACTAAAAGTTCACCGCTAAATAACAAGAATTCACCGAGTAGTCATCACATCTAGGACCTGGGTTGACATTAAAACCCGACCCGCTATACTACGCTTTAGGAAGTGGTTATACTTGGCCATTTTCTAGGGTGACAGTAGGAGTGAGTCAGTTGTGGTTGTTATTATGTGTTTTATATATGTGTTGTCTAAGAACTATTGACAGAATATGGTTGGGTTTACTTACTGCCAAAGATGTATCAAAGAACCACCTTTTGAATTTTCCTTTTTTTTGCTTCATTCCTGTTCATTACATCTCCATACCAGTCGACGACATCATATGTGATTTCACAGCCAATGTCAATCAACTGTACTGACTCCCTTTTCAGCAAGAATGTTCCATCCTTCCTTTTAAACATTATCTCATCACTGTATAAAAGCACATCACAACAGGACGGATGGTTTACTTTAATTTATCACATCAAACAATAGGTTACCACAACAAAACCATAGCTTACCACATCTTACCATATGGTAATAAGTAAAACACACCATCTTACCACATCTTACCATATGGTAATAAGTAAAATAGAACAGGAGTTATGGTTTAATCCATTCTTTAACAACAAACCTTAGCTTACCACTTCATACCATATGGTATTAAACTAAAACAAAACAGGACTTGTGCATTACTACATTTTGTAACATTAAACCATAGATTTATCTCATTTTACCATATTTTACCATATTTTACCATATGGTAACAAACTAGATCACTACAGTAAAATCATATAACAGTAGAAGTTTTAAGATGATGACTTACCTCTTGACAAATTTCTTGTTTTTGCATCTTATGTACTCCAGGATGTTGCTGAACATATCATCAGGTGTTGTTTGTGTTGGTGTTGACCATTCAACTGGTGATTTTTGTGACTGTGGAGCAACTGGTTCGACAGCTGGAGAATTCAGGTCCTCTAGGTAAGCATCTATGCATTCACGTACTTCCTTGAGCTTCTCTTGGCTGTTTGTGTACAGATTTGACCATATAGCATATGACTCCGTCTGTGAGTGGGTGCTTTGTGGCTGTGCTGGTGGTGGTGTTGCTCTTGCCTTCTTTTCAATTCCGTGCACATTCTTCACCATGATTCTTCTTTTGCGAGGCTCTCCTGGTTGATCGGTTGCCGTGTTGGTGGTCAACTTCGTTGGTGTTGTTGGTGTTTGACGGTTGAGAGGGCTGAGATCAAAGGATGGAATGTCGTCTTCCCTTGTCACTTTAGGCTTCTCAGCAGCTTCGGTTGTCAGTTTGGAGCCTCTTCTCGAACAACATCATCTGACACCGTTTTCTCGCTGTCAGTTTCTGCAGTCTTTTGCGCAGCTTGCCCTGTATTCCCTTCTTTTGTTGTTTCCTTATCAACTTCCATTGGATCTGCTATTTTGGTAGCTCCTTTTTCTCCTGTTTCTTTTGCAGATGTCTGTTCTGGAACTGCTTTTGGGGTGTCCTCTTGTTGTGGTGTTCCCTGATTCAGACCTTCTTGAAATGATTGTTCTGGTGGTTCTGTTGCAACTTCCCCCAGTGGACCTCCTTCTTTTGGGATTCTTTCCCTATTCACAGCTCCTGGAGCAGAATCATCTTGCTCCTTTTCTTTTGCCTTCGGTGTAGATGCAGCAAGATCGACTGTAGATGGTTGTGAATCATCTTCTTTCTGTGTTTGCTCCTCGTTCTCCTCTTCGTTCTGGTCTATCTTTGTCTGTTTGAATAGTTCATTGAGTGTTTTATTCAAACTGGCATTGATTTCTTCATCATTCTCTTCTTCATCATCTTCACACTGAAATTTTTCTCCTTGTGTTGGCTGAACATTTTCATCACAGCTTTCTTTCGCAAGATTCTCTTTGTGTCTGATCAGATTGTCAATTTGGCTTTTGTACTGGTCTTTGATTGCTTTCATCATTGCCTTCATTGATGCTTCAAGCAGTTTGATTGCATTCTCAGCCTACATAATGGGAGTTTTTGTAAGATACCATGGTGGTAATGTGTGTATGGTGTATGGTTAGTTACCATGGTGGTAATACATGGTATTGGCAATTATTATCACTATTCTGCATTTTTATAACATGAAACTATATCTTACCACACCTTACCATATGGTAACAAAGTAAAACAGAACAAGAATTATGGTTTCCTCCATTTTTATAACATGAAACCATTGCTTACCACACATTACCATATGGTAACGTAGTAAAACACAACATGACTTATGTTTTCCTCCATTTTTATAACATGAAACCATAGCTTACCACACCTTACCATATGGTAACAAACTAAAACACAGCAGGACTTGTTGTTTTTTGCTATTTTTAAAACATGAAAGCATAGCTTACCACACATTACCATATGGTAACAAAGTAAAACAGAACAAGAATTATGGTTTCCTCCATTTTTATAACATGAAACCATTGCTTACCACACATTACCATATGGTAACGAAGTAAACCACAACAGGACTTATGTTTTGCTCCATTTTTATAACATGAAACCATAGCTTACCACACCTTACCATATGGTAACAAACTAAAACACAGAAGGACTTACGCTTAGCATGAATTGGACAACTGTAATATAGATAATTTGTACTTACTTGGTTGACTGTTCTGATATTCTTCAAATCAAAGTTCAGTGATGATGACTGCTCTGGACTTTTGTTTCTTTGTCTTTTCGGTGATTCATAGACTGGCTCATTCTCCTCTTCATCATCAGCTGCATCATCAGCCTCATCGTCACTAATGTTGGCAACATTTTCGATCTCGTTCAACTCTTTCCCATTGTAGTAGCTCTTAATGTTCTCAAAGTTGCTATCAACATTGTTATCATCATAGTAGCTTACTGTTGGTGTTCGAAGCTGGGTTGAGAATGCCATTTCGTCCAGTTTGTACATGAAGCATACCTTTTTATGCAGATAGTTGTATTAGTTTTTTCAAAGAGTATCATTTATATATAAAATATATGAGTAACAAGGTTGAAATGGCCAAGGGAATGGAGACTTACTGTAAGGAAGTGAAGATCTGCACTGACGTAGAGCTTTGGTGATTGCAATCCTTCATTCATGTGGTTGAAGAAGTATTTGCACCAGTTGTAGCTGGTGAAATGTTTCAGTTCATCAGTCTTCAAGTACTCAAGCATGTTGAGTTCAGCCATAGGGGCTGAAGTTGGGCACAACAAGCCTCCGGTGACCAGCAGAAAGAACAATTGTAACCATCTCTTACTGTTTGTAGTTGTAGGAAGATCTTTTTCTACCTAACTTAGCTTTACCCTTGGAGTGGATGTTCCATCTACTTCCAGTAGGGTTTCTATTGCATAATCTGCTGCGTCGTCCCAAGAAATCGTGGGAGGTACAACTTCCCTTTTCCCCATTGGCAGACCATATACCCTATGAAAGTCGATTGATGATATCTTCATGCGTGTCCCATCAGGTAGCTTGAACGATTGTTTGATTGGATTGTATTTGTTCATTACGAACAGTGCAAAATGGTTGTTTATCTTTGTCTGCTTGATTGATATTAAGCCTGCTAGGCCTAATATCTCAAGTTTCTGTTTTCGCTCATCTTTTATAGTCCTCGCAATTGCAGATATTCTTGTTGAGCTGCACCTTGTGCGAAAAGTTTTTCTTTGGTTTACCATAGTGTACCTGAATGTAGAAATTAGGAATAGTCTGTTAGCGTGCTTTTTACCATAATATACCATATGGTACCATAATGGTTTCCTACCATACCAAATCAAACCATATATTTATCTCATTTTACCATATGGTAATTACATCAAACCATGTCTTATAACATATTACCATATGGTAACAAAGTAAAACACAACAGGACGTATGTTTTCCTCCATTTTTATAGCATGAAACCATAGCTTACCACACATTACCATATGGTAACAAACTAAAACACAGCAGGACTTATGGTTTTTTGCTATTTTACAACATGAAACCATAGTTTACAACACATTACCATATGGTAACAAACTAAAACACAGCAGGACTTATGGTTTTTTGCTATTTTACAAGATGGAACCATAGCTTACCACACTTTACCATATGGTAATAAACTAAAACACAGCAGGACTTATGGTTTTTTTGCTATTTTACAACATGAAACCATAGTTTACCACACATTACCATATGGTAACAAACTAAAACACAGCAGGACTTATGGTTTTTTGCTATTTTACAACATGAAACCATAGTTTACCACACATTACCATATGGTAACAAACTAAAACACAGCAGGACTTATGGTTTTTTGCTATTTTACAACATGAAACCATAGTTTACCACACATTACCATATGGTAACAAACTAAAACACAGTAGGACTTATGGTTTTTTGCTATTTTACAACATGAAACCATAGTTTACCACACATTACCATATGGTAACAAACTAAAACACAGCAGGACTTATGGTTTTTTTGCTTATTTACAACATGAAACCATAATTTACCATATATTACCATATGGTAACAAACTAAAACACAGCAGGACTTATGGTTTTTTGCTATTTTACAACATGCAATCATAATTTACCACACATTACCATATGGTAACAAACTAAAACACAGCAGGACTAATGGTTTTTTGCTATTTTACAACATGCAATCATAACTTACCACACATTACCATATGATAACGAAGCAAAACACAGCAGGACATATGGTTTTTTGTTATTTTAGAACATGCAATCTTAATTTACCACACATTACCATATGGTAATGAAGCAAAACACAACAGATTCTACATCAGTTTAGCAACGCATGGAGAGTGACTGCGATACTGTTCTATTGTTCTGTGGATGGATTTCGAAGAAAGAAGTGAGGTTTTACCTTCATATTTTGTGCGAAAACGATTTTTGAGCCTCGTTGAAGTTGGAAACTCTTTGTTTTTCGACGAAGAAGCGAGAACAGTGTATCGTTGAATGATTCTTCGAAAACCTTTGCGAAAATCGTTCGATTTGAAGTTTTTTCTGGAAGTTTTTGCTGCGATTTTGGTGAGAGAATTGAGAATCGGGAGGAAGAATGGAGAGTTAGAGAGCAGAGAGGGAAGTGGAACTGTCGCTTGAAAGGTGAGAGGAAGAAGGAGAGAAGGCGGGACGGTTGTCGCTGTCACGTCTGCAATTCAAATTGTCAGAGACGTGATTACGTTTTTGCCCCCGCATGTATTTAATTGGCATGATCTGACGGCTGGGAAGATGGCGCGATGGACGGTCAGATCAACGGTTACTGACCGTTACTGATAGGTTGGTTACTGATAGGATCCGGACCCGGCCGTACCGGCAATTTAATTTGTTACCCCAACCCCGCTTCTTTGGAATTAGAAATTATTTTGTTGTCTCTACATGCAGCGAACACATCGACTGCAGAGGGCGAGCCACAAGATAGCGTCGCCGACGAGCCTGAGTTCTAGGTAGAGAGGCGAAGACTCGGTCAGTTTAGCGGAGTCGCTGCCGGAAGTTACAGTCGATAACATATGAGCTTCCTGGCAAAGAGGATTAAGAAATCTGGATCTGCATTTCAGTTCCTGTGGTCAGGATATCGAAGAGAATCTCCTTCGCCATGGATTGCGCCATTTTGTTGTATTAATTTTTTTTATAATCGAGAGATGGCCTAAAGCTCTCTCTGGATCCCCTATCCGGCCTCCATGTTGTTGTATAGAGAATCAGGGAAGGGAATTCGTGAGTTTCATCCATGGATAGCCTATACGAAGTCATAGGGAATAACAGGATTGAAGATATGAGTTGGATTTTAATCAACCATACACATAATTAATTGAAAGAACCAGTTAATTAATACATAGGATCTTCCAATTGCCTTTGGTAGGATCTTCTAATTGGCCTGAAGAAGCTGGTGATTCTGCGGGCAAAGGCGATTGGTCATGTGGAATTGGCAGAAATCTCCCCATGCATGCCACAAGTCTCCGAAAACAAACTAGAAATCTCATGAAGCAAACCACAAATATTTTGAAAAGCACAACAGAAACCTCCTAAACTAGATCGTTGATGCTCCAAAACATACTAGAAACCTCACAAAGCAAACCACAGAATTTTCAAAAACACACCAGAAACCTCATAATGCAAGCCACAAACACAATAAAACAAACCACAAAAACAAACCAGAAACGTCCTAATGCAAACCAAATATCTATTAAAACAAACCAGAAACCCCACAAAGCAAACCACAGAATTTTCAAAAACACACCAGAAACCTCATAATGCAAACCACAAGCACGATAAAGCAAACCACAAAAACAAACCAGAAACGTCCTAATGCAGACCAAAAATCTATTAAAACAAACCAGAAACCCCACAAAGCAAACCAAATTTTTTTCGAACGCACGCCAGAAACTTCTTAATGCAAACCAGAAACACGATAAAGCAAACCACGAGATGCATGCAAAAAATATGAGAAACCAAACCATAAATCTCACAATGCACACCACAATATCCGGTGATCGTTGACCAAACTCCGACGACCGTCAGTGAGCATATTCCGGTGGCGATAGACATATTCCGGTCTCGATGACTAGATTCCTACGCCGGTAAGCATAGTCCGACGCCTGCAAGCATATTCGGGCAACATGAAGCATATTCTGGTGACCGGCAACCGGATTCCGGCGACCAAAATTTTGGGTAGAAAATAAAAAAATATTTTTAAAATTTTTTATGTTTTATTATTATTTAAACATATTTTTTCATAATGACAATTATACCTCTGCTTTGATTTTACACTAGGTCAACTCAGATAATATAAAGTCATCACAACCCTAACTTCCTATTGGTTGGAGACTAGTGTTATTACAATAAAAACACAAAGGGTGTTGTCACACTATAGATAGCCCCTTATATGAGTTTAGAATTCTTGTAAAAGAAAAAACAAGACTGATCCAGAGGAAAAAGAACAGTTCACCGCTCAGTACATATCACATATTTCTTATTATCAAGCACACCAACGTACTCAAAATTAGTAACACAGTTTATCGAAATCAAAATTAATTAAGCACGTCCCTATGGTTCGAATTTGGTGATCAATTAACGATCTTATGGGCTCCTGAGATAAACGTCTAAAGTCCTGAATTCCCTCTGCTATAGCATCTTGGAACATGTTCAGGTTGAGACCGCCATTGAAATCGGAAGCGTAGGTCAAGGTCCATACGACGGTCAAACCTGGACGGTTGGGACCATCATTCATCGACAGCGGTTCGACCTTTACGACCAAGGAGGCCGAACGAAAGAACCTGCCCACGAAAGCACCATCGGGCTTGAACCCAGTGTCCATGAAACCGTACCGTACCAGCGGTTCAACCACGAAATACCAGTATCGGAGGCTAAACCGGTAGGCGGTATTTACCGGCATAACGGTTGAACTACGGTTAAACCACGATTTTACCATAAAATACCCTACCGCTGACTTTCCAGGTACGATGTCCGGTACGGTTTCATGGACATAGCTTGAACCTAGATTCAATGGTTCGACTCGTGTGGTCAATCCGGGTGATTTCCTCGGTCGCCCGTGAAACCATACGTGAGATGGCTGCATCATTTTTTTTTTGTCATAGAAATCTTGGTAGATTTACAAGGCAAGGATAAGGGTAGCCACAATAAACGGCTTACTTACTTATCAGAAGACATATAGAACAAATAAGAGAAATCGACTAACAATGAAGGTAATCCAGGAAAGCGTAGGGCATGTTGCGCCACTAAATGGGCAGCCCGATTCGCATCTCGATGAGTAAATCGTAAAACAACTTTTGGCAATTGGACTAGTAACGCATGAACCTCCGAATAAATTGCGCCAGCACGTGCATCTGATAAATTACCCGAAACCAGCTTGTCAATGACCACTTGGGCGTCGCCCGTAAGTAACACATCCCGATCATGCCAATGCCACCGTTGCAGCAAATATAATGCCTCTCGTATAGCGAGCAACTCAACTAATCCAGGATCCGACACTCCTCGAATAAAAGACCCAAAAGCAAAAGTCGGAACACTGCCTGTATGACCGACAATACCAATGGCTCCAGAGTGATGGGGAGAAGTTGCGCCATCAACCGCCAAACGGAAACCTTGAAAAGCACCAGTAAAAATTGCTGAAGGAGCCTAAGTGCGTGTTGACGAAGGAGTGTGAGGGGCCGGAGAGGCAAGGGCAAGACGGTTGGAATCGCGATGTGAGAGGAATTGACGACGGAGGACAGGGACGGTGAATTGGGCATAAGGAGAGAACACAACATTATTACGCCCTTTCCAAAGACGCCAACAGAGAAGTAGCCAATCAGAGATGATATCCGGGGCAGCATGGCATAATAAACTCCGCCATAACAGAGCGAAATGGTAAGAAGGATCAAAACCCAGCGGTAGAGAAATGCCAATTGCATCCCGAAGACGAATAGCCATAGGACAACGAATAAACAAATGTTCAAGAGACTCTCCTTCATCAGATTCGCAAATTGGACAAACGGATGGAACATCAAGACCATGTCGCTGTAAATCCTCTCGAACCGGTAGAATCCGAAGTAGCATTCTCCAAAGAAAAAACTTGAGCTTTGGCATCACCGGCAAGGACCAAACTCTTGGCCACAAAGAAGGATCAAGAGGGGATGCCGAGTCAACCGACCGAGAAGAATGAGGAAGAGAAAGAGCATTAAGTTGTAGCCCAAGATGATACGCCGACTTAACGGAAAAAGCGCCATTGGAGGTGTAATGCCAAACAAACTTATCCGGAGACAAAGTGCGGGGAATGGGAATGGCAAGGATGCTCTGAACAGACGATGAATCAAAAAAATCTCGTAAACGAGTCTCATGCCAAGTGGAGGTAGTAGGAGAAATAAAGTGAGAAACAAACAAAGGAGAAACCTGTACAGAAGGAAGACAAGTAGGACGGAAACCGGGCAAAGTAGGTACCCATGGATCTGAGAATGCATAATTGGAAGCACCAGAGTGAACCTCCCAACGTAACCCATGAACAAGTAAGTCACGACCATGAAGAAGAGACTGCCACGCCCGAGACGGAGTGGAGCCAGGAGTGGCTGAAAGAAAAGAGCCATGAGAAAAATACCGAGCCTTCAACACACGAGCAACAAGCGAATCAGGAGAATGAAGAATACGCCAACATTGTTTTGCCAATAAAGCTTGATTGAACATAGAGAAATCCCGAAAACTGACTAGCTATGACACAACTCCTAACAATGGCCAAGTGTAACCAATGAAAGGGACTGCAGTATAGTGGCACAAGTAATAAATATCGAATCCACGAGTCTCTAGAGTTACTATTACTCAGCTTCAATTCATTATCTAGCAAAACAGATTAAGATGAAAGAACTAAAACTACTCTAGCAAACTACAGTTAAAGTTAATCTAATTACAGGTTGGGAACTCACTTAGGTATGATTCCCCCTAGCCACTAGCCAGATTAACGATTGATGATCTCTAACATGTTTCACTTTCATTCACAATGCGGAGAATCCTTAACTAGACGTTGAGTCTCGACTAAAGGAACAAGGCCCTCTTGAGTCAATTGCCTAGAGGGACGTATCCTTCTCTAGAACAATCGATCAAGGCGTTCTGAACTAGACTCCCTCTATCGAATGAGGTTCTCAATCGATACAAAGCAGTGAATCCACCCTCGACTAAAGCAATCGATCCACTACTATCAATCTATGGTGCTCTATTGACCTAATCAGGTATTCGCTCTCATAGGATCAAAGCAGAATCAATAATCTCGACTAAAGCAGAATTGAATCGTGAAAACATGCATAGATTGAATATGAACTCAAGATTATCAAGTCAGAGTACTCATACAATCATCCAATCAAACAAACATAGCTAGGGTTCCTCAAAACCTAAGTGAAGGGAAGTTACTCCATAGAGAAGAGAGAGACTGCAGAAATCTGATCTAGATCTTCAATCTCCATCTCCAAGCTTGATTCCCGAGCTCCAATGGCGAAGAAATCCTCCAAAATAGCTCCAAAATGTTCCCAAGTCGCTCTCTCTCTCTCTAGGGTTCGTCCCTTGGGTGTTTGGGATCCAAAACCCAGCTCTCCCTTTCCGTTTCGGCTGAAATCTGCTTAAAAACCAGAATTCCCCGACTCGCACGGCCAGGGGTCACGGCCGTGCAGATCACCATTTTGCCCGTGCGGCTCAAAACGCGGCGTACCATTAAGTCGAACTTCAGCCATCTCGCACGGCCAGGATTGCACTTTGCACGGCCGTGCGGATTTCACTTGTGCCCGTGTTTGCTCTCGCACAATCCCGCACGGCCAAACTGGTCACTTGCACGGCCGTGCGGATTGTGGATGTGCCCGTGCGACTTCCTCAGAACCTCGCCATGCGTCCGATCCTCGTCCAATCGACCCCAAACTCGCTCCCAAGCCTCCATTCACGTACTAGGACCTGAAATATCATAAACAAGCACAACCTAGCGTGAAATCGGCCTAAAACACGAGAATCAATACCTCAAACGGAGTAAGAGCAGGTGTAAAAACATGTGTAACTAACGGTCTATCAAAAACCTAGCCCCCAACAGCCTTTGATAAGCACAACTTCTTCCACGACATCCAAGGTAGACGACGTTCAGTGCCTTGCTGTCCCCACCAAAACCGAGCAATCATACGATTAAGATTATGACACAACTCCTTTGGGAGACGAAAGCAAGACATGGCATAAACAGGTAGGGCTGAAACAAAAGACTTAATCAATGTTTCCAATCCGGCCAAAGAGAGACAACGACGCTTCCACCCTTGAAGACGTTGGGCCACCGCCTCTTCAATATAACGAAAAGTGTCCCGCTTAGAGCGACGAATGAGAGAAGGGAGCCCCAAATAACGATCACGAACACCAATGGCTCCCACCTGGAGTAATGCTCCTAAAGATGAAGCTTCATCCGTCAACGTGTTTTTAGAGAAGACCACTGCCGATTTGGCGAGATTAACTCGTTGCCCACTCATACGCTCATATCGGTGAAGAAGATGAAGAAGGAAACGACAATCCCTTGGCGAAGCACGGAGAAATAAAAAAGCATCATCCGCGAAGAACAAGTGGGAAAGAACTGGGCAATGATGATTAAAGCGCACACCTTTGAGATCACCCCTCGAAACAGCCTGAGAGATAAGAGCAGAAAATCCTTCAGTGCAAAGCGCAAAAAGTAAAGGCGAGAGAGGATCCCCTTGCCTCAAACCTCGAGTAGGAGTGAAATAGCCATACGCACTTCCATTCAGCATAACAGAGATAGACGTCGTTGAAAGACAATTGCGGATAAAACCAATCCAACGGGAATGAAAGCCAAGATTTTCCAGTACTCGAAACAAATAAGGCCATTGAATCCGATCGTAAGCCTTTTCCATATCAAGTTTGAGAGCCATAAAACGCTCCCGCCCAGTACACTTATTCTGAAGATAAGTCATAACCTCTTGACTGATCAACACATTATCGATAATGGACCGCTCTTTGACAAACCCATTCTGGTAAGTAGATATAAGTTGAGGCAAGATTGCTCCAAGTCGGGTAGCTAAAAGCTTGGAAATGATCTTATAGAACACCTGACAGAGACCAATTGGTCGCAGCTGCGCACAAGAACTGGCGTTTGGAGTTTTGGGAATCAACGTTAGCCAGGTATGATTAAAAGATCGCAAGATATGCCCAGTACGAAAGAAGGAATGCACCGCTTGGATGACCGAAGTCCCTACTATATGCCAGTAATGGTGAAAGAAAAGACCAGTGAATCCATCCGAGCCCGGGGCTTTGGTGGAGCCAATTTGAAAAACAGTTTGCTTAATCTCCTGGGCCGTGAACGGGGCTAAAAGCTTATCATTCATGGTAGAGTCAACCCGTGGATGAAGACGAAGATGATCTACTGCCTGTACCACATCCCCCGGAGCAATTTCAGAAGCGAACAACGATTTATAATGATCCACCGCAACCTGCCCCTTTGACTGTTCCGCCGTGTGAATTTGACCAGTAGGATCCGAAAGAGTTGGGAGATAATTGCGCGCCCGACGAGTCTGGGTGAATCTATGAAAATAAGCAGTGTTACGATCCCCACGCTGCAACCAAGTGACACGGGAGCGCTGACGCCAAAATGCCTCCTCTTGATCCCAAGCACGAGTTAACTCCTGTTCCAAACCTCTGATAAGATTCCAATCAGGGTCTGGAGAAGCACGTTGACGATGAAGTTCAGCAGTGAGATCATTAATACGGCGAAGAGAATTGGTGGACCCCGCAATAACCCATTGAAAAAGAGCATGCCGAACCCGTTTAAGTCGAGTATGTAAGAAGAACATGGGAGAACCCGAAACAGGCAGAGTCCAGTAGTAAGAAATGATGAGACGGGCTTCGGGATTATGAATCCATCGTGCATCAAAGCGAAACAAACGATTAGAACGAAGCGATCTCCCGAATCGAACCGGGTGTAACACCGTCTCGGTTGGTCACCCGGATGTCTTGATACTGCACATGCATGACCGCCGGGTACACAAATGTGCCACCGCAAATCGCTGTAAACACATCGTTGGCCGACGAAGCCATCAGGATTCTTCTACTACTGTCGATGGACATCGTCGGAGAATCGTACGAGCTTGGAATGGATAGAGAAGAAAATGGATTTCGACCCGGCCGTCATCCCTGCCGTTTATATATACTCGATGATCCTATCTTTGAAGCTTCCTTTTAATTTCCGATCGGCCATTGACCTGATAAACAAAGACTCCATTCCCCTTATAATTAATTACATGCATATTCATCAAGCATAACGAAACGAAAAGAAGCTCCATTTCCTGTATTAGTCAAAATATTCAAACTAACAGCTGTTAAAAAGATTTCAAATGACCTTTGTGCTCGATCTGGCCAATAATCAATTTGTTCAACATTAAAATTTAAAGGACTGTATATTTTTCATTTTAAATTAGAATTCAATTTTTTATGGAAAAAAATATATATTAATCATGTTTACCAAAATGACATCCACTTTGAAGGGAATAAAATTATACTATGTAGAGCAAGATTGTCAAACCCTTATCCTGCCATCGATTCAACCGGTTAAATTTGGCTCGGGTAAATTTGTGTGTGTGTGTTTCTATTCGTGGCTGGAGTCCAAGAAGGCAAGAACTATGTATAGTGATTCAACAAATAGGGACCATAGCGATAGAAATCCTTCAAATTTCTGTTATAGGGGGCGCCAATTCTTGAGGGGGTCGTTCTGCTTCCAAAACTCGACCACTTTCTTGTGCATGAACCTTTCACTAACCAAGAGAAAGTCAAAAAGTTTTAAAAGAAAAAGGTTTGTTCAAGTTATTGAGTATATGAGTGGTATACTACTGATTCAACTGATCAAAGGAAGTCGAGAGAAACTCCTCTCCCTTTAAATCCCCGTCACCATGACCATGAGGTATGACCAAACGAACTCTCTATGAGTACACCAGGCATCAAACTGCGAACATGGTTCCAGCTTTGTCAATAAGACCCATGCAAGTAGGGGTGTACAAACGGATTGGTTACCGTGGTAACCATATTAACTAGTAGCATTCGGTAATTTGGTTTGGTTAATTTGGGGAATTGGTTTGGTTTGGTTAAATAATTTAGCTTATTTGATTTAGGTGGTTTGGTTTAGTTTCAACGCTGCTAACCAATGAAACCAATTGACCAATTAACTTGAGGGTGCTGGATGGACGACCTCATGTCCGCGGCTTTGGCGGTCCAGTAATATCCCATGGTGTGCTCATCCGGGACAACCACATCGTTGTTTTGAGGCTCACCCATGTCTCCCTCCCGGTTGATCTGCAACTGTGCTAGATCCTCCTCCACAGCCAGTCGTGCCTTTAAAGCTCGCTTGAAGTTCCTACAAGTCCGTTCAAACTCTTGGTCTAACGGTAGTAAGTCGCCTGACTCACTACGGGTCATGCACTACCCCTTCACACAAAATGCAAACACAACCCGTGAAGGCACAAAGGTGGAAAAGAGAGAATGCAGTAAAGAAAAAGCTAGAATAACAAACCTTCACGTTTCCACAATAACCTAATCAGATTCTATCTATCTCAAGTTGTAGCAGAAATCAATACAAAAGAATCAGACTTCAATTGACTCAATCAAAACACTTCAATCGATTATAATCCAGCAGTATCACAATCCAAACCTCATTACAATCGATATCCCTAACACATGGAACTAGGGTGCTTCATATACAAGTCAGAGAGGGTTCTACTCCATAGAGAGAGAGAGAGCGTAAAACAGAATATAAAGCTGTCATACTCATCAAGATGGGAAGAATTTGCTATGGGATGATAATCTTCACCCCAAGGATGAAATCCAAGCTTGATTGATGAAACCCAACTCCAAAATCACCTCTAGGGTGTGTTCTTCGCACTTTCTCTCTCTAAGACTCTGTTTCTAGCTCTGAAAATTAATCCCCCTTCAAAAGACCCGAAATTGGGTTAAAACCCAGAATTCTGGGACTACACGGCCAGACCACACTACCGTGTAGAATTGCCAGCTACCCGTATGTAAGTATAAAACGTCGTGTTTCACTTAAATGCCTTTATGCACGCTACACGCCCAGGACCCCACGGTCGTGTGAAATCATGGCCTGCATGTGTGAGCTCTATGGGAATTTCACACGGCCACAAAGGACCCTTTACACTGCCAATGTGGTTTGCCCGAGCAAAGGGGTTCCAGACGGCCACATCACACGTGGTATTTAGGTCTGGTCGTGTGGTTTCCCCAGCTTTTCGTCAATCGTTCCAACTTCGTCCAATCGACCCTGAACTCGTGCCCAAACCTTCCTTCACGTACTAGGAACTGGAATATCACAAACAAGAATAACCTAACATGAAACCGTACTAAAACACGAGAGATGAGATGAGACTCAAACGGTAGAGGAATGATGGACAAAATCATGTGTATATATCAAGTCATCATATATATGGGGAGTTCTATGGTACCCAGGGTAAAATCCAGGGTACCACATACCCTGAGTATGCAAACGCTATTCAGACCATGAATTGACTGATCTTTCGGACATAATACTATACTCTATCCCTTAAAGATCAAAATCTAGGTCTTAGTTCTCTAAATCTAATACTCCAAGATTAATTTAATTAGCATAATAATTGACGATTACGATTCGTCTAAATAAATGCCAAAAATGAATGCACCATCTTAGGGTATATAGTTTATAATTTAGATAATTCACTACAGGAAAAGAGACTTTTCGCAACATGTAAACTGTGTTGCATAAACTGTGAAAAGTGTTGCATATATAATATGCAACATTTTTGGTAGTGTCCTCTATAGGTGGTGTTGTATAAAGTCATAGGTAACATTTTTTTCATTTTTCATAACACAAAAAATATATGTTGCATATGCATATTACTTATGCAACACCAGTTTAGGTAACACTTCAAAAACTTTATACAACACTTTTAACGAGTACAAGTTACATGTGTACACTTTATTCGTGACGGGTTTTTTTCGTTTATAAGACAAATCAAATAGTGACAACTTTTCCTGGTAACAAACATTATACATTTGTGACAAAATTGACCCGAGTAAAACTAGCTTTTGTGACAAGTTGACACCGACATCAAATATATACCACATGTCACAACTTCAATTTTGTCACGAGCATATCACTTTTGTGACAAAATTATAATCACATATGCAATAGCATTAGTGGCAAAAAATTTTGGTTACGAGCATTATATACTTTTAGCAATTGTTTTTTCATCATGAAAGTATTTGTAATGGTGATATTTATCACATTCGAACAAAATCAATGAGGATTTCATATTATACGAAATATTACATAAAATCCCAAGATTAATTTACTGCCAAAACTACTTACACATATGTGCTAAAGCCTAAAGCTATGAATAGATACAAATATGTTATTCCTAAGCTATACAAAATCATATATAATATTAGGAATTAGGGTTCACTTATTAAGGGTTAGGGTATAGTATCAGGTTCAAAAATCCTGCTAATTCGAGGTCTAGATACCATTTTCATACTCAAGGTATATATATATATATGGTGACTACTTCGGTGCACTCACAAAAATGGGTGCGTTCAATGCACCCAACTCAAAAATTAGTCTTATGGTGTCGGATATTGAATTTTAATTTGTAGAATCAGTGTAATATGATGATATAACGTATGATAACAACTAATTAGCCGATTACCCTAAGCCTTAGACCTCCAATTTTGAGTTCTATCGCTAAACCCCAAATTGTAAACCCTAACCCTAAATCTATAAACTCTAAATCCTTCAAATTAAAGTAAATCTTCAATAGTTTTTGTGCAAATTCATGTGCGTTATTGTTCATCACATCATAAGTGATGATTGACATTATTTTTACATAAATCGCATGTTTAAAATGATGGTTATGAAGTGAGTGCACTGAACGCACCCAAAAAAGTGAGTGCACCGAAGAAGCCACCATATATATATATATATATATATATATATATATATATATATATATATATATATATATATATATATGGCAAAGGCTAGCGTACGCCCGGGCGTACCCTAGCCTACTGTACGCCCATTGAGTTTTGCTATTTACACAATCAATTAACCGGAGATTGGGGCATGATATTATACCCTAACCCCTAATGGGTGAACTCCAATCCATAATTCACTAACCCAAAGCATAATATTCATTTAATCTTGAAATGAAAATCAACGGTTTTGATTCGTCGAAATTATTGTTGATTTTCATTTCAAGATTAAACGAATCTCATGATTTGGGTTAGAAAACTAGGGACTGGGGTTTATCCATTAGTGGTTAGGGTATAGTATCATGCCCAAAACTCCGGTTAATTCATGATCTAAATAGCAAAACTCAAACGAGCGTACGGTAGCCTAACGTACGCCCGGGCGTACGCTAGCCTAAACCATATATATATATATATATGAGTGCCTTCTACGGTACCCTAGGTGAAATCCGGGATACCGCATACCTTGAGTATGAAAACGGTATCTAGACCTCGAATTAGCAGGATTTTTGGGCATGATACTATACCCTAACCCTTAATGAGTGAACCCTAGGTCCTAATTATCTAAATCATAAACTATAAACCCTAAGACGGTGCATTTATTTTTTTGCCTATAATTGGACGAATCATAACCGTCGATTATTATTTCTAATTAAATTGATCTTGGGGTATAAGATTTAGAGAATTAAGACCTAGATTTTGATCTTTAAGTGTTAGAGTATAGTATCATGTCCGAAAGATCGCTCAATTCATGTTCTAGATAGCGTTTTCTTACTCAAGGTATGCGGTACCCCGGATTTCACCCTGGGTACAGTAGAACTCCCCATATATATATATATATATATATATATATATATATACTCTCCATGAAGCTTCCTTTTAATTTTCGATCGGCCATTGACCTGATAAAACAAAGACTCTATTTCCTTATAATTAATTATATGCATATTCATCAAGAAAAACGAAAAAAAGAAAACGAAGGAAAAGAGGACAATATATTTCAATGAAAAAATATTAATCATGATTTATCGGAATGATATCCATTTGAATGAAAGAAAAAGTATATTGTGTAGAGCAAGATTGTTAAACCCTTATCCTGCCATCGATTCAACCGGGTCCAACAGTAACCGGCCATCTAAACGGCTTGAATACACACAAGTTTTGGAGTTTTCGGAAAATATCAAAATCAATCGGGTTCAATCAGTTAAATTTGGCTCGGGTAAATTTGTGTGTGTTTATGTTCATTGAAATATATTGTCCTCTAAATCACCGTCACCATGAGGTATGACCAAACGAACTCTCTATTAGTACATGAGGCCTCAAGCTGCGAACCTTGGTTGCATCTTCGCCCATAAGACCCATGCAAGAGGAGCATGAGACACATATATTGGATTGTGTGCCAGAAAACTTGAGATGACTGATGTGTTGTCTCATTTGAGAAACTAGAGTCATATAGTACATTGATAGCTTGTCTGGTTTAATTCATAAAGTTGGCAATGGATGCACGTATATTTTTTTTTTCCATTGCAATCCTATAGGGAATAGTACATAGATTCAATAACAAAACCATCTTCAACCAGAATGCTCAGGTATGTCAGTTGTCAAGAAAAATTCATGTCATGCTTGTTCTTTCCAACTTATTCTTGTCTCCCCGTCAAATCGAGGAATTGTTAGTTAAAAAGAAAAGGGAAAAAACGAAACCAAGCCAATAAGTATTGAGATCTGAGAGCATAGACCGATGGAAAAAGAAAGAAGTCTATTGGCTACTGGCTAGTAGTTGCGATCCATTTGAATATGTTCTCATTTTCGGCGAGTTCATACTACATGAATATATTTTATATTTACCAAATAGTGAGTTAGAATTGGATCCAGAACATAATATTACAAAGACTTGTTTGTTAAAAAGAACTGAAGTCTTTCTTAATCCTTCTTATATCCAATCAAATAAGAAGGCCAGAAGAAAACAACTTCGCTGGTTGTTGTAGTGTTGTCGTTATATATGCACTGGATGAACAAAATTATACTACAGTCTATATACCAAATATTGATTGGTTTACAAATTCAAACTTTGGTTCCTTGCCAATGAAATTACCGGGAACTTCATTGATGCAATTTTGATATTTTTGTTGACGTTATGCGTGCGGGCGGGAAGTTGGTCGGATATGGTCACTCTAGGTTATATATATTAGTTTTTTGGCCCGCGCTTTGCTGCAGCAAAACTTACGTGATACACTTGTTTAACTATTTATAATGTAAGAAATAACTATCCATCCAAAATTTGTATGTAATGTGTTTATAATTTATGCACCTTTTATATTATGGTGTTACGTAAAAAATTTCGTAATGTATAATCTAATAATAAAATCAATTTACAAAAAAGTATAATTTTTTAATAAACTATTATGTAAATAATATTAAATTACTTTATGAAATCTTTGTGTCATGCAAATTGATGAGATAGTGAATACCATATTAAATAATAAAGAAATTTTAATAAAAGTATCACATTTTATTAAATGGTTATGTGAAAAATAACTAACCTTATAAAACTTTTGTGTAATTAAAATTGATGAGATGGTAAAATTTTTAGTTAATAATAATAAAATTCATTAAAACATATATCACAGAAGAAATACAATATCATGTTTTTCTTCAGAAATATCTATCCCTTCATAAGTTAATATAATCTACGTAAGTTTTATAGCAGGGTGTTACGTAAATATTCCACAATGTGTGGTCTAATAATAAAATTAAATTATAAAAGATATCACATTTGATTAAACAGCTATGTAGATAGAGGAAATTAACCATTTAAAGCATTGGTGCTTTAGTTTTTGCCTTTATGGTGCAACTTGAAGTTGTACCTATATTTTTTTGTAAAATCCCTTTATGGTACAAACAAAAGTTATAGTTTTATGTTATAGTACAACTTGAAATTGTATCATAACATAAATGTCAAATTCCATATGGTACAACTTCAATTTGTACCTTTAACGTTACGGTACAGCTTTAAGTTGTACTTTAAACCAGGGGTGGCTATACAGTTCGGTCCTATTAAATTGGCCTGAATTGATCAGGTCCCGGTCCGGTCTTTTCGGGAATATAAGGACCAAAGATTGGATTGGATATAGTCGGTCTTGACCCTTATCTAGTCCAAATTCGGTGTTGATTTTAGATTGAGCTAGTGGTAATTTGAGTGGCCTGAGGCCTCAAAGGGTGAAGAGTTGGTTAAATTTTGGGTGTTGGGCTCTCTTATCCGGTCTTTATCCGATTTTTGATCCGGTCCCAAATGATTTCTTACCTCAAATCTAAGCCAGAATATGAGATTGGATTGTTTGTTATCCGGTTTTGATCCGGTCCCAGTCCGGATTATACGGTCTGGTTTCAGATAAAACCACCAATACTTTAAAGCATAGTAGAAGTGCTCATGTAGATGATCCTTTTTGTATAATTCCGTAAATGCTTGTACATACAATCGACTCCTTTATGTATGATTTCTAATATGCTACCGGCATATTATGGGTTTTTTAAGAAACAAACATCTATTCATAAGTTAATATAATTTATGAAACTTTTATAGCACGGTGTTACATAAATATTTTGTAATGTGCAATAGCTTTCATAACATGGTATTGCATAAATATTTTGTAATGTCGGTCTAATAATAAAATCAAATTATTAAAAGTATCGCATTTGATTAAACTACTATGTAGATAATCCTCTTTGTATAAGTCCTCGCACCTCGCTGGCCCAGCGCCTCGCTCTGCTGCGACTGACGGTGAGCCCACAAGGGCACTGTTTCCAGGATGTCACCGAATTGTGGGAACACAAAGACTTTGGAATTCACTATCTCCAACTGAACGATCTTTTCAACTGGCCCTTTCATGGGGTCAGCATGGCGGGCCTCACCACGTGGCCACGCTGCCTATTGAAATACACCATGCCGAGTCGGGAGAAGCAGCTTGCCACGACGGCGACCACAAGAGGGGTGAGCAAGGAGAAGTACGAGGAGATGAAGAGAACGGTGAAAAAGAAGGAGGAGGACCTGGAGAAGCTGAGGGAGGAGATGGAGGAACAAGACGATGAGCTTCAGAAGCTGAAGGAGGAGATGGAGGGGGCGAGCGAAAAGCACGAGGCGAAGCTACGAGATCTGGAGATGAAGAAGGACGAGGAGCTGCGAAGGCTGGCGAAGATAAAGCAAGACGAACTCGAGACGCTGAGGAAAGAGAAGGCCGAACACCACGAGCTGGAGCAGCAACGTCGCAAGCAATCGTGGGCGATAACAGCCACGACACGATACTTTTTGAACGACACGGTTCTCAAGAGCAGAAGGCAGGCGGTGCCATTGGCGCCTCCACGTGGTTCCCGACGACAATGGTGCAACTGGTGGATGAGGAGCCTAGAGATTGGAAGCCTCCGCCAAAGATTTATCTCTTGTGTTTGGGGTTCGGGGTGTTCGACAAGCAGAACTGGTGGTTCGTGAAGACGACGCATCCGGACGGCAGCGTGACGATGGTAACTTATTATGACGGCAACTGGACTTGGTTCGATGGGCTCGGCTACCCTATCCCGCTTCTTGTTGCTAGGACACATCGTTTTGATACCAACACGTCGTTCTTCTTTGTTTATGTGGTTGACAGATACAAGCTTGCTTTCATGTACCGAGACTAGTTTAGCGAGGGTGATCCTCGTTGGAGGCTTAGGATAGGGTGAGTAACCCTTTTTTACTCACCCGTGAGTAACCACCTTAGGACCGTAGATCTGGGCCGGGCTGATCGTGTGGTTGTGGTTGATGCGGTGATGTCAGGGGCATTTTTGTCCGATTTTTTGAATTAATGACTTCCCCCTTTTGTCCGTTACGAATCTTTCTGTGCGCGAGTTGGATTCGGTTTTTGGAGAGAGAAACTACGAGAAGGGGAGCAGCAGCTGAGAAACAAGGACGACGATTCTCCATGATTGATCGACGGCGATAGAAACTGCGAGCAGCAGCTTCGAATCGAGCTTTCTGATTCTCCATAATTGATCGACGTGTGCGCGAGTTGGATTCGGTTTTTGTAGAGAGAAACTGCGAGCAGCTGCTGAGAAACAGGGATGGCGAATCTTTTCTGATTGTCCATAATTGATCGACGACGAGGTTAGATATTAGTTTTTTTTATTCTTCCTGTTTAGCTAATCGAGTTTTCTGTTGATCTCTGGTTTCGTTGGGGGTTTTTCATTGCTGCTAGTCGAGCTTGTTTATGTTTAGCTAATCGAGCTTGTTCATGTGTTATGTTCTTTGTGTTTTGGTGTTTTTGCAGTATTCTGGTGAGATGAGTTACGTAAATTGTGGCGATGTTGTTCCAATTGATAGATCTGGTTCTTCAACCAGCGTTGTAGGATCTGGTTCTTCATCTAGTGCTGTTGGCATAGTTAGTAAAATACGGTACGGGAAAGTTACGGATATAATACGTACGAGTATTTTACTTCATTTCTAAGCTAATGTTACGTTTAATAGTACGTTAATAGTCATAAATATATAAAATAAATTTTTTTTTTAAATAAATAAATATATAAATAATAGTAAAGTTAACAATTTAATTCATTAAATACGGATATAAAACGTGTTATACGAATTTTATACGTGTTTAGTACAGGAGCCACCAAATGAACGGACAAAAATGAAACGGCTTGACAAAAATACGGATACGGAAGTTTTAAACGGATAAAGTACGTAAGGGTACATATACGTGTATTAAACGGAGTATTTACTAACTATGGCTGTTGGAACGGCTTCTTCATCTATCGATCTTGGATTTGATCATTCAGCTAACTCTGGTGAATCAGGAGGTAAGATATACAAATTTGTTTGTTTATTGAAGTTTGAATGTGTTAGATACCATATGGTACCATGGTGGTAATTACTGGTATACGATGAGAGGTGATACTATAGTGTTGTGTTGTGATGTTATTGTGCTCTGTATTTAAGTTTTACCATACCATACCATGGTGGTAATTACTTGTACCATGTTTGGAATCATTGGTATAGTGTCGTAATTTGATTTTACCATGCCTTATCATGTGGTATAGTGTGGTAGTTTCAAGTTAAAGGTGGGGTTATGTGTGGTAATTGATTTTACAGTGCATTACGATGTGGTAAAATGTGGTAATTAGGAAGTTAAATGTGAGGGTTCTGTGTGATAATTGATTTTACCATGCCATACCATATGGTATAGTGTGGTAAATTGATTTTACCATGCCATACCATGTGGTATAGTGTGGTAGTTTGATTTTACCATACCATGTGCTATAGTGTGGTAGTTTGATTTTACCATGCCATACCATGTGGTATAGTGTGGTAATTTGATTTTACCATGCCATACCATGTGGTATAGTGTGGTAGTTTGATTACCATGCCATACCATGGTGGTAACTCTTGTATCATGGTTGTAATTATTGGTATACATTGAGATTTCATACTGTTGTGGTGTGGAATCCATTTTACCATATCATACCATGGTGGTATTATATTTGTACATATTTAATATGTTGCTTCATAATGTTTGTAGGTTTCAATGGTATAGATCCTACTGTTCGTGATTCTTGGAAGGACTTAGAGTTCAATACACCAGATGATTCATATAATTTTTATGTTGATTATGGGAATCATGAAGGTTTTGGTGTGAGAATTTATAACAAATCAGCGTGTCCGAAGCTCAATGGTGGTTCTTCAGCTGTATATTATATCAAGTATTGTTGCAATAAGGAAGGTTGGAAAAGAGGTAGCGAGAATAACCCTGATAATGTAGGTGTTGTTGATACGACGGTTCGTGTTCGTAATGTTCCAGAACTCAGGGGTGGATGTAATGGTGCTTATATACGACTGAGGTGGTTTAAAGAGTTTAAATGCTACAAGATCTATCGTTGGTATAATGTGCACAACCATGACATGATTCCTGAGGGTCTGCGTCACTATGTGAGATCCAGCAGACGAATGACTCCTGTGTATAAGATGTTGGCAGAGGTGAATGATGCTGCTGGTATTGGAGTGACTTCTTCGTATAATGCAATTAGTAGGGCTGGTGATGGTCGGAAGTTTGTTGGGTTCACAAAGAATGATTTGAAGAACCATCTGCGAACGGTGAGGACGTTATCAATGGAGTATGGTGATGTGACTGCATTGCTTGAATACTTTAGACGTCAAGCACAGCTGGATCCTTGGTTCTTTCATGAGGTGGAGGTTGATGTTGAAGAGAACATTGCTAGTATTTTTTGGGCAGATGGGAAGATGAGGATGGATTATCATTATTTTGGTGATTCAATTAGTTTTGATACTACTTATCGGACTAACAAAGAGTTTCGGCCACTAGGTATGTTTTTCTATTTTGTTGTTTATTATTATCTTTGTGAGTTTGTATGATTATTATTATTATTATCATTCTGTATCATGGTTTTTTTGTTCTTACAAGTCTGTACCATATGGTATGGGTTGGTATGGATTGCTTTTTTGTTCTTAAAAGTATTTTACCATATGGTATGTGTTGGTAACAAGGTTATTTGAGGTGGTTTTTGGGTTGTTAGAAGTCTGTACTATATGGTATGGGGTGGTATGCATTGTGTTTTTGTTCTTAAAAGTCTTTTACCATATGGTATGGGTTGGTAACAAGGTTATTTGAGGTGGTTTTTGCGTTGTTAGAAGTCTGTACTATATGGTATGGTCTGGTATTGATTGTTTTTTTTTCTTCTTAGAAGTCTTTACCATATGCTATGAGTCTTTACCATATGGTACGGGTTGGTATTATTGTTATTCATACCTTTTACCACATGGTATGTGTTGGTAGAATTGTTTTTACTCACATTTTCTTATGTTTTTGTAGCTTTGTTTGTTGGTTTCAACAATCATCACAAACTGACTGTCTTTGCGGCTGCTCTTCTATATGATGAAACAACGGCAACATTTGAATGGCTTTTCGATCAGTTTTTGAAATGCATGGGAGGTGTGAGACCGTTATTCATGTTTACTGACCAGGCTGCTGCAATTGCTGCTGGTATAAGGTCTGTTTTCCCAGATTGTTTTCATGGATTGTGTACATGGCATATTGCTCAGAATGCAGTTATTAATCTGGGAAGTTTGTGTGACTCTGACTTCCTTCGTGAGCTTAGTTATTTGATGTATAATGCTGATGATGAGGATGATTTTGAGTATAATTGAAAGAAGATGATTGAGAAGTGTTTTCCTGGGAAGGGACCTTTGGGACACAGTTGGTTACAGGGCATTTACAAAGTCAGGAAGAAGTGGTCTTCAGCCTGGGTTAATTGTCATTTTGGTGCGGGAATGAAGAGTACCCAGCTAAGTGAGTGCTGCAATAGTAATATTCGACATTACTTGTAGTCAGAGTTTAGCGTTAGTAGATTCTTTGTGCACTTTGAGAGGATGCTTGATAATAAGAGGGATGCTGAAGAACAAGAAGAGTACTATGCCTTATCTAGGTTGGCTGATTCTCGGTTTTCTACTAGCCCTATTGTGAAG
This sequence comes from Linum tenue, assembly GCA_946122785.1. Lineage (NCBI taxonomy): Eukaryota > Viridiplantae > Streptophyta > Magnoliopsida > Malpighiales > Linaceae > Linum > Linum tenue. Next base: position 34,270,764 of record CAMGYJ010000002.1, read on the forward strand.
CAAGTTGCTAATGTGTGTACGCCGAAGATATTCAAGTTTTTCCTGGATCAGTACAAGGAATCTCTTGCGTATAATATTTTTTCAAATACGGAGATAGAAGCAGAAGGACATGTAGGAATGTTTGATGTCTTCATATTGGAGGATGACCTTACAAGGTTGGATAGTAGGGTGTTGAAGGTTGATTTTGATAACGGTGAAATCAAGTGTTCCTGCCGTAAGTGGGATTCAAGTGATATGATCTATAAGCATCAAATTAAGGGATATGATATGTTGTGTTCTACAACATGCAATCTGAAGTTCCAGCACATTCCTAACAGTTTGATTTTGAAGCGGTGGACAAGAGCAGCAAAAACTGGAGGGAACTTTTCTTTTGAAGTTCCGTCTACTGATAGTCCATCGAAATATCGTTCTCGTCTTTTCAATCAATTAGCTGTTTCTGCATCAATGATCAGCAGGGTTTCACTTGATGATGATTTGTATAAATCAGCCATGGCCTTCATGACTGATTTGATCAAAAAATGTGAAGCCCTATCGATTACTGAACCTGCTGGAACAAGCACGTCTTCTAACGATGACGGTAAGTTTTTAATTATTTAGAGTTTTGTGTTTTAATGTATGCAACTGTCTAGAGTTTTGTGTCATTGATTTTAGTTTGTATTTGTTATCTTGGTATAGATGATGTACCGGTCCAAAAAGTGAAGGGGTTTAAGCCTAAAAAAGATTCATTCAAGCCTTCGAAACGACCAATTCCAGTTGCGGAGGCTGCAAGGGCTGTAAGTAAGAAGAAGAGAAAAACTAGCAGGCTTGAGGAGGAGAATTTGAAGGCTGTTGAAGAAAGTTTAAGGCTGAAGCTGTAATAGTTTTCTTAGAGGATTATTTGAATGAATAGTTGATGCTGGTTGAGTTGTTGAAGCTATTTTGTTCTTTTGGATTGGTTTTGGTTTTGTTGGATTTTTGTCTTGTCTTGTTGAATTAATTTAACAATGTCATACCATGTGGTATAATGTGGTAATTTGATTTTATCATGTCAAACCAGGTGGTAAAATGTGCTATTTTGGAAGTTGAATGTGAAGGTTCTGTTTTATAATTGATTTTACCATGCCATACCATGTGGTATAGTGTGGTAGGTTGGAAGTTCTGTGTGATAATTGAGTTTACATTTGCCATACCATATGGTATAGTGTTGTAATTTATTTTTACCATGCCATACCATGTGGTAAAATATGATATTTTGGAAGTGGCATGTGTTGTCCTGTGTGTTAATTGATTTTATAGTGCATTACCATGTGGTAAAATGTGGTAATTTGGAAGTTAAATATGAGGGTTCTGTGTTATAATTGATTTTACCATGCCATACCATATGGTATAGTGTGGTAATTTGATTTTACCATGCCATACCATGTGGTATAGTGTGGTAGTTTAATTTTACCATGTCATACCATATGGTATAGTGTGGTAATTTGATTTTACCATGCCATACCATGTGGTATAGTGTGGTAGTTTGATTTTACCATGCCATACCATATGGTATAGTGTGGTAATTTGATTTTACCATGCCATACCATATGGTATAGTGTGGTAGTTTGGAAGTTCTCTGTGGTTAACTGATTTTACATTGCCATACCATGTGGTAAAATGTGGTAATTTGGGAATTAAGAACACATGTTAGGTATTTGCTAACATAATAAAAAACAGAACATTTCACTTAGTCATAATACACACCATAATAAGTTGTTTCATACCATCCTACTAATAAAAATGAAGTGGCTACTGAACATTGTGAGTTTGTTCTCAAAAGCTTACTTATACCCTCCTACTACTTAACACAAACCATAATAGAATTTTCATCTCCTTTCTTTCAAAACTTCCTCTTGTTTTTCTTGTTGCAGTACTTTGTTGCTTCCTTCATGATCCTTTCCCGTTCAAGATTGTCTTCATAAAGAATGATGTCCAACATCAGGCACTCCCTTTCTTCATTTATGCGATCAATCCTCTTCCAGTCTTTGGTCAGGGCACTGTTGTACTTACCTTCCCAGTGTCTCATCCACCTGATGATGTACATCCCACATGACTTGTCATCTGGTTGTGTAACCTTCTCGAGGTTGAACCAGGTAAACCTCTCCCACTTTACTGTCTTGTCTGCAAACTGTGTGTTCATGTAGTTGATTGCGTACTTGACAACCCTCTCTGCCATTGGTTTGTAGTATTCTTTAAAATCTTTGTGACGGAGACTGTCGAGTACTTCAAATCTCTCTGCTTTGATGTTGACACAAATCATGATGTAGTGCTTGTTATCACAATAAGGGAAGAACCACTGCAAAATAATTTTACCACAGTATACCATATGGTAAGCACTTGCCATATAAGTGATGAACAGTAAGTTAAGAATCATTGCAAACTAATTTTACCACTATATACCATATGGTAACCATTGCAAAAATTGTGGTGAGATACTTACAAGGTTACATTCTGTGAAGCTGAGGTTTTTTGCCCATTCTTTGTTGGTGATGTCCAAGTCCACTTTGTCGTAGTAATCGTCTGGAGTTAGTACAGGATTGCCACTATCAATGTCCAGTTGGCAGTCACCCTGAAAGTTGTGGTTGTTATTATTTGTGTTTTATATATGTGTTGTCTAAGAACTATTGACAGAATATGGGTGAGTTTACTTACTGCCAAAGATGAATCGAAGAACCACCTTTTGAATTTTCCTTTTTTTGCTTCATTCCTGTTCATTACATCTCCATACCAGTCGATGACATCAGATGTGATTTCACAGCGAATGTCAATCGACTGTACTGACTCCCTTTTCAGCAAGAATGTTCCATCCTTCCTTTTAAACATTATCTCATCACTGTATAAAAGCACATCACAATAGGACAGATGGTTTACTTTAATTTATCACATCAAACAATAGGTTACCACAACAAAACCATAGCTTACCACATCTTACCATATGGTAATAAGTAAAATACAACAGGAGTTATGGTTTAATCCATTCTTTAACAACAAACCTTAGCTTACCATATCATACCATATGGTATTAAACTAAAACAAAACAGGACTTGTGCATTACTACATTTTGTAACATTAAACCATAGATTTATCTAATTTTACCATATCTTACCATATTTTACCATATGGTAACAAACTAGATCACTACAGTAACATCATATAACAATAGAAGTTTTAAGATGATGACTTACCTCTTGACAAATTTCTTGTTTTTGCATCTTATGTACTCCAGGATGTTGCTGAACATATCATCAGGTGTTGTTTGTGTTGGTGTTGACCATTCAACTGGTGATCTTTGTGATTGTGGAGCAACTGGTTCAACAGTTGGAGAATTCAGGTCCTCTAGGTAAGCATCTATGCATTCACGCACTTCTTTGAGCTTCTCTTGGCTGTTTGTGTACAGATTTGACCATATAGCATATGACTCCTTCTGTAACTGGGTGCTTTGTGGCTGTGCTAGTAGTGGTGTTCCTCTTGCCTTCTTTTCGTTTCCGTGCACATTCTTCACCACGATTCTTCTTTTGCGAGGCTCTCTTGGTTGATCGGTTGCCGTGTTGGTAGTCAACTTCGTTGGTGTTGTTGGTAGTCAACTTCGTTGGTGTTGTTGGTAGTCAACTTCGTTGGTGTTGTTGGAGATCGAAGGATGGAATGTCGTCTTCCCTTGTCACTTTAGGCTTCTCAGCAACTTTGGTTGTCAGTTTTGGAGCCTCTTCTCGAACAACATCATCTGACACCGTTTTCTCGCTGTCAGTTTCTGCAGTCTTTTGTGCAACTTCCCCTGTTTTCCCTTCTTCTGTTGTTTCCTTATCAACTTCCATTGGATCTGCTGTTTTGGTAGCTCCTTTTTCTTCTGTTTCTTTTGCAGATGTCTGTTCTGGAACTGCTTTCGGGGTGTCCTCTGGTTGTGGTGTTCCCTGATTCAGACCTTCTTGAACAGATTGTGCTGGTGGTTCTGTTGCAACTTTCCCCAGTGGATCTCCTTCTTGGATGCTTTCCCTATCCACGGCTCCTGGAGCAGAATCATCTTGCTCCTTTTCTTTTGCCTTCGGTGTAGATGCAGCAAGATCAACTGTAGATGGTTGTGAATCATCTTCTTTCTGTGTTTGCTCCTCGTTCTCCTCTTCGTTCTGGTCTATCTTTGTCTGTTTGAATATTTCATTGAGTGTTTTATTCAAACTGGCATTAATTTCTTCATCATTCTCTTCTTCATCATCTTCACAATGATATTTTTCTCCTTCTGTGGGCTGAACATATTCATCACAGCTTTCTTTCGCAAGATTCTCCTTGTGTCTCATCAGATTGTCAATTTGGCTTTTGTACTGGTCTTTGATTGCTTTCATCATTGCCTTCATTGATGCTTCAAGCAGTTTGATTGCATTCTCAGCCTGCATAATGGGAGTTTTTGTAAGATACCATGGTGGTAATGTGTGTATGGTGTATGGTTAGTTACCATGGTGGTAATACATGGTATTGGCAATTATTATCACTATTCTACATTTTTATAACATGAAACTATATCTTACCACACCTTACCATATGGTAACAAAGTAAAACAGAACAAGAATTATGGTTACCTCCATTTTTATAACATGAAACCATTGCTTACCACACATTACCATATGGTAACGTAGTAAAACACAACAAGACTTATGTTTTCCTCCATTTTTATAACATGAAACCATAGCTTACCACACCTTACCATATGGTAACAAACTAAAACACAGAAGGACTTACGGTTAGCATGAATTGGACAACTGTAATATAGATAATTTGTACTTACTTGGTTGACTGTTCTGATATTCTTCAAATCAAAGTTCAGTGATGATGACTAGTCTGGACTTTTGTTTCTTTGTTTTTTCGGTGACTGATAGACTGGCTCATTCTCCTCTTCCGCATCAGTTGCATCATTAGCCTCATCATCACTAATGTTGGCAACCTTTTCGATCTCGTTCAACTCTTTTCCATTGTAGTAGCTCTTAATGTTCTCAAAGTTGCTTTCAACATTGTTATCATCATAGTAGCTTACTGTTGGTGTTCGAAGCTGGGTTGAGAATGCTCCATCTACTTCCAGTAGGGTTTCTATTGCATAATCTGCTGTGTCGTCCCAAGAAATCATGGGAGGTACAACTTCCCTATTCCCCATCGGCAGACCATATACCCTATGAAAGTCGATTGGTGATATCTTCATGCGTGTCCCGTCAGGTAGCTTGAACGATTGTTTCATTGGAGTGTATTTGTTCATTACAAACAGTGCAAAATTGTTGTTTATCTTTATCTGCTTGATTGATATTAAGCCTGCTAGGCCTAATATCTCAAGTTGCGCTTTCTGCTCATCTTTTATTGTCCTTGCAATTGCAGATACTCTTGTTGGGCTGCACCTTGTGCGAAAAGTTTTTCTTTGCTTTACCATAGTGTACCTGAATGTAGAAATTAGGAATAGTCTGTTAGCATGCTTTTTACCATAATATACCATATGCTACCATAATGGTTTCCTACCATACCAAATCAAACCATATATTTATCACATTTTACCATATGGTAATTACATGAAACCATGTCATATAACATCTTATCATATGGTAACGAAGTAAAACACAACAGGACTTATGTTTTCCTCCATTTTTATAACATGAAACCATAGCTTACCACACATTACCATATGGTAACAAACTAAAACACAGAAGGAGTTATGGTTTTTTGCTATTTTACAACATGAAACCATAGCTTACCACACATTACCATATGGTAACAAACTAAAACACAGCAGGACTTATGGTTTTTTGCTATTTTACAACATGAAACCATAGCTTACCACACATTACCATATGGTAACAAACTAAAACACAACAGGACTTATGGTTTTTTGCTATTTTACAACATGAAACCATAGCTTACCACACATTACCATATGGTAACAAACTAAAACACAGCAGGACTTATGGTTTTTTGCTATTTTACAACATGAAACCATAGCTTACCACACATTACCATATGGTAACAAACTAAAACACAGCAGGACTTATGTTTTTTTGCTATTTTACAACATGCAAGCATTGCTTACCACACATTACCATATGATAACGAAGCAAAACACAACAGATTCTACATCAGTTCAGCAACGCATGGTAACAATTCGGTAATTTAGCGAGTTTACTATAATTTTCACATGAAGAGTGACTGAAATACTGTTCCTATTGTTCTGTGGATGGATTTCGAAGAAAGAAATGAGGTTTTACCTTGATATTTTGTGCGAAAACGATTTTTGAGGCTCGTTGAAGTTGGAAACCCTTCGTTTTTCGACGAAGAAGCGAGAACAGTGTATCGTTGAATGATTCTTCGAAAACCTTTGCAAAAATCCTTCGATTTTTGAAGTTTTTCTTGTGTTTTCTGAAGATTTTGGTGCGCGATTGGATGAAGAATGGAGAGTTAGAGAGAAGAGGGAAGTAGAACTATCGCGTGAAAGGTGAGAGAAAGGTGGAAAGAAGGCGGCACGGGTTAATGTCACGTCTTGTTTTCAAATTGTAAGATCAAAGATTACTATTTTGCCCCCCCCCCCCCCCCCGTGTAGTTACTTTCCATGATCTGACGGTTGAGAAGATGACGGAATGGACGGTGGATAGGGCGGTTACTGATGGTTACTGATGTTTTGGTTACTGAGGGGATCCGCTCCCCTCGTTGGAACGCTGCTAGCTATCGAGTTTGAGTTTCTGGTTTGTTTCATTTTGGTTTCGTTTTTTTTTTGGTTGTTTCTTTCTCTTATAATTCTAAGTTGTGTTTCTGTTTATTTATTATGGTCAGGTTTGGATGCAAAATCCTAAATTACAAACCCTTCGATTTTTGTATATCTTAATCTTACCACCCTCCCTTGATAAATTCTTATCAAGAGAGGTGTGATTCGTATCAGAAATGGTAAAGCACACGATTTTGTAGGGTTAAGTAGTTCTGATTTGTAATGTTTTCTTCATCTTCTTTGTAATATTTGTATAATCAATTTGTAATATTAGTTATTCATGTTTGTAATGTTTATTGGTCTTGCTTATAATAGTTAATTTGCTTTGTAGTTATTGTAAGAAAAATTTATCTTTTAATGTTTCGTAGTCTAGTTTGTAATGTTTCTCGATCGACTTGATTTGTAATATTTGTATGACTGAGTTGTAATCTAGTTTGTAATGTTGGTTGGTTTAGTTTGTAACGGTTATTAATTCGGTTGGTAAGACTAATTTGTGAAGCATTGAAGAACTAATTACTAGCTAGGAATATTCAATGGGTGAGTCAACCATTAAACCCTCCATAATCCATCAAAATATAATTAACCAAAAACGTGTTTGGGTAAATAGAGTGGATGGGTGTAGGTCGTCAATTTTTGTAACCCATAAATTTTGGGGTAGGGTGGGTCACTACTCACTAGCCTTCAAAACCATGTCATATATTGTGTAACTAATATATTCTATTTTAATACATCTATCTTAATTCGATCTGAAAATGTTAATCTTTAGTAAACTGATCAATAATAAGGAGTGTGAAGTTCTGGTTGAGAAGTTGAATTGCATAATTAGGACATGGACAGCTAGAAAACTTTCCTATACAGGAAGGCTTCAATTAGTCTCTTCTGTGCTTTATTCACTTTTTCAATACTGGATGACCATCTTTGTGTTACCTATTTATAATTCAACGGATTCATCAAAAGGTATTCTCGGATTTCTTATGGTATGGTGAGGGTGCTGGGGAAGCAAAAGTCACTTGTGAACTCCTGGCAACACCAAAAATGGAAGGAGGCATGGGCCTGAGAGATCTTAAAACATGAATGTCACTTGCATAGCTCGCCTCCTGTGGTTACTTTTCATGCAGGGAGGGAGCTTCTAGCTAGCCTAGCTGCAAAGGTACAGATTGAAGACTTGCTCTGTATGGGAATTGAAACCGGCCATGGCTGGTTCAAGGCCATGGAGGCAACTGGTTAAGCTACGAGGCTGGTTTCAGTTTTGTATGACAGTGGATAGCCAGCACAATGTATTCTGGGAAGGAGAAGCTATGTTGAAATTCTCAGTTCATCATGTCTGGGACTCTATTAGAAGTCGCAAACCATCAGTCCCCTGGTGGAAAGTATCGTGGAGCAAGCTTGTTCTGCCACGCAAGAGTTGTTATGTGGTTTGATTATATTTAATTTAATTGCCACCCGAGACAAGCTTAAAGGTTGGGGGGAAGATTAATGATGTTTTATGTGTACTTTGTGCTAAAGAGGAGGAGAGTAGATCTCAACTTTTCTGTCAATGTGATTATACTGAGAAACTAATCTCAGCAATAATTGGTTCGCTGCTTGGAAGCTGGCCTCTATCCTTGTGAGCAGATGTTACAGGAGATGTGTTGAATTGCAAAGAAGAGAGGCCGAACAGGTCATGTAGTCAGTACAATATGGTGTTGGATTTGTAGCTTGGTGTGAAAAGAAAGATGGATGAGGCCGGTATTTGCTGAAGAGTCCAGGCAATGGGAATTGTTATTATCACAACTAAAGGAAGAAGTTGCTTTGTTAACTTTAGGCAATGTTAAGTTTAAAGATGATTTGGAAAGTAACACTGTAATAGGAGTATTTATGTAGCAGCGTGGCTTTACTATGTGTAGTCTGCTGATGTAATACGACTTTCTGAGTTTTTTGCGAGGCTTAACTAGTTGATCAAGTGTGCTTAATGTAAAATATAATTACTAGAAAAATGTTACTCGTGATTGACTCAATTCAATTATAAATATTTTATAAATTTTGACTTACAGCTTAATTTATTTAATAGGTAGGTGTACTATGCAGTATGCTTACATATATGTATTAAATAAAATCATCAAATATGATTGTTGATAACTAATCAATCCATTGATAAAAGTGCCCTTTTAGCCACGAAATGGCCAACTATGCATGTGAAGGCCTCTATGAATACAGTTGATTGCTTCCAGTCGACTTCTTTGATGTTGAGCTGCTGGAAAACCTTCTTTCTCTGGTCTTTAGCTCGTGTTTTAGGTTAAGTATGGCCGAAATCCCCCAAGAAAGAGGCTAAAAATCCATTAAACTTTAATGAATTTTTTATAATTACTAAAGTGTACCAGCACTAGTTAAAATAATTTTTTCGTTTAATTACCAGCAAATCTAGGATATTATTAATTATATTTAAATGACAATATAAACTTATTCTCATGACTAAGCACCTCTAGGTTAGTGATGGGAATGGGACGGGGCGGGTACATTAATTCACATGCCCCGTCCTACGCTCACTATAACAAAAAACTGTTTTAGCGACGGTTACACAGGCTTTTGGTGACTGTTATCACCGTCGCTAAAATATTTAATGACGGGCAGTCAACCGTCACTGACCCCGCTGTCCTTAGTGACGCTTTTGGTCGACCGCCGCATTAGCCGTCAGCAAAATTTACCGACGACAGTAACCGTCGCAATCTTCTAGGAAACTATCGTTAAATATATATATCATAAACTAGCTAAATTATTTGGCTAAAAGTTATGGACCGTCGCAAAACACTGTGTGTAATAGAACGACCTGCTCTAGTAATTACACCCAGCTGTGATTTTCTGATACAACAAATGTACATTATACAGGCACTTTGATGATAAAAAAAACCAACTACTTTGAATTACCATATCATAAATATAAACCATCAATCCTTCAATTATGAGTCAAACCACTTACAAAAGTTCAAACCTACAATCTAAAGTTCAAATCGTGTCAGAACCCTTTGAAACAACAAAGATCCAGTCACAACCCTTTGAAGCAACAAAGATCACCTTTCTTCATTAAATTTCAGCCCTGCAGATTAACAAATCGGCAATATAAACCATTTAAACTAAGTTCTCATGGCAGAATGCATGAAATATGCAGGCAATACGAATTAAAAGCCTTTAGATGGAAGCAATAGAATTTAAAAGCACAGAAAATACATTCTGTAAATTGCATCTAGTAGTACCTTTTAAGGATTGCTACCTCTGCTGTCTCAGACCGCCAGTCGAAGAGTGGGCAGAATGCTGAGCTATTCAGCAGTTAAGTGGAAGTTAGTAGCAGATCTTTACATCACAAAAGAATGCACAGACACGTTTAGGCTGCCATTGCCCTATACTTATTGATCAAATAGCAATGTAATCAAACAAATCGTAAGCTAGAATCCACGATAAGTTGTTAATCTGATGTCAAACTATACTTAACATGAGATTGCTCCCAAGTTTACCATGAGAAGTTGTGAATCTGCCATTGCCGCAAAACATTTCCAGCTGCACTGATTCATTGCTTTACTCTGTAAACTGGCAATCAAAGGGAAGATATGCATTCTCCTAACTCCAAAACACAAAACAAAGTGAGGCCTTAGTTGGGAGAAAAACATATCAGGTTAAGGGCCATCACCATCGAACATAATAAAGAAAATTGCTTATGTGCCTACCTCTGAATTGGTGGTTCCATTTCATCTTTGTTGTTAGACTACCTTAATGATACAAGATGCCTTCCCTTGAAGATCTCGATAGACCCTCTTCAATGTTGTTGCATTGAAGTTGTTGCTCCTGTAACTGACAGACCAAACCCAGCATTAGAGGAAAAGAAAGGGGTTCAGAAAGCTTAGAAGGCTCAAGATTTTCTGGAAACAACCAAGATTCTCTATACATTCACAACTCAGTTTAGAAAAGTACCTTGAGTAGTATATCAGTGTGTCGTGGCATACCATTAGAACTAACTTGCATTGATGATCCAACGCCTTCTGTGTGCATCCAGAGTTTCTGCATAAGAAAAAAAAATTCTACAACAACCTAACAAAATATGCCGAAATACAATGATAATCCCCAGAAAATCAACTTGAAGAAACACATCCTTCTAGTGAACTTACAGAGCATCATCCTGTTCCTCTACCACTATAACTGATTGTATACACTTACAATTCACTTATAGCACAAAACATGTACTTTGCTGAGAAATTGACGTAATCAACGCATTGACGGAAGATACAGGTTGTCATTCACTTACTCCTTCAGAGCATACAAGTGTACTTTCTAGGCGGGATCTCACTAACCCGAAATCTATGAAACTGAAAACATACCAACAATAGTAATAGATCAAATCATATCCTAACGCCGATTGATGAGAGGCTCGGTAATGAGAGGGTCAGTAAAGTTGGTTTCCTTCTGAATGGAATCACCAGAGCATAAAAGCCACATAAGAACAATGTCTAGGATCTAGATGTGTCAAAGATAGGGGAGATAGTATAGATGTTCGTTCAACATAATTGCTGCACAAAAAGAAGGATAAGTAAGAGCTAGAGGAAGGAATTAAGGTAAAGAAACAATAGAAGACCTTACGAGAATAGGAGTCATACGGAAAAGTTAAGTTGAGGTTATACTCATTTTGTTAGCAAGTACATAGCCCAATAAGTTCTGAAAAAACACAAACATATAAGAAAATAGTTAAAAAGCGTATGTAGAGCTCCTAATGGATGCAAAGGTGAGAATGGCTACCTGAGACTTATTCTTCTTTTCCAATTCTTACTTCATGGCCTCACTGTTGTACTACCTTCACATACGGTGCCTGTAAGAGGTTAAGAATGATTGGTCTCCAAAATTCAATCACATAGCTTGCAATGATAAAAGTTGTATTTTGAGGGCGGAAGTCATTAACATATTAAACGAACTTTTACCCTTTACAGGTCAAACATGGCTGAAACTAAAGTCATGGAGCAGAACTGCAGTAAATACCAAAGTGACAAATGTAATGTCAAGATATGAAACTATAAAGCCTTCGAAATTGAGCCAAGCTGCTTCAACCATAATTGCAATGAAAAGTCATGAAGCAGAACACAAAGTAATGAAATCGGGCATATAGATTGTCAACTTAGAAAGAAAACATGGTACATGTAGGATAATCACTAAGAAAGAAAAGTGTTTGACAGTTCTGGATGTGTAAAAAAGGTAACCACAACTTTGAACACAAGACAAGGTAGTGATAATGTGAATAACTCTTTCTAAGTTAGTGGATCATTATAACTCTAAGTTAGGACTTCAAGCCCTGCAAGCCTATCTTCTCTGCACTTCAGTCTACATAACACCATTGCAAAAAATTGAGCCCCTTTGTATTCTCAACACCAGGAATCGAGCCTTCAGCTTCGCCAACTGCGATGAGAGACGGAAGCGAAACCTCCAGCGAATTACCCAACAAAATCTTCATCAAATCAATTGCCATTCGAATCACAGGCTCAATTGAAACCAGATCCACCTCGCCGCTCCCTACCTCCAGAATCTCAAACTCCAAATCTGAGCTTCAATGGCAAAATCGTGACCTAATTTCAGCGAAGCACTTTGGCTTGTTCGTCGACAACGCTTGCGCTGCCCTCTGCGAAGGGCTGCTCGACCGTAGATCTCGTTCCGCCTCCATCTTTCTTTCCTCACTTTTCTCAATTTACGGAAGGTTGTATATGGAAGGTATTTCGTCGACTGAAATTGATTTAACTTGTTGAGGTTGTATAATAATAATAACTAGCTTTCCTTGCCCGCGCTCCGCGGCGGGATTTAGAACACATTGGTAAAACTTAAAGGTATTGTATGTACACTTATGATTGAGATAATGAAAGCTTGGTTTACATCTGTAGTCAATTTTAAGTCACAGAATTTCCAAATTTAACATCAGGTTTTGTGCTGCAAAATTTCGATGAATAGCTGCACTTGGTTCCATTAAACAGGTCACGATTCAATGCAGGGTAAAATCAAACTTGTCAAAGCCGTTTAAGGAGATATTAAAAAGCTGGAAATATCTATATATTACCGAAGTAAACTTGGTACGGGCAGAGCACAAACGATCTGAGCACAATTAGAGATGAAAATGCCTTGTCAATTGTTTGCAGATGGTTTGTTTGATGGTTGGTCTTTCTGTTGTAAACTTGTAATACATGTCCCCAACAATCAACAACTGGTAGCTCTTTCTAGTTTCTCACATTCATAACACGGAGGATATGAAACTCTAATACTAACACACATCCAATGGAACTCTTGCAAAAGCAAGAAAACGATTGCCATAGAAAATAAGAAAAAAAATAGAACTGCTAATAATCAACGCCACATTATTTGGGAGTCTATCAACATTACACTAGAATAACTCATTAAAAATGATCTCCATGAATAGAAAAGATGAACACATGAGATGAAAGACCAAAATGAAAATCTGACCAAACTGCAAGGAATTAAAACCATAAGAGATTCAAAATCAGCAAACGGATTGAAGACAGTCTAATAACATCTGAATTAACAGATTTACTTCATTAAGCTTGACACGAAGAGACCAATAAAGGACTAGAAAATCAAATGCCATGGAACAAAATAAGTTACTTTGGGAAGAAAATGCCACGACCTTCGAACTGGGGCATATCATGCACCAATTTCCCACCTTCCTTTTTCTTTCTGCTGCCTCTTGTTTTATCTTGAAATTCCCGGACTATTGCAGAATACCACTCCTTGAAAATGTGGTTGACTTTCACATACAAAAAAAAAAGGATAAAGAGACTGAAAAATGAACGACACCAAAGATAACGGTAAAAATGAAAAACAGACAACATGTAGCAACAACCGCACTTAACCAACTCACACCACAACAGTAAGTTTCCCTAACTGCAGGTCCAACATCAAACTCCATAACCTGCTGCTTCACTCTCTAATAGTGAACTCCAAAACCCAAAAACGCCATCAGTAGCTGCAAATTAAATTTGGATAAGAAAAGTGAAAACTGAGATGGATAACAGGGGGCTTGAGAGGGTAAGAAAAGAGATGGAATGGAGCCATCGAGGAGAGATAATAAACCTTGCAGAGTACTTTGGTCACCGCCACTGGCAGAGATTAAGATAATCTTGCGGACCATCGATAAGTCACTACGGCATTAAATCTGTAAGAGGAAGGGGAAAGAGAAGGGAGCCAATATTTACATTTCCTAAAAACAAAAGAGCCATACAACGATATCGGAATTACACTGAAACCGGCAGATCTGGCTCACCAATATATTGCAAAGTGAAGGGACCGGTAGTATTCCAAGCCACATCGCTCAGGGTTCTGATCGTGGCTTGTTGTGCGATAGATAGCTTTTGAAGATCCAGGTGGAAAATAAGTTGTCGAAGAGCGAGAGAAGGAATCATAGAACTCTGACCCACTTAACCAAAAAAAGAAAAATCTCTGTTACTGAGTATCGGAAACGAATGAAATCCAAAGGATCAATAGAACAGACTTACTTAGGGAGATGCAACTGCAGGATGCATTTCCTCTGTTGTAGAGCTCGGGGCCTATGATGAATCTCGTCAAATCTCATGAATCTCCCTCAAAAAATCGATCGTCTAAGCATACCAACTGTCAAGAGCTTTCTCAGGTGAGAAACTGTGTGAGTGAAGATGAACATGGGAAGACAATCGGAGACCAGTGTTAAAAGAATATGCGACTAAAGATTGCAGAAGATAGAGACGATGCAAACCATAAAAATTCTCACCCTTAAAAATCAAGGCTATCAATCTGGTTCCCGGCGATCGATCTCGTCGCCCCGGCGTGCATCCTCATCCTTAACAATCAGGGCTATCAATCTGGTTCCCGCCGATCGATCTCGTCGCCCCGGCGTGCATCCTCTCCAACGTGGATCTACAATCCAAACCATGGATCATTAGATCGCTGGCCTATGGCTCTGGCCCAGACAACATACCTTGTAGATTTGGGCCTCCTTCGATTCCTCTCCCGGCCTCTCAAACTCTCCTCCTCCAGTTGATCGCTCCAAATTACTGATTTTTGGAAGGGCGATGTGAGAAACACAGTAGCGAGAAGTATGAGAAGGAGAGTGGTGAGAGGAAAATATTGGGAAACTAAATGCACTCCTTCTTCTCCAATTTTGGGTGAATACACTCCTGCTTTGACCCTCTTTGAGTCTCTTTGCTCATAAATAGAAAAAAATTGAAATCTAAGAGAAATAGGAAGCAGATGGGGTAGGTGAAAGGAATGGCCAAAATGAAAGCTACGTGGCTCTTCTACCAAACAAACAATTTCCTTTCTCTCAGCCTCCTCCATCAGTCTACTCTCATCAGTCCCCTCAATTACCTCATCAAGACATGGTTCTCTTCTCCATCGGCCTCTGCAATCGGCACAACTCCCACCCAAAGACCCTCATCTAGCCTCCGAGCCATATGCAGAGATACTGAGCAGCACAACTCCTTTCAATCAACTTTCCAGTCCCTCTCATTGCCCACCATCTCTGAGATATCCCATCTCCCAGCACAGTCTCTCCCAAACCCGCCAGATCTCCCACAACTCAACGATCCCTACCCAGCAGAACACCCACAGAGTAACAGAAAAACCCTCGATCCACGTGCCCGCCCGGGCCAAAGTTACATACCGATCTCTGATGACCAACCAGAAGCTAACGACCAGTCCCACCCCGACCGAGCCCCCAAACTCCGTCAGATCCCAATGAGGCCTCACCCAACAACAGCCCACACGTCAGCCCACGCCAGTTTGAAACAGTAAATCCCAGTCACATTGTACAGTAAAAGGTGTCTGCGTGTACAGTACACGGGCATGCGGCGAGTTTCTTTCTTTCAATAATAATAATAATAATAATAATACTTGAGTTAGTAAGTGCGGTGACTGGCAGAGGGGCAGCGCGTTATGGATTTTCCTCACGGTCGATTGACGGGCAGAATGGCTCAAGTTAGGGTGCATAACCATGGGTTATGCACCCATCAATAACCAAATCTGGACCCTTCATTTAGAAAATTCAGATCTAAGGATGGAGAATTAAAGGCTATTTTTATTTTTACTAGCTTTCTTAATTGACTCATATCTTTTTCGTTTTAACTCGGATTTTTTTTTTTTGCACAAATGGAACGAGTTCATCGTGCTCTACAAAATTAGATCAATTTTCAATATTTTTTTAGGGAAAAAAAATTATGGCCTCTCGGTACCAACTGCATACCATATGGTATCTTCTTCGTTTTTAATTCGTTTTTAAAAACGTTTGTACAGCAGGGACGAGTTCATCATGATCTATTGGATCTACAAATTTCTGGGTGAACAAATTACAAGACCAAAAAATACCACACAATACCACCCTGGTACGGGGTGGTATCTTACGGTATCTTATGGTATACAATGTTAAAAGTCGTAAATGATAATTAATATACTTCTACTATCATGTATTCAACCATCCTACAGTTTTGGTTTGTGTCATACCACCATAGTACGCTTTTCAAACCATAATTATGCTCTTATTTCAATACCAGTCAATACCATATGGTATAGACTGGTATAAAATGGCTCAATTTTTTTTTGTTCGAAAAATATATCAAAGTGGATATCATTTTGAAGAGCACAATTAATCTGATCTAACTGTGCAAAAAAAAAATTAAATTTCGACTTAAAACGAGTGAGAAATCGTCCGTCAAAGATTAAGAAGGTGAAAATTAAATGCTTTCCAGGAGAGAGAGGATGCTGATGTCATGCTGATGTGGGCGGGTTACTCATAGTTACTCACCATAAGGTTACTAACATGATCCGTTCCCGGGCAGAATGACTCCGCTTAATTCATTCATTTAGCCACGGTCAGGGCACTCGACGCAAAAGGGCTGTCGTTATATTATAATTTTCTTGTAGTGGCTACTGCGGGTCGGGGCTGGTCGACCCACTCTTACTTGTTATTTGAAAAAAATACGCGTAAATTTTATTTTTACCATAAAACGAAGGGAAAAACACTTCAGGCTTGAAAAATGGTGATCATATAATGGGTAATTGAGTCTAACAAGTTGAAAAATAGACTCAACTAGTTGAAGAAAAGTTAAAATAGGAGAAATATGTATAGATACTGTAAGAAATTGAGATAAATGGGTCTAGAACGGGACTGGACGGGGTATGGCGCACCACAAGAAAATTCACATACAACTATGGATTTTTTGTGGCTAAAGTATAAGATTTTGGTAGCTAAATGTTTAGCTACAAAAAAATCAATTTGTAGCTTGCGTAACTAAAAGTGGCGCAGGTAAAGGTTAGCTGCACAATTTTTCATATAGGTAGCTAATAACAGATACTAATATAGTACAAATAATTTTTACATTTTTTCACATATTAATGTAATAATCTATCTACAAAACACTTGCACTTATAACAAATTACAAAACAGAGTATTTATTTACAATATAATTGCAGCTTTTCCTCATCTTTAGCTTTCTTCCATCTTAACAAATTTAGCAATGCACCATATGACCTGTCACAGCAATGATCAAAGAAAAGAGGAATTGAATGCTGGTTGTTATTTAGACTAGAAACATATATAAAAGCAGTCTACACACCTCTGGCAAGAAGCCACAAATACCTTTCTCTTTGATAGGATTCACCACACCATTCACCACCAAAGCCATTTCCAATCCTATCCTCCTTTTATATGCATCTCTCTAGTGGTCTTTACTGCCTATCCTACTGCTCTCTTTACAATCTCTGTACCCAACAACAACAACAACAAAAAGTAGATTTATTACTCAATTCTGAATCAACTCATTGGTTGATGAAGCGGGAACGAAAACATCTTCACCAAATGACTAAAGGAACTAGAATTTTACTGTAGTCATTCAATCTAGAAGCTCAAGCCAAAGTGGCCATCTAACAACAACATTCATCTTGAAAGGCATACAAGAATTTCTCACCCTTCAATCTTGGCTCAACACCTTTCCTTTTGGTTTGGTTTTATTGGATGTTTATTTCTCTTATAATTCTAAGTTGACGTGTTCTTGTTTATTTATTATGGTCAGGTTTAGCTACAAAATGCAAAACTACAAGCCCTACAATCTTTTATAAGAGTGGTGTGATTCACATAAATGGTAAGACACAAAAAAATTTCAAGGTTTTGCAGTTCTAATTTGTAATGTTTCTTAATCTTGTTTGTGATATTTGTAAAATCGATTTGTAATATTAGTTATTCATGTTGGTCTTGTTTATAATAGTTACCAAAAAAACTTGTAATTTTTTAAAAGAAAATTTTATAATTTTTAATGTTTTGTAGTCTAGTTTGTAATGTTTCTCAGCTTGATTTGTAATATTTGTATGACCAAGTTGTAATATTAATTAATCTAACTTGTAATATTGGTTGGTCTGGTTTGTAACAGTTATTGATTCGGTTAGTAAGACTAATTTGTGAAGAATTGAAGAACTAATTACTAACTAGGGATAATCAATGGGCGCGTCCGTCAACTGTTAAACCCTCCATAATCCACAAAATTATAATTAACCGAAAACGTGTTTGGGCAAATATAGTAGGTGGGTGTAAGTCATCAATTTTTGGGGGAGGGTGGGTCACTAGCCCGCAAAACCATGTCATATATTGTGTCACTAATATTTATTTTATTTTAATACATCTATCTTAATTCTATCTCAAAATGTTAATCTCTAGTAAACTGAATAGTAAGGAGTGAAGTTCTGGTTGACCAGATGAATTGCATAATTAGGGCATGGAGAGCTGGAAAAATTTCCTATGCAGGAAGGCTTGAACTGGTCTCCTCGATGCTTTATTCTCTTTTCCAATACTGGATGACCATTTTTGTGTTACCTAAGAAAATAATTGAACAGATTCAAAAGGTATGCTTGGATATCTTATGGTATGGTGAGGGTGTAGGGAAAGCAAAAGTCCTTTGGAAACTCTTGGCAACACCAAAAACGAAAGGAGGCATGGATCTGAGAGATCTTATAACATGAATGTCACTTGCATAGATTGCCTCATGTGGTTACGTTTCATGCAGAGAAGGAGATTCTGGCTAGCCTGGGTGCAGAGGTACAAATTGAATAATCGCTCTATATGGGAATTGAAACCTACCATGGATGGATCTTGGCCATGGAGGCAACTGCTTAAACTACAAGCCTAGTTTCAGTTTTGTATGACATTTGAGTATATTGAATAGAATTGCCATCCGGGACAAGCTTAAAGGTTGGGGGAAGATTACTGATGCTTTATGTGTACTTTGGGCAAAAGAGATGAAGAGTAGATCACAACTTTTCTGTCAATGTGAGTATACTGAGTAACTGATCTCAACGGTAATTGGTTCGTTGCTTGGAAGTTGGCCTCTATCTTTGGGAGCAGATGTTACAGAAGATGTGTGGAATTGCAAGAAGGGAGGCTGAACAAGTCATGTAGTCAGTGCAATATGGTGTTGGATTTGTAGCCTGATGTGGAATGAAAGATGCAGGAGGGTATTTGCTGAACAGTCCAGGCAATGGGAACTGTTCAGCCTGTTTGGATACAATTCCGGAAGAAATGAAAATGGAAATGGAATTCAATTTTTTATTTTTATAGAATTCCATTTCCAATTCTAGTGTTTGGTATAATTCCTACTACTATGGAAATGAATTACACTTTTAATCATAATGAATAATGTAATATGTTTGTTTTATTTTGGGAAATGAAATATGAATGAGAGAGAAAGAGAGTAAAATGATAGTGGGTTAACAAAATAATAAAAAGTATTGATGGGTCCCACTAATTGCATTTTCATTCTCTCAATTCCTATCACTTTTGATAGGAATTGTAATTCCCATATTTTAGACCCACTAGAATTCAATTCTCAACCTTTTTATTATTCCAAACATAATATATGGAAATGGAATTTCAATTCCTTACTTTTTTGTCAATCCAAACAGGCTGTAAATGAAGAAGTTGCTTTGTTAACTTTAGGCAAAGTTAAGTTTAAAGATGATTTGGAAAGTAACCATGTAATAGGAGAAGTATTTATGTACCGTGGCTTGACTATCTGTAGTGTGCTAATGTAAGATTGGGTGTCTGTGTTTTTTGTGAGGCTTGATCTAGTTGATCGAGTGTGCTTAATGGAAAAGCTAATTACCAGAAAAATGTTAATCGTGATTGATTCAATTAAATTATAAATATTTTTTTTAAAAATTTTGACTTACAACATAATTTTTTTAATAGGTAGGTGTAAAGTGCATTATGTAAAATTGTCGCAAGCTCGAGTGTGAAGGTCACGAACGTGCAGCTTGAAAAGGAGAAAACGAAAACGATCACCACCGAGGCCTTTGGTGAAGAGATTCACAAGTTGAAGTTCAGCCCGCACCTTGACTGGAATGACGTGTGAAGTTGAACACGTTCACGAACAAAATGACAATCCATCTCCACATGTTTAGTACGCTCATGGAAGACTAGAGTGTTGGCAATATGCAGGGCCGCTTGATTGTCACAGTGGAGCGAGGTCGAGTGACTCTGAGGAACACCGAGCTCGCCAAGTAACCAACGTAGCCATACAATCTCACTAACACTGCTGGCCATGGCACGATATTCAGCCTCTGTTGAGGACCGGGCCACTACCTTTTCTTGCTACATGGGCCAAGAGATCGGTGCACCACCAAGACACACAAAATAACCAGTCGTCGAACGACGAGTACTCTGACAACCGCCCCAGTCGGCATCACAATAAGCAGTAAGTCGGAGAGGATTATAAGATGGGAAGAAGATTCCTTGGCCAGGACTGGACTTAAGATATCGCAGAACCCGGTGAGCAGCATCCAAGTGCATCTGACTGGGAGCATGAACAAATCAGCTGAGGATGTTGACAGTATAGGTGATATCCCGGCGAGTGATGGTGAGATAGAGTAGGCGACCAACCAGCCGCCGAAACTGGGAAGGATCAGGCAAGAGATCGTCATTACTCGGCCGTGTGAGCTGGTGGTTCTGCTCAACTGGGAAAGCACTAGGGCGAGAACCCTGAACACCAGCATCTTCCAGTATGTCTAAAGCATACTTGCATTGACTGAGCACAACGCCGGTAGAGACACGGGCAACCTCAATGCCCAGGAAATAACGTAGGACTCCGAGGTCCTTGATACTAAAACGATCATCCACAAATCGCTTGACGCGAGAGATGAAAGGGAGATCATTCCCGGCCAGGAGCACATCATCGACGTAAATGAGGGCAGTCACAAAACTAGTCCCTCGCTGGTAGATGAACAAAGCAGCATCTGCAGGAGAGGATCGAAAACCAAACTCGATCAAGACTGCAGTAAACTTGTAACTAACTTCGCGATGGGGGCGAAGGTGTCATGGAAGTCCAAACCCTCAATCTGTGTAAGTTTTTAAGTTTTAAAGCGCGATTTTGACTGCATTGGCTAGGACACATCGTTTTGATACCAACACGCCGTTCTTCTTTGTTTATGTGGTTGACAGATACAAGCTTGCTTTCATGTACCGAGACTAGTTTAGCGAGGGTGATCCTCGTTGGAGACTTAGGATAGGGTGAGTAACCCTTTGTTACTCACCCGTGAGTAACCACCTTAGGACCGTAGATCTGGGCCGGGCTGATCGTGTGGTTTTGGTTGATGCGGTGATGTCAGGGGCATTTTTGTCCGATTTTTTGAATTAATGACTTCCCCCTTTTGTCTGTTGCAAATCTTTCTGTGCGCGAGTTGGATTCGGTTTTTGGAGAGAGAAACTACGAGTAGGGGAGCAGCAGCTGAGAAAAAAGGACGGCGATTCTCCATGATTGATCGACGGCGATAGAAACTGCGAGCAGCCGCTTCGAATCGAGCTTTCTGATTCTCCATAATTGATCGACGTGTGCGCGAGTTGGATTCGGTTTTTGTAGAGAGAAACTGCGAGCAGCCGCTGAGAAACAGGGGACGGCGAATCTTTTCTGATTCTCCATAATTGATCGACGACGAGGTTAGATATTAGTTTTTTTTATTCTTCCTGTTTAGCTAATCAAGTTTTCTGTTGATCTCTGGTTTCGTTGGAGGTTTTTCATTGCTGCTAGTCGAGCTTGTTCATGTTTAGCTAATCGAGCTTGTTCATGTGTTATATGTTCTTTGTGTTTTGGTGTTTTTGCAGTATTCTGGTGAGATGAGTTACGTAAATTGTGGCGATGTTGTTCCAATTGATAGATCTGGTTCTTCAACCAGCGTTGTAGGATCTGGTTCTTCATCTAGTGCTGTTCGAACGGCTTCTTCATCTATCGATTTTGGATTTGATCATTCAGCTAAATCTGGTGAATCAGGAGGTAAGATATACAAATTTGTTTGTTTATTGAAGTTTGAATGTGTTAGATACCATATGGTACCATGGTGGTAATTACTGGTATACGATGAGAGGTGATACTATAGTGTTGTGTTGTGATATTATTGTGCTCTGTATTTAAGTTTTACCATACCATACCATGGTGGTAATTACTTGTACCATGTTTGGAATCATTGGTATAGTGTCGTAATTTGATTTTACCATGCCTTATCATGTGGTATAGTGTGGTAGTTTCAAGTTAAAGGTGGGGTTATGTGTGGTAAATGATTTTACAGTGCATTACCATGTGGTAAAATGTGGTAATTAGGAAGTTAAATGTGAGGGTTCTGTGTGATAATTGATTTTACCATGCCATACCATATGGTATATATTGGACCTGACCGAGACACAGCCCACGTCCACACATGCGGCCCATGCAAGGCCTTTCTCTGCGGCCATTCATGTACCCTACGTGGACAAGGATTGTGAGAATATAACCCTAGTTGCTAGTTGTAGGGGTTATAAAAGCACTGTACACGGCTATGGCCGATTATCACTGAAAACCTAATAACAACAGTAGCTGGAGAGATTCCAAACTCTCCCGTGGATTAGTCCCGACTCGTCGGGGATACCACGTTAAACCGTTGTCTTCTTTGATTTTCCGCACGCGTTTTACTCAATTTCTCATGGTATCAGAGCAGTAGGTTCAGGACCACTGTTTCACGATGGCTGGCGAAGAATCTGATGCGAGCATCCCTGATGCT
The DNA here is from genome assembly GCA_946122785.1 of Linum tenue. NCBI lineage: Eukaryota > Viridiplantae > Streptophyta > Magnoliopsida > Malpighiales > Linaceae > Linum > Linum tenue. Next base: position 34,293,565 of record CAMGYJ010000002.1, read on the forward strand.
ACGCAGATGTAGCCAGAGAGCGGCACCAGCACCCTGCCGCCAGCATATTACCTTCACAATTCGGATGGGCCTGGTCAGATGTTGGTCGGCGACATCCTCACAGCTTCCAACTATGGAGAATGGGTCCTAGACATGAAGGACTCATTAATCGCAAAGAATAAGTACGCGTTCGTGGATGGGACGCTTGCTAAACCTACTAATCCAGAGCATAGGGATGCTCGGATTCGTTGTGATGCTATGATCAAAGGTTGTCTTAAGACAGCCATGAATAAGGAGATCCGCAGCAGTGTACGATTTGCGGAGACATCGAGGGAAATCTGGGACGATTTGCGGAGTCGTTTTGGGCAAGGGAACGCATCCCGAGCCTATGAGATCCGCCGATTGGTCAGTTTGCTTCAACAAGAGAAACATACTGTTTCGGCCTTCTACACCAAGCTGCGGTCCTTGTGGGAAGAGTCGACGTCAATCTCTCCGACACCGATCTGCACTTGTGGCAACTGCACATGTGATGTATCGCGTCGCATCCGTGAGCAGCAAGAAAGCTCGCGCCTCTTCGACTTTCTGATGGGACTGGATGATGCATTCTCAGCTGTGCGCACTCAAGTCCTCGCCATGAAGCCAACACCTATGTTGGCGGAGGCCTTTAATATCACCCTGAACGAAGAACAGCAGTGACTAATCTCACAAAGTCGCAGGCCTACGCCAGAAGCAGCCGCATTTGCGGCCCGTGGCGAGGGCGACAGAGGCACTCAACGTGAGGGTGACCGAGGGACTCAACGTGGAGGACGGGATAAACCAAGGTGTAGTTACTGTCAAAAATTGGGACACACCAGAGAAGTATGCTATCAATTAAATGGCTACCCGCCACATGAGTCTCGTGACAAGCCAAATGATCAACAGCAGCAGCGACGACCTCGAGCCACGGGGGAAGGACATGCACGTGAAAGGGATAGGGAACCACGTGCAGCTCAGGTTGAGCACGAGAAGAATGACACAAGTCCCGTGTCTGGCTTCACCCTCGCACAGCTCGAGCAGCTCAGGCAATTCTTTGGACATCCGGTAAAGGGCGCTGATGATCCTGCCGCCAATTTAGCAGGCATGTTTTCTATGGATTCTGAATGCTTGCTTGATTCAGGATGTAATGAGCATATCACTATGGATGATTCTATATTGACAAATAAAATAAGACATGAGAATGGGCAACCGGTTCGAATTCCCAATGGGGCTAGCATACCTGTTGCACACGTTGGGAGAGTGGAATTACAGTCGGGTCTCACTCTTGAGCGCGTATTGCACGTGCCAGAGTTTCGGTGCAACCTCATCTCGGTAAGCCGTTTCATAAGAGATAATAGAGTTGCATTGATTTTTCTCGATAATTTTTGCGTTATTCAGGACTTACTCTCCAAGAAGTTGATTGGGAAGGGTGAGTTACGTGATGGGCTATATTATTTGAAGCTGTTTGGTGGTGGCCGAGTGCAAGCTTGTGCAGCAAAACAGCGGAGTAAGGTGTCAGACGAATTGTGGCATGCAAGACTGGGGCATCCATCTTCTGGAAAACTGAATTTGTTACGTTCAGCACTTGATATTGATTTTGTTTCTAATAAGCTTTGTGACTCTTGTTCTCGAGCCAAACAAAGTAGACAACCTTTCCCGTCGAGTGGGATTAGAACCCAACATTGTTTTGATTTGATTCATGTTGATATATGGGGTGGCTATCGAACGTCATCTCTTAGCGGTGCTCATTATTTCCTCACCATTGTTGATGATAACAGTCGAGGTGTTTGGGTCTACTTACTTCGTTACAAGTCTGATGTTGGCAGGTACTTGATGATGTTTGATCAGCAGATTCGGCGACAATTTGGTTTCCGTCTTAAGAAAATTCAGGCCGATAACGGTCCTGAGTTTAACACTCTCGCTTTACAAGCATATTATGAAAAGGAAGGTATCATGCTTCAAACATCGTGTACAGATACTCCACAGCAGAATGGAGTAGTGGAACGAAAGCATCGTCACCTATTGAACACAGGACGAGCTTTGGTTTTCCAGGCGAGTCTTCCCCTACGATTTTGGGGAGAGTGCATCCTCACGACGGCGTATCTGATCAATTGTCTCCCTACTAAGGACACCAGGCGCACACCGTTCGAAGTTCTTTTTGGAAAGACTGCGCCCTATTCCCACCTTCGAGTATTCGGCTGTCTGGCATACACGAAGGACACACATGCTGCCCTGGACAAGTTTGGAGAACGTGGCCGAGCATGTGTTTTCCTTGGGTACGCATCCAGTCAGAAAGGGTATCGAGTTTATGAGCTTGCTACACAAAAGCTATTGACGTCCCGCGACGTCATTTTTCATGAGGACCAGTTCCCCTTCCAAGCCGACATCTCACAGCGGCTTCACTGGATACCTCGGCCCAACTTTGCTCAGCCCACCGTGGATTGTGATGATGATCTTGTCGAAGACCTTGGGGCTTCTCGTGCCCCCGATCCTGGGCCGGATGCGAGTGCCACTAGCCCATCCTCCGCAACAGACGAGGCCGCGTTTGTCCCGACGGGCCCATCTCCATCGTCTCCGGACCCAGCTACCACACCCGAGCACGAGCCCACGTCCTCTGGGCCTGCTGCTCCTGCGCCCGAAGCAGCCGCTCCTCGACGAAGTGATCGCGTCCGAGTTCGGCCCAAGCACTTGAGTGTCTATGACACCACTTTTGCCCCACTCACTGATAACGATGAGGGAAGTGCTGCAGCAACTGTTACCTATCCTCTTTCTGCTTTTGTCTCTTATGACAATTTTACACCAACTTATAAGACTTTTCTTGCTGCAGTCACTTCTCATGATGAGCCACGCACGTTCAAAGAAGCTTGGGCCGACCCCAGATGGCGAGAGGCCATGGTCAAAGAGATCCAAGCCCTTCAAGCTAATGGCACCTGGAGTCTTGTTAACCTCCCTCCGGGCAAGCGCATGATCGCGGCAAAGTGGGTCTTCAAAATTAAGTATCGCCCTGATGGTAGCATTGAACGCTACAAAGCACGCTTAGTGGCAAAGGGCTATACTCAAATTGAGGGCATCGATTTCCATGACACGTTTGCTCCGGTTGCTAAGCTGGTTACTGTTCGGTGTCTTCTTGCAGTCGTTGTTAGCCGTGGTTGGCATTTACATCAGCTGGATGTAAATAACGCTTTTCTTCATGGTGATCTTGAGGAAGAAGTTTACATGCGGATGCCACCTGGTTTTTCTGTACCTGGCGATACACGTGTTTGTCGGCTCCATAAGTCCATTTATGGTCTACGACAGGCTTCACGGAACTGGTATCATAAGTTCACTGCATCTCTATGTGCTCTGGGTTTCCGATCTTCTCCGGCAGACCACTCACTCTTTATTTTTCGCCGGGGGAGCACGTTTGTCGTCGCACTCATCTATGTGGACGACGTCATTCTGACTGGTAATGATCTATCTTTCATCAATAAAGTCAAGCAGCACTTAGATGAGCAGTTCAGTATCAAGGACCTTGGTCCACTTCGATATTTCCTGGGTATGGAGTTTGCTCGCACTCGTGATGGCGTTGTTCTCTGTCAGCGAAAATATACACTGGATATTCTTGAGGATGTTGGAGTTGAAGGAGCTCGGCCCAGTTCTTTTCCCGTTGAGCAAAATCATTATTTGACTCGTTCGGGCATTGACGATGACCTCCTGCTCGATCCCTCACCGTACCGTCGCTTGGTTGGGAGGCTACTCTACCTCACTGTTACTCGGCCCGCCATTACCTATGGGGTCAATGTCCTAATTCAGTTTGTCAACTCGCCTACTCAGGCGCATATGGATGCTGCTCTTCGCATATTGCGCTACCTCAAGCGCTCCCCTGGTCAAGGTTTATTCTTTCCTACCTCTAACGACATGACACTTACTGCTTTTTGTGATGCAGACTGGTGAGGCTGCGAGAGTAGTCGTCGTTCCACTACAGGTTATTTTGTCACTCTTGGTGGCGCTCCCATTTCTTGGGGCACTAAGAAACACCGTGTTGTTGCACGATCCTCTGCCGAGGCAGAATATCGTGCCATGGCTAGTGCTGTCAGCGAGATAATTTGGTTGCGCTGGCTGCTTACAGAACTTGGTGTTCCTCAGAGTCGTTCTACTCCACTTTATTGCGACAATCAGGCTGCACTTCATATTGCTGCCAATCCGGTGTTTCATGAGCGCACTAAACATGTGGAGATGGATTGCTATTTTTTTAGAGAGCGAGTTCAGTCTAGTGATATCTTGCCTCTCAAAGTGAGTTCTCATTTTCAGCTCGCCGACATCTTCACCAAAGGACTCGGCGTTGAACGCTTCCACTTTCTACTCTCCAAGCTGGGTGTTCGTAACCTTCACGCACCAGCTTGTGGGGGAGTATTGGACCTGACCGAGACATAGCCCACGTCCACACATGCGGCCCATGCACGGCCTTTCTCTGCGGCCATTCATGTACCCTACGTGGACAAGGATTGTCAGAATATAACCCTAGTTGCTAGTTGTAGGGGTTATAAAAGCACTGTACACGGCTATGGCCGATTATCACTGAAAACCTAATAACAACAGTAGCTGGAGAGATTCCAAACACTCCCGTGGATTAGTCCCGACTCGTCGGGGATACCACGTTAAACCGTTGTCTTCTTTGATTTTCCGCACGCGTTTTACTCAATTTCTCAGTATAGTGTGGTAAATTGATTTTACCATGTGGTATAGTGTGGTAGTTTGATTTTACCATGCCATACCATGTGGTATAGTGTGGTAATTTGATTTTACCATGCCATACCATGTGGTATAGTGTGATAGGTTGGAAGTTCTGTGTGATAATTGAGTTTACATTTGCTATACCATATGGTATAGTGTTGTAATTTATTTTTATCATGCCATACCATGTGGTAAAATATGATATTTTGGAAGTGGCATGTGTTGTCCTGTGTGGTAATTGATTTTACAGTGCATTACCATGTGGTAAAATGTGGTAATTTGGAAGTTAAATGTTAGGGTTCTGTGTTATAATTTATTTTACCATGCCATACCATATGGTATAGTGTGGTAATTTAATTTTACCATGCCATACCATGTGGTATAGTGTGGTAGTTTGATTTTACCATGTCATACCATATGGTATAGTGTGGTAATTTGATTTTACCATGCCATACCATGTGGTATAGTGTGGTAGTTTGATTTTACCATGCCATACCATATGGTATAGTGTGGTAATTGATTTTACCATGCCATACCATATGGTATAGTGTGGTAATTTGATTTTACCATGCCATACCATATGGTATAGTGTGGTAGTTTGGAAGTTCTGTGTGGTTAACTGATTTTACATTGCCATACCATGTGGTAAAATGTGGTAATTTGGGAATTAAGAACACATGTTAAGTATTTGCTAACATAATAAAAAACAGAACATTTCACTTAGTCATAATACACACCATAATAAGTTGTTTCATACCATCCTACTAATAAAAATGAAGTGGCTACTGAACATTGTGAGTTTGTTCTCAAAAGCTTACTTATACCCTCCTACTACTTAACACAAACCATAATAGAATTTTCATCTCCTTTCTTTCAAAACTTCCTCTTGTTCTTCTTGTTGCAGTACTTTGTTGCTTCCTTCATGATCCTTTCGCGTTCAAGATTGTCTTCATCAAGAATGATGTCCAACATCAGGCACTCCCTTTCTTCATTTATGAGATCAATCCTCTTCCAGTCTTTGGTCAGGGCACTGTTGTACTTACCTTCCCAGTGTCTCATCCACCTGATGATGTACATCCCACATGACTTGTCATCTGGTTGTGTAACCTTTTCGAGGTTGAACCAGGTAAACCTCTCCCACTTTACTGTCTTGTCTGCAAACTGTGTGTTCATGTAGTTGATTGCGTACTTGACAACCCTCTCTGCCATTGGTTTGTAGTATTCTTTAAAATCTTTGTGACGGATACTGTCGAGTACTTCAAATCTCCCTGCTTTGATGTTGACACAAATCATGATGTAGTGCTTGTTATCACAGTAAGGGAAGAACCACTGCAAAATAATTTTACCACAGTATACCATATGGTAAGCACTTGCCATATAAGTGATGAATAGTAAGTTAAGAACCATTCCAAACTAATTTTACCACTATATACCATATGGTAACCACTGCAAACTAATTTTACCACTATATACCATATGGTAACCACTGCAAAAATTGTGGTGAGATACTTACAAGGTTACATTCTGTGAAGCTGAGGTTTTTTGCCCATTCTTTGTTGGTGATGTCCAAGTCCACTTTGTCGTAGTAATCGTCTGGAGTTAGTACAGGATTGCCACTATCAATGTCCAGTTGGCAGTCACCCTGAAAGTTGTGGTTGTTATTATGTGTTTTATATATGTGTTGTCTAAGAACTATTGACAGAATATGGGTGGGTTTACTTACTGCCAAAGATGAATCGAAGAACCACCTTTTGAATTTTCCTTTTTTTGCTTCATTCCTGTTCATTACATCTCCATACCAGTCGATGACATCAGATGTGATTTTACAGCGAATGTCAATCGACTGTACTGACTCCCTTTTCAGCAAGAATGTTCCATCCTTCCATTTAAACCTTATCTCATCACTGTATAAAAGCACATCACAACAGGACAGATGGTTTACTTTAATTTATCACATCAAACAATAGGTTACCACAACAAAACCATAGCTTACCACATCTTACCATATGGTAATAAGTAAAACACAACAGCTTACCACATCTTACCATATGGTAATAAGTACAATACATCAAGAGTTATGGTTTAATCCATTCTTGAACAACAAACCTTAGCTTACCACATCATACCATATGGTATTAAACTAAAACAAAACAGGACTTGTGCATTACTACATTTTGTAACATTAAACCATAGATTTATCTAATTTTACCATATCTTACCATATTTTACCATATGGTAACAAACTAGATCACTACAGTAACATCATATAACAGTAGAAGTTTTAAGATGATGACTTACCTCTTGACAAATTTCTTGTTTTTGCATCTTATGTACTCCAGGATGTTGCTCAACATATCATCAGGTGTTGTTTGTGTTGGTGTAGACCATTCAACTGGTAATCTTTGTGATTGTGGAGCAACTGGTTCAACAGTTGGAGAATTCAGGTCCTCTAGGTAAGCATCTATGCATTCACGCATCTCTTGGCTGTTTGTGTACAGATTTGACCATATAACATATGACTCCTTCTGTAACTGGGTGCTTTGTGGCTGTGCTGGTGGTGGTGTTCCTCTTTCCTTCTTTTCGTTTCCGTGCACATTCTTCACCACGATTCTTCTTTTGCGAGGCTCTCCTGGTTGATCGGTTGCCGTGTTGGTAGTCAACTTTATTGGTGTTGTTGGTGTTTGATGGTTGAGAGGGCTGAGATCGAAGGATGGAATTTCGGCTTCCCTTGTCACTTTAGGCTTCTCATCAGCTTTGGTTGTCAGTTTTGGAGCCTCTTCTCGAACAACATCATCTGACACCGTTTTCTCGCTGTCAGTTTCTGCAGTCTTTTGTGCAGCTTCCCCTGTTTTCCCTTCTTCTGTTGTTTCCTTATCAACTTCCATTGGATCTGCTGTTTTGGTAGCTCCTTTTTTTCTGTTTCTTTTGCAGATGTCTGTTCTGGAACTGCTTTCGGGGTGTCCTCTGGTTGTGGTGTTCCCTGATTCAGACCTTCTTGAACAGATTGTGCTGGTGGTTCTGTTGCAACTTTCCCCAGTGGATCTCCTTCTTGGATGCTTTCCCTATCCACAGCTCCTGGAGCAGAATCATCTTGCTCCTTTTGCCTTCGGTGTAGATGCAGCAAGATCAACTGTAGATGGTTGTGAATCATCTTCTTTCTGTGTTTGCTCCTCGTTCTCCTCTTCGTTCTGGTCTATCTTTGTCTGTTTGAATATTTCATTAAGTGTTTTATTCAAACTGGCATAAATTTCTTCATTATTCTCTTTTTCATCATCTTCACAATGATATTTTTCTCCTTCTGTGGGCTGAACATATTCATCACAGCTTTCTTTCGCAAGATTCTCCTTGTGTCTGTGTTAGAAACAAAGTTTCTAACGGTTGTAGAATTGGGGAAAATAGCTTGACCAACTAGGGATTGGTCAAGCTAGGGATTAGAATTAGGGATTTTAGGAAGCAGAGAGGGGAAGGTTGGCTGCCGATCGGCCAAAGAAAGAGGGGAAGAGGGAGGGAGTTCGGCGCTAGGGAGAGAGAGAGAGAGAGAGAGATTAGGATTTAGGTTTTCTGTAATTGATTGCTTAATGACAAAATAACTCCCTACTGCAGATTATATAATCCGCAAAATACCTAACTGCTACCCATATAATGAAAATACCCCAAATGATCCCCCAATTATCAAAACCGACAATAATGCGACAATAATACGAAATAATGAAAAGCTGTAAATTGTTTGTTTCTAACATCCCCGCCTCCTTGGGAAGCAACCTTGTCCTCAAGGTTGCGGCTTCTCTTGCTCTGCTCCGGGTTCCTCCGCCATCTCATCCTCCGCCTCGTCTTCCCATCGTCCCACCAAGAATATCAAGTCAGGCTTCCCGCACTTGTGACCAAAGGTAAACCGCTCGTCACAGTTGAAACACTTCCCTTCTCGCCTCTTCTGCTCGATCTCTGCCGGAGATAGCGTCCTAAATCCCTTGGGTGGTGGCCTCGGTCCCGTTCGAATGACAGCCGAAGGTGGGCTAGCCGCCGCACCCCCTCCCGAACTATGGCCCGATGTAGCTGCACTCGCTCCTCCACTCGCGCTGCTACCACTGCCTCCTCCTCCGGCCGGCTTCTGATAACGGCCTATCACGCCCCGCCAGCTAGCCAGCTCCTCCTCCTTGTTACCTGCAAGACGGAAAACAACTCGAAGTGAATCGGGCTCAAATACCCGAACAGCCGCTGCAATCTCTGGGCGGAGTCCCGCCATGCACAGACCCACCAATGTCTCCTCCGGTACGCCCTTGCACTGGTTACCCAGTTTGAAGAACTCAGCTCGATACTCCGCCACTGTCCCAGTCTGGCGCAGCTTCGCCAACTGCTCCGGGGCCCACCCTTCCGACTTGCCGAACTGATACCTCAACTCCTCCTTGAACATCGGCCAAGTAATCAGCGTCCGAGCTTCAGCATAGGTCCGCTCCATCCATTCCCACCACTGCAATGCATCCCCCTCTAAATAGAAGGACGCCAACTGAGCCTTCCGTTCCTCTCTAGTGGGATGGTTCTTGAACCACCGTTCTGCGGAGTATATCCACAGACCTGCATCCTCCCTGCCATTGAATTTTGGGAACTCAATGGTAGGAGGCTTAGCTCGGAACACCATGTCATCTTCTGCCTCACCCCCGCGGTAATACCCGGCGTGCCTCCCATATCCCGGTGCCTCACTATGACAATACTGCGGGAATCGAGGTCCCCCTTCATACTCCCACTCACCTTCCTCCTCCTCTTGATGCCCCCTTCCTCGGCCCATCTCATTTCTCTGCCTCTGATCACCTGTTCCTGATCCCATGAATTCCCTACCAGTGCCTTGCTGATTCACAAACGGAGGTTGATTGCCACTAGGCTCATCAAACTGACCTTGGCGAGCCGGAAAGCCCCTGCTGCCCGTTCCCCCTGTACGCGCCAACTGCTGCCCTGGTTCGGCCCTGGTCCGACCGAGTTCGGTTCGACCGGGTTCGGTCCGACCGGGTTCGACCCGACCGCTTGGGCCCCTGCTCGACCCAGCTCTGCCCGCATACTCGGCCCGGCCCGCGGGTCCCCGGCCCATGGAGCCCGGCCGACCCACCTCCCAGCCGCGGCCTGTTTCTCGCCGCTTCCCACCTGGCCCGCCTTCCATCCCAGCTCGGCCCATATCGCTTCCTTCATCCCGGCTATAGTCCTCCCCGGGCCCATTCAACTCATTGGGCCACGGCTCGTGATCATACTCCTGCTCCCAGCCCATCAACTCTTCTTCATCCAAGCCCGTCTGCAGATCCGGTTCCACGTACTCGGCCATCTTGGCCTTGCCTCGCGCGCGCGCCCTCTCCTAGGCCGATGGGGTCGGTAGTAGCCCATCCTTGACCGATGGCCCGAAGGTGACTTGGCCCGTACGCGACCCGATAGGTCGGCTAGGGTTGCCCGCCGCCCCTCCCGTCTCGCCTGAGCCGCCCGCCCCCTTGCCCTCCGGAAGCCGCGCGGCCCCCTGTCCGCCGAGCTCCACCACCACGGCGGCGCTCTTCCCTTCCTGCGGCTGGTCGCCTCCACCAACTCCATTCCCGCCTTTCCTCCAGGCCTCCGTCAGGCCGCTCACCTGTCCCACCAGGGCTTCCACCGCTGCCGTCAAGGCCTCGATGGTGCGGTTGTGCTCCCTAGCCTTCTCCTGCAACTCTCCCAACTCCTCCTCCACCCGCGCCTGTCTCCTCGCCTGCGCCTCCAAGTCTCTCCTCAGTTCCTCATTGCCGGTCAGATCCTCCACAGCCCCATCGACCCCCGCCTGATTCGCCTTCTCCGCTTTCTCTGCTGCCTTCATGGATTTCGTCGTTACCATCGTTGATTCTCCGGTTTCTAAGTTGTTCCTGATGGAGTTGGGAAGAACTCACCGATCGGAACCGGGCTCTGATACCAGATGTTAGAAACAAAGTTTCTAACGGTTGTAGAATTGGGGAAAATAGCTAGAACAACTAGGGATTGGTCAAGCTAGGGATTAGAATTAGGTATTTTAGGAAGCAGAGAGGGGAAGGTTGGCTGCCGATCGGCCAAAGAAAGAGGGGAAGAGGGAGGGAGTTCGGCGCTAGGGAGAGAGAGAGAGAGAGATTAGGATTTAGGTTTTCTGTAATTGATTGCTTAATGACAAAATAACTCCCTACTGCGGATTATATAATCCTCAAAATACCTAACTGCTACCCATATAATGAAAATACCCCAAATGATCCCCCAATTATCAAAACCGACAATAATGCGACAATAATACGAAATAATGAAAAGCTGTAAATTGTTTGTTTCTAATAGTCTGATCAGATTGTCAATTTGGCTTTTGTACTGGTCTTTGATTGCTTTCATCATTGCCTTCATTGATGCTTCAAGCAGTTTGATTGCATTCTCAGCCTGCATAATGGGAGTTTTTGTAAGATACCATGGTGGTAATGTGTGTATGGTGTATGGTTAGTTACCATGGTGGTAATACATGGTATTGGCAATTATTATCACTATTCTGCATTTTTATAACATGAAACTATATATTACCTCACCTTACCATATGGTAACAAAGTAAAACAGAACAAGAATTATGGTTTCCTCCATTTTTATAACATGAAACCATTGCTTACCACACATTACCATATGGTAACGTAGTAAAACACAACAGGACTTATGTTTTCCTCCATTTTTATAACATGAAACCATAGCTTACCACACCTTACCATATGGTAACAAACTAAAACACAGAAGGACTTACGGTTAGCATGAATTGGACAACTGTAATATAGATAATTTGTACTTACTTGGTTGACTGTTATGATATTCTTCAAATCAAAGTTCAGTGATGATGACTGGTCTGGACTTTTTTTTCTTTGTTTTTTCGATGACTGATAGACTGGCTCATTCTCCTCTTCCTCATCAGTTGCATCATCAGCCTCATCGTCACTAATGTTGGCAACCTTTTCGATCTCGTTCAACTCTTTTCCATTGTAGTAGCTCTTAATGTTCTCAAAGTTGCTTTCAACAATGTTATCATCATAGTAGCTTACTGTTGGTGTTCGAAGCTGGGTTGAGAATGCCATTTCGTCCAGTTTGTACATGAAGCATACCTTTTTATGCAGATAGTTGTATTAGTTTTTTCAAAGAGTATCATTTATATATAAAATATATGAGTAACAAGGTTGAAATGGACAATGGAATGGAGACTTACTGTAAGGAAGTGAAGATCTGCACTGACGTAGAGGGTTGGTGATTTCAATCCTTCATTCATGTGGTTGAAGAAGTATTTGCACCAGTTGTAGCTGGTGAAATGTTTCAGTTCATCAGTCTTCAAGTACTCAAGCATGTTGAGTTCAGCCATAGGGGCTGAAGTTGGACACAGCTTTACCCTTGGAGTGGATGCTATTTGTAGTTGTAGGAAGATCTTTTTCTACCTGACTTAGCTTTACCCTTGGAGTGGATGCTCCATCTACTTCCAGTAGGGTTTCTATTGCATAATCTGATGCGTCGTCCCAAGAAATCATGGGAGGTACAACTTCCCTATTCCCCATCGGCAGACCATATACCCTATGAAAGTCGATTGGTGATATCTTCATGCGTGTCCCGTCAGGTAGCTTGAACGATTGTTTCATTGGATTGTATTTGTTCATTACAAACAGTGCAAAATGGTTGTTTATCTTTGTCTGCTTGATTGATATTAAGCCTGCTAGGCCTAATATCTCAAGTTGCGCTTTCTGCTCATCTTTTATTGTCCTTGCAATTGCAGATACTCCTGTTGGGCTGCACCTTGTGCGAAAAGTTTTTCTTTGCTTTACCATAGTGTACCTGAATGTAGAAATTAGGAATAGTCTGTTAGCATGCTTTTTACCATAATATACCATATGGTACCATAATGGTTTCCTACCATACCAAATCAAACTATATATTTATCACATTTTACCATATGGTAATTACATGAAACCATGTCATATAACATCTTACCATATGGTAACGAAGTAAAACACAACAGGACTTATGTTTTCCTCCATTTTTATAACATGAAACCATAGCTTACCACACATTACCATATGGTAACAAACTAAAACACAGAAGGAGTTATGGTTTTTTGCTATTTTACAACATGAAACCATAGCTTACCACACATTACCATATGGTAACAAACTAAAACACAGCAGGACTTATGGTTTTTTGCTATTTTACAACATGAAACCATAGCTTACCACACATTACCATATGGTAACAAACTAAAACACAGCAGGACTTATGGTTTTTTGCTATTTTACAACATGAAACCATAGCTTACCACACATTACCATATGGTAACAAACTAAAACACAGCAGGACTTATGGTTTTTTGCTATTTTACAACATGAAACCATAGTTTAACACACATTACCATATGGTAACAAACTAAAAGACAGAAGGAGTTATGGTTTTTTGCTATTTTACAACATGAAACCATAGCTTACCACACATTACCATATGGTAACAAACTAAAACACAGCAGGACTTATGGTTTTTTGTTATTTTACAACATGAAACCATAGCTTACCACACATTACCATATGGTAACAAACTAAAACACAGCAGGACTTATGGTTTTTTGCTATTTTACAACATGAAACCATAGCTTACCACACATTACCATATGGTAACAAACTAAAACACAGCAGGACTTATGGTTTTTTTGCTATTTTACAACATGAAACCATAGCTTACCACACATTACCATATGGTAACAAACTAAAACACAGCAGGACTTATGTTTTTTTGCTATTTTACAACATGCAATTATAGCTTACCACACATTACCATATGGTAACGAAGCAAAACACAACAGATTCTACATCAGTTCAGCAACGCATGGTAACAATTCGGTAATTTAGCGAGTTTACTACAATTTTCACATGAAGAGTGACTGAAATACTGTTTCTATTGTTCTGTGGATGGATTTCGAAGAAAGAAATGAGGTTTTACCTTGATATTTTGTGCGAAAACGATTTTTGAGCCTCGTTGAAGTTGGAAATCCTTCGTTTTTCTACGAAGAAGCGAGAACAGTGTATCATTGAATAATTCTTCGAAAACCTTTCCGAAAATCCTTCGATTACTATTTTGCCCACCCCCCCCTGTAGTTACTTTCCATGATCTGACGGTTGAGAAGATGACGGAATGGACGGTGGATAGGGCGGTTACTGATGGTTACTGATGTTTTGGTTACTGAGGGGATCCGCTCCCCTCGTTGGAACGCTGCTAGCTATCGAGTTTGAGTTTCTGGTTTGTTTCATTTTGGTTTCGTTTTTTTTGGTTGTTTCTTTCTCTTATAATTCTAAGTTGTGTTTCTGTTTATTTATTATGGTCAGGTTTGGCTGCAAAATCCCAAATTACAAACCCTTCGATTTTTGTATATCTTAATCTTACCACCCTTGATAAATTCTTATCAAGAGAGGTGTGATTCGTATCAGAAATGGTAAAGCACACGATTTTGTAGGGTTAAGTAGTTATGATTTGTAATGTTTTCTTCATCTTCTTTGTAATATTTGTATAATCAATTTGTAATATTAGTTATTCATGTTTGTAATGTTTATTGGTCTTGCTTATAATAGTTAATTTGCTTTGTAGTTATTGTAAGAAAAATTTATCTTTTAATGTTTCGTAGTCTAGTTTGTAATGTTTCTCGATCGACTTGATTTGTAATATTTGTATGACTGAGTTGTAATCTAGTTTGTAATGTTGGTTGGTTTATTTTGTAACGGTTATTAATTCGGTTGGTAAGACTAATTTGTGAAGCATTGAAGAACTAATTACTAGCTAGGAATAATCAATGGGTGAGTCAACCATTAAACCCTCCATAATCCATCAAATTATAATTAACCAAAAACGTGTTTGGGTAAATAGAGTGGATGGGTGTAGGTCATCAATTTTTGTAACCCATAAATTTTGGGGTAGGGTGGGTCACTACTCACTAGCCTTCAAAACCATGTCATATATTGTGTCACTAATATATTCTATTTTAATACATCTATCTTAATTCGATCTGAAAATGTTAATCTTTAGTAAACTGATCAATAATAAGGAGTGTGAAGTTCTGGTTGAGAAGTTGAATTGCATAATTAGGACATGGACAGCTAGAAAACTTTCCTATACAGGAAGGCTTCAATTAGTCTCTTCTGTGCTTTATTCACTTTTTCAATACTGGATGAACATCTTTGAGTTACCTATTTATAATTCAACGGATTCATCAAAAGGTATTCTCGGATTTCTTATGGTATGGTGAGGGTGCTGGGGAAGCAAAAGTCATTTGGGAACTCCTGGCAACACCAAAAATGGAAGGAGGCATGGGCCTGAGAGATCTTAAAACATGAATGTCACTTGCATAGCTCGCATCCTGTGGTTACTTTTCATGCAGGGAGGGAGCTTCTAGCTAGCCTAGCTACAAAGGTACAGATTGAAGACTTGCTCTGTATGGGAATTGAAACCGACCATGGCTGGATCAAGGCCATGGAGGCAACTGGTTAAGCTATGAGGCTGGTTTCAGTTTTGTATGACAGTGGATAGTCAGCACAATGTATTCTGGGAAGGAGAAGCTATGTTGAAATTCTCAGTTCATCATGTCTGGGACTCTATTAGAAGTCGCAAACCATCAGTCCCCTGGTGGAAAGTATCGTGGAGCAAGCTTGTTCTGCCACGCAAGAGTTGTTATGTGGTTTGATTATATTTAATTTAATTGCCACCCGAGACAAGCTTAAAGGTTGGGGGGAAGATTAATGATGTTTTATGTGTACTTTGTGCTAAAGAGGAGGAGAGTAGATCCTGTCAATGTGATTATACTGAGAAACTAATCTCAGCAATAATTGGTTCGCTGCTTGGAAGCTGGCCTCTATCCTTGTGAGCAGATGTTACAGGAGATGTGTGGAATTGCAAAGAAGAGAGGCCGAATAGGTCATGTAGTCAGTACAATATGGTGTTGGATTTGTAGCTTGGTGTGAAAAGAAAGATGGATGAGGCCGGTATTTGCTAAAGAGTCCAGGCAATGGGAATTGTTATTATCACAGCTAAAGGAAGAAGTTGCTTTGTTAACTTTAGGCAATGTTAAGTTTAAAGATGATTTGGACAGTAACACTGTAATAGGAGTATTTATGTAGCAGCGTGGCTTTACTATGTGTAGTCTGCTGATGTAATACGACTTTCTGAGTTTTTTGCGAGGCTTAACTAGTTGATCAAGTGTGCTTAATGTAAAATCTAATTACTAGAAAAATGTTACTCGGGATTGATTCAATTCAATTATAAATATTTTTATAAATTTTGACTTACAACTAATTTATTTAATAGGTAGGTGTACTATGCACTATGCTTACATATATGTATTAAATCAAATCATCAAATGTGACTGTTGATAACTAATCAATCCATTGATAAAAGTGCTCTTTTAGCCACGAAATGGCCAACTATGCATGTGAAGGCCTCTATGAATGCAGTTGATTGCTTCCAGTCGACTTCTTTGATGTTGAGCTGCTGGAAAACCTTCTTTCTCTGGTCTTTAGCTCGTGTTTTAGGTTAAGTATGGCTGAAATCCCCCAAGAAAGAGGCTAAAAATCCATTAAACTTTAATGAATTTTTTATAATTAATAAAGTGTACCAGCACTAGTTAAAATAATTTTTTCGTTTAATTACCAGCAAATCTAGGATATTATTAATTATATTTAAATGACAATATAAACTTAGTCTCATGACTAAGCACCTCTAGGTTAGTGATGGGAATGGGACGGGGCGGGTACATTAATTCACATGCCCCGTCCTACGCTCACTACAACAAAAAACTGTTTTAGCGACGGTTACACGGGCTTTTAGTGACGGTTATCACCGTCGCTAAAATATTTAATGATGGGCAGTCAACCGTCACTGACCCCGATGTCCTTAGTGACGCTTTTGGTCGACCGTCGCATTAGCCGTCAGCAAAATTTATCGACGACAGTAACCGTCGCAATCTTCTAGGAAACTATCGTTAAATATATATTTCATAAACTAGCTAAATTATTTGGCTAAAAGTTATGGACCGTCGCAAAACATTGTGTGTAATAGAACGACCTGCTCTAGTAATTACAGCCAGCTGTGATTTTCTGATACAACAAATCTACATTATACAGGCACTTTGATGATAAAAAAAACCAACTACTTTGAATTACTATATCATAAATATAAACCATCAATCCTTCAATTATGAGTCAAACCACTTACAAAAGTTCAAACCTACAATCTAAAGTTCAAATCGTGTCAGAACCCTTTGAAACAACAAAGATCCAGTCACAACCGTTTGAAGCAACAAAGATCACCTTTGTTCATTAACTTTCAGCCCTGCAGATTAACAAATCGGCAATATAAACCATTTAAACTAAGTTCTCATGGCAGAATGCATGAAATATGCAGGCAATGGAATTAAAAGCCTTTATATGGAAGCAATAGAATTTAAAAGCACAGAAAATACATTCTGTAAATTGCATCTAGTAGTACCTTTTAAGGATTGCTACCTCTGCTGTCTCAGACCGCCAGTCGAAGAGTGGGCAGAATACTGAGCTATTCAGCAGTTAAGTGGAAGTTAGTAGCAGATCTTTACATCACAAAAGAATTCACAGACACGTTTAGGCTGCCATTGCCCTATACGTATTGATCAAATAGCAATGTAATAAAACAAATCGTAAGCTAGAATCCACGATAAGTTGTTCCCAAGTTTACCATGAGAAGTTGTGAATCTGCCATTGCCGCAAAACATTTCCAGCTGCACTGATTCATTGCTTTACTCTGTAAACTGGCAATCAAAGGGAAGATATGCATTCTCCTAACTCCAAAACACAAAACAAAGTGAGGCCTTAGTTGGGAGAAAAACATATCAGGTTAAGGGCCATCACCATCGAACATAATAAAGAAAATTGCTTATGTGCCTACCTCTGAATTGGTGGTTCCATTTCATCTTTGTTGTTAGACTACCTTAATGATACAAGATGCCTTCCCCTGAAGATCTCGATAGACCCTCTTCAATGTTGTTGCATTGAAGTTGTTGCTCCTGTAACTGACAGACCAAACCCAGCATTAGAGGAAAAGAAAGGGATTCAGAAAGCTTAGAAGGCTCAAGATTTTCTGGAAACAACCAAGATTCTCTATACATTCACAACTCAGTTTAGAAAAGTACCTTGAGTAGTATATCAGTGTCTCGTGGCATACCATGAGAACTAACTTGCATTGATGATCCAACGCCTTCTGTGTGCATCCAGAGTTTCTGCATAAGAAAAAAAAAATTCTACAACAACCTAACAAAATATGCCGAAATACAATGATAATCCCCAGAAAATCAACTTGAAGAAACACATCCTTCTAGTGAACTTACAGAGCATCATCCTGTTCCTCTACCACTATAACTGATAGTATACACTTACAATTCACTTATAGCACAAAACATGTACTTTGCTGAGAAATTAACGTAATCAACGCATTGACGGAAGATACAGGTTGTCATTCACTTACTCCTTCAGAGCATACAAGTGTACTTTCTAGGAGGGATCTCACTAACCCGAAATCTATGAAACTGAAAACATACCAACAATAGTAATAGATCAAATCATATCATAACGCCGATTGATGAGAGGCTCGGTAATGAGAGGGTCAGTAAAGTTGGTTTCCTTCTGAATGGAATCACCAGAGCATAAAAGCCACATAAGAACAATGTCTAGGATCTAGATGTGTCAAAGATAGGTGAGATAGTATAGATGTTCGTTGAACATAATTGCTGCACAAAAAGAAGGATAAGTAAGAGCTAGAGGAAGGAATTAAGGTAAAGAAACAATAGAAGACCTTACGAGAATAGGAGTCATACGGAAAAGTTAAGTTGAGGTTATACTCATTTTGTTAGCAAGTACATAGCCCAATAAGTTCTGAAAAAACATAAGCATATAAGAAAATAGTTAAAAAGCGTATGTAGAGCTCCTAATGGATGCAAAGGTGAGAATGGCTACCTGAGACTTATTCTTCTTTTCCAATTCTTACTTCATGGCCTCACTGTTGTACTACCTTCACATACGGTGCCTGTAAGAGGTTAAGAATGATTGGTCTCCAAAATTCAATCACATAGCTTGCAATGATAAAAGTTGTATTTTGAGGGCGGAAGTCATTAACATAATAAACGAACTTTTACCCTTTACAGGTCAAACATGGCTGAAACTAAAGTCATGGAGCATAACTGCAGTAAATACCAAAGTGACAAATGTAATGTCAAGATATGAAACTATAAAGCCTTCGAAATTGAGCCAAGCTGCTTCAACCATAATTGCAATGAAAAGTCATGAAGCAGAACACAAAGTAATGAAATCGGGCATATAGATTGTCAACTTAGAAAGAAAACATGGTACATGTAGGATAATCACTAAGAAAGAAAAGTGTTTGACAGTTCTGGATGTGTAAAAAAGGTAACCACAACTTTGAACACAGGACAAGGTAGTGATCATGTGAATAACTCTTTCTAAGTTAGTGGATCATTATAACTCTAAGTTAGGACTTCAAGCCCTGCAAGCCTATCTTCTCTGCACTTCAGTCTACATAACACCATTGCAAAAAATTGAGCCCCTTTGTATTCTCAACACCAGGAATCGAGCCTTCAGCTTCGCCAACTGCGATGAGAGACGGAAGCGAAACCTCCAGCGAATTACCCAACAAAATCTTCATCAAATCAATTGCCATTCGAATCACAGGCTCAATTGAAACCAGATCCACCTCGCCGCTCCCTACCTCCAGAATCTCAAACTCCAAATCTGAGCTTCAATGGCAAAATCGTGACCTAATTTCAGCGAAGCACTTTGGCTTGTTCGTCGACAACGCTTGCGCTGCCCTCTACGAAGGGCTGCTCGACCGTAGATCTCGTTCCGCCTCCATCTTTCTTTCCTCACTTTTCTCAATTTACGGAAGGTTGTATATGGAAGGTATTTCGTCGACTGAAATTGATTTGAGGTTGTATAATAATAATAACTAGCTTTCCTTGCCCGCGCTCCGCGGCGGGATTTAGAACACATTGGTAAAACTGAAAGGTATTGTATGTACACTTATGATTGATATAATGAAAGCTTGGTTTACATCTGTAGTCAATTTTAAGTCACAGAATTTCCAAATTTAACATCAGGTTTTGTGCTGCAAAATTTCGATGAATAGCTGCAATTGGTTCCATTAAACAGGTCACGATTCAATGCAGGGTAAAATCAAACTTGTCAAAGCCGTTTAAGGAGATATTAAAAAGCTGAAAATATCTATATATTACCGAAGTAAACTTGGTACGGGCAGAGCACAAACGATCTGAGCACAATTAGAGATGAAAATATCTTGTCAATTGTTTGCAGATGGTTTGTTTGATGGTTGGTCTTTCTGTTGTAAACTTGTAATACATGTCCCCAACAATCACCAACTGGTAGCTCTTTCTAGTTTCTCACATTCATAACACGGAGGACATGAAACTCTAATACTAACACACATTCAATGGAACTCTTGCAAAAGCAAGAAAACGATTGCCACAGAAAATAAGAAAAAAAATAGAACTGCTAATAATCAACGCCACATTATTTGGGATTCTATCAACATTACACTGGAATAACTCATTAAAAATGATCTCCATGAATAGAAAAGATGAACACATGAGATGAAAGACCCAAATGAAAATTTGACCAAACTGCAAGGAATTAAAACCATAAGAGATTCAAAATCAGCAAACGGATTGAAGACAGTCTAATAACATCTGAATTAACAGATTTACATCATTAAGCTTGACACGAGGAGACCAATAAAGGACCAGAAAATCAAATGACATGGAACAAAATAAGTTACTTTGGGAAGAAAATGCCACGACCTTCGAACTGGGGCATATCATGCACCAATTTCCCACCTTCCTTTTTCTTTCTGCTGCCTCTTGTTTTATCTTGAAATTCCCGGACTATTGCAGAATACCACTCCTTGAAAATGTGGTTGACTTTCACATACCAAAAAAAAAGGATAAAGAGACTGAAAAATGAACGACACCAAAGATAACGGTAAAAATGAAAAACAGACAGCATGTAGCAACAACCGCACTTAACCAACTCACACCACAACAGTAAGTTTCCCTAACTGCAGATCCAACATCAAACTCCATAACCTGCTGCTTCACTCTCTAATAGTGAACTCCAAAACCCAAAAACGCCATCAGTAGCTGCAAATTAAATTTGGATAAGAAAAGTGAAAACTGAGATGGATAACAGGGGGCTTGAGAGGGTAAGAAAAGAGATGGAATGGAGCCATCGAGGAGAGATAATAAACCTTGCAGAGTACTTTGGTCACCGCCACTGGCAGAGATTAAGATAATCTTGCGGACCATCGATAAGTCACTACGGCATTAAATCTGTAAGAAGAAGGGGAAAGAGTAGGGAGCCAACATTTACATTTCCTAAAAACAAAAGAGCCATACAACGATATCGGAATTACACTGGAACCGGCAGATCTGGCTCACCAATATATTGCAAAGTGAAAGGGACCGGTAGTATTCCAAGCCACATCGCTCAGGGTTCTGATCGTGGCTTGTTGTGCGATAGATAGCCTTTGAAGATCCAGGTGGAAAATCACTTGTCGAAGAGCGAGAGAAGGAATCATAGAACTCTGACCCACTTAACCAAAAAAAGAAAAATCTCTGCTACTGAGTATCGGAAACGAATGAAATCCAAAGGATCAATAGAACAGACTTACTTAGGGAGATGCAACTGCAGGATGCATTTCCTCTGTTGGAGAGCTCGGGGCCTATGATGAATCTCGTCAAATCTCATGAATCTCCCTCGAAAAATCGATCATCTAAGCATACCAACTGTCAAGAGCTTTCTCAGGTGAGAAACCGGGTGAGTGAAGATGAACATGGGAAGAAAATCGGAGACCAGTGTTAAAAGAATATGCGACTAAAGATTGCAGAAGATAGAGACGATGCAAAACCATAAAAATTCTCACCCTTACCAATCAGGGCTATCAATCTGGTTCCCGGCGATCAATCTCGTCGCCCCGGCGTGCATCCTCACCCTTAACAATCAGGGCTATCAATCTGGTTCCCGCCGATTGATCTCGTCGCCCCGACGTGCATCCTCTCCAACGTGGATCTACAATCCAAACCATGGATCATTAGATTGCTGGCCTATGGCTCTGGCCCAGACAACATACCTTGTAGATTCGATTCCTCTCCTGGCCTCTCAAACTCTCCTCCTCCAGTTGATCGCTCCAAGTTACTGATTTTTGGAAGGGCCATGTGAGAAACACAGCAGCGAGAAGTATGAGAAGGAGAGTGGTGAGAGGAAAATATTGGGAAACTAAATGCACTCCTTCTTCTCCAATTTTGGGTGAATACACTCCTGCTTTGACCCTCTTTGAGTCTCTTTGCTCATAAATAGAAAAAAAATGAAATCTAAGAGAAATAGGAAGCAGATGGGGTAGGTGAAAGGAATGGCCAAAATGAAAGCTACGTGGCTCTTCTACCAAACAAACAATTTCCTTTCTCTCAGCCTCCTCCATCAGTCTACTCTCATCAGTCCCCTCAATTACCTCATCAAGACATGCCTCTCTTCTCCATCGGCCTCTGCAATCGGCACAACTCCCACCCCAAAGACCCTCACCTAGCCTCCGAGCCATATGCAGAGATACTGAGCAGCACAAATCCTTTCAATCAACTTTCCAGTCCCTCTCATTGCGCACCATCTCTGAGATATCCCATCTCCCAGCACAGTCTCTCCCAAACCCGCCAGATCTCCCACAACTCAACAATCCCTACCCAGCAGAACACCCACAGAGTAACCGAAAAACCCTCGATCCACGTGCCCGCCCGGGCCAAAGTTACATACCGATCTCTGATGACCAACGCGCGTCCGGGCCACCAAACGATCCCAACTAAGGCCAACCAGAAGCTAACGACCAGTCCCACTGACACGCCAAAACACAACACCAAACTGCGACCAAGTGTAATCCCAGTCCGGGAATGCAGTAACTGGCAAGTTATATTATCAACCCGGGGTCTAGATCTACTGCTTACTCCGTGATTGTCTATTATCTAGCAAACTAATTCGAGTGATTGTTGTTTAAAGCTAAAGCAGTAAGAAAGCAGGTAATAATTCGGTTTTCAAAGTCAGGAAAGAGTCACTCGGGATTGAGTCCCCCTAGCCCCTTAGTTAGGTCCAATTGTAATTCCCCTGGGTTGATTCACTGTTGATTAGACTGCGGAAGTTCCGACAGTAGCTTGGAATCTCTTAAGCTGACCAAGCCCTCTCAGTCTAACTACCCGGCAGACGACTAGTCTTCACCGGGATAGAAAGCTGAGGCTATGAACACAGAACTCCACTACTGGAATTGAATTCCAGTACAAAGCAGTAAACTGGCTAACTCTCGTATAGCCAATCTCCTACTATCGAATGAAGAGGCTCTAACAACCTAATCAGATTCTATCTATCTCAGGTTGCAGCAGAAATCGAGAAAAGCTGATCAGACTCCAATCAATTCAATAAACATGCATCATTCGATTAAAATCAAACAGTAATATCATCCCAAGTTATTACAATCAAATCCCTAACACAAGGAACTAGGGTTCTTCATACCCAAGTGAGAGAAGGGTTCTACTCCATAGAGAGAGAAGAGAAAACAGTAATCGGAGTAGTCATACTCATAATGATGAGGAAAATCTGCTCCGAGATGATGATTTCCACTCCTATGACGATCTCCAAGCTCGATTCGGTGAAACCCAGCTCCAAGATAGCTTCTAGGATGTGTTTCTTCGCACTTTCTCTCTCTAGGGCTCTGTTTTTGCTCTAAAAATCCGATTCCCTCACTTTTGGCTCGAAATTGGCTCAAAAACCAGAATTTCCCGACTCACACAGGCAGGCCACACGGCCGTGTGGCTCACCCAACTGGCCGTGCGAGTCAAAATGCACCGTCCCATTAAGTCGATCTTCAGCCATCTCACACGGCCAGGGTTGCACGGCCGTGTGGATTTCCTGGGTAGCCCGTGCGTGGTCTCGGCAAAAATCACACGGCCACTTTGCTCACTGGCACGGCCGTGTGAAAGCCAGGGTTGCCCGTGCTTGCTCTCCCACAATCCCACACGGCCTGGCTTGTCACTTGCACGGCCGTGTGATGCCACGGTCTGCCTGTGCAGCTTCCTTAGAACCTCGCCATGCGTCCGATCCTCGTCCAATCGACCCCAAACTCGCTCCCAAGCCTCCATTCACGTACTTGGACCTGAAATATCACAAACAAGCACAACCTAGTGTGAAATCGGCCTAAAACACGAGAATCAACACCTCAAACGGTGTAAGAACGGGGGTAAAAACATGTGTAACTAACGATCTATCACCCACCCCATCATGATCTATTGGATCTACAAATTTCTGGGTGAACAAATTACAAGACAAAAAAATACCACACAATACCATACAATACCACCCTGGTACGGGGTGGTATCTTATGGTATCTTATGGTATACAATGTTAAAAGTCGTAAATGACAATTAATATACTTCTACTATCATGTATTCAACCATCCTACAGTTTTGGTTTGTGTCATACCACCATAGTACGCTTTTTCAAACCATAAGTATGCTCTTATTTCAATACTAGTCAATACCATATGGTATAGACTGGTATAAAATGGCTCAATTTTTTTTTGTTCGAAAAATATATCAAAGTGGATATCATTTTGAAGAGCATAATTAATCTGATCTAACTGTGCAAAAAAATTAAATTTCGACTTAAAACGAGTGAGAAATCGTCCGTCAAAGATTAAGGAGGTGAAAATTAAATGCTTTCCAGGAGAGAGAGGATGCTGATGTCATGCTGATGTGGGCGGGTTACTCATAGTTACTCACCATAAGGTTACTAACCTGATCCGTTCCCTGACAGAATGGCTCCGCTTAATTCATTCATTTAGCCACGGTCAGGGCACTCGACGCAAAAGGGCTGTCGTTATATTATAATTTTCTTGTAGTGGCTACTTGCGGGTCGGGGCTGGTCGACCCACTCTTCTTATTTGAAAAAAAATACGCCGTAAATTTTACTTTTTACCATAAAACGAAGGGAAAAAACACTTCAAACTTGAAAAAATGGTGATCATATAATGGGTAATTGAGTCTAACAAGTTGAAAAATAGACTCAACTAGTTGAAGAAAGTTAAAATAGGAGAAATATGTATAGATAATGTAAGAAATTGAGATAAATGGGTCTAGAACGGGACTGGACGGGGTATGGCGCACCACAAGAAAATGCACATACAGCTATGGATTTTTTTTGGCTAAAGTATAAGATTTTGGTAGCTAAATGTTTAGCTACAAAAAACTCAATTTGTAGCTTGCGTAACAAAAAGGAGATTTATTACTCAATTCTGAATCAACTCATTGGTTGATGAAGCTGGGAACGAAAAAAATCTTCACCAAATGACTAAAGGAACTAGAATTTTACTGTAGTCATTCAATCTAGAAGCTCCAGCCAAAGTGGCCATCTAACAACAACATTCATCTTGAAAGGCATACAAGAATTTCTCACCCTTCAATCTTGGCTCAACACCTTTCCTTTTGGTTTGGTTTTATGGATGTTTATTTCTCTTATAATTCTAAGTTGACGTGTTCTTGTTTATTTATTATGGTCAGGTTTAGCTACAAAATGCAAAACTACAAGCCCTACAATCTTTTACAAGAGTGGTGTGATTCACAGAAATGGTAAGACACAAAAAATTTCAAGGTTTTGCAGTTCTAATTTGTAATTTGTTCTTAATCTTGTTTTTATCATTTGTAAAATCGATTTGTAATATTAGTTATTCATGTTGGTCTTGTTTATAATAGTTACCAAAAAAACTTGTAATTTTTTAAAAGAAAATTTTATAATTTTTAATGTTTTGTAGTCTAGTTTGTAATGTTTCTCAGCTTGATTTGTAATATTGTATGACCAAGTTGTAATATTAACTTAATCCTAACTTGTAATATTGGTTGGTCTGGTTTGTAACAGTTATTGATTCGGTTAGTAAGACTAATTTGAAGAATGAAGAACTAATTACTAACTAGGGATAATCAATGGGCGCGTCCGTCAACTGTTAAACCCTCCATAATCCACAAAATTATAATTAACCGAAAACGTGTTGGGCAAATATAGTAGGTGGGTGTAGGTCATCAATTTTTGGGGGAGGGTGGGTCACTAGCCCGCAAAACCATGTCATATATTGTGTCACTAATATTTATTTTATTTTAATACATCTATCTTATTTCTATCTCAAAATGTTAATCTCTAGTAAACTGAATAGTAAGGAGTGAAGTTCTGGTTGACCAGATGAATTGCATATTTGTTGTCGGACGTGTGCATGCATGCCTAGTGCGACGTCGTTCTTGGCTGTGTGTGTTTTGTTTAGTTTGTGTGGTGATTGGTAATTATGTTTTGGGCTAGTAGTCAGCCGAAATAACCCTAGGAGAAAGTGACATAGGGTTATATATATGTGCTCTTGTAGCAGCCGAGCTGAGTATCGTGTGAAAGTATCAAACCCTAATAAAAAGAACTGAAAGCTCCTTGTGTGAGCTTTCCGTGGATTAGTCTCGTTCTTCTGAACGAGGATACCACGTAAATCGGTGTCGTGTTATCAGTTTATTGTTGGTTTTTTATCATGGTATCAGAGCTGTGAAGACGATCACAGGTTTCGTTCGAGTATGGCTGGCGGCGACGACAAAGACAAATCGTTCAGCTCGTCCAGCGGCAGTGGTCTCAGTTTTGGGATGGATCCTTCATCCCGTTGTTTCTCAGTCCGTCTGATAATCCCAACCAAGTCTATGTTGGGGAACTTCCTCACACGATTCCAACTACGCCCGACTGGATCCACGACATACCAACTCGCTCCATTGCGAAGAACAAATTGGGGTTTCGTCGACGGTTCCATCCCGGAACCTACAGATCCGGTGCATGCGGCGCAATGGAAACGGGTTGACGCTATGGTTAAAGGTTGGTTGACCTGCGCCATAGATAAGCAAGTCCGACGCGGGTTGCGTCACGCCAAAACATCTCGGGAGGTTTGGAATGACCTTCCGTGAACGTTTTGCCCAAGGAAGTGCCACTAGTGTTTACGAAGTTCGACGCATGATCAGCCGCCTTCCACAAGAAAAACTTACCGTCCCAAGCTTTCTACACCCAGCTTCGTTCCTTGTGGGAAGAAGGTTACAAACCATGGCTCCTCTTCATTCTTGTACCTGCGGGTTATGCACTTGTGGCCAGGACAAGAAGAATCAGGAACGTGAAGAAAACTTTCGGCTCTTCGATTTCCTTATGGGTCTCGATGAATCCTTTTCCACCGTCAAGACTCAGGTTCTCTCGATGAAGACGATGCCAGCCTTTCTGAAGCTTATCAGTTGGTAGCGAACGATGCCCATCAACGTCGCATTGCCTCGACGCACGTCCCGCTGCCTGAGGCTTGCTGCTTTCTTCACGGCGTGATGCTACCGTCTTCTCTTCTCGTCCTGAAGGGAAGGAACGGATCAAGTGCACCCACTGTGGAAAGTCCGGCCACTCCAAGGAACAGTGCTTTGATCTCATTGGCTGGCCAGAGAAAGGTGCTGAAGGTGGCGGCAAGCGCAAACCCCCTGATCGGCCACGTTCAGGTCCGAAAGCGGCCAACGTCGAGGCCGGCGAGAGTCCGGTCTCGGGTCTCTCTCTCTCGCAGCTGGAACAGCTTCGTAACTTCCTCAAGGCGGATTCAGGAACTCTAGATTCCGTCGCATCACATATGCAAGGTACTTTTTCTAGTCTCGGTGATTGGGTTATCGATTCCGGGTGTAACGAACACATAGTAAACGATCAATGCATGCTTATGCGAGGTGCAAGTGAGACAGGTTTACAAGTTAGCATCCCAAATGGTGACACTATTGGGGTTGGTCGAATTGGTTCAGTACAGTTGGGGAATGGAATGGTTTTGCCTCGGGTTTTGTTAGTTCCCGAATTCAAGTGCAATTTGTTATCAGTTAGCCGTCTCACCCAAGACTTCCCTATCGCACTGATCTTTTTGGACGATTTCTGTGTACTACAGGACTTACAATGCAAGAGGATGATTGGGATGGGTAAGCAGCGTGACGGGCTCTACCACTTGCGTTTGTTCGATGATGTCAGGGAAGCTATGGTCCATGCGACGCAAGGGAAGGAGTCCGTAACACCGGAGTTGTGGCATAGCCGCTTGGGGCATCCCTCCGGAAATCAGATTTCTTTGTTAAAGTTGTCTTCAACCAGTTCTCAGTTGTTAACGGACCATTGTTCTTCGTGTTTACGAGCCAAACAGTCTCGAAATTCTTTCTCCTTGAGTTCAATAAAAAGTACTCGGCCTTTTGAGTTGATTCATGCTGATATATGGGGTGGTTACCGTGTACCATCTCTTAGTGGTGCTCACTATTTCCTTACTCTCATTGATGATTACAGTCGTGGAGTCTGGGTTTATTTATTGAAGACCAAGTCCGAAGTTGCTCGCTTCTTAGTTATGTTTTGTAATCAGGCAGTTCGTCAACACGGACAGCCCGTTAAGAGGATACAGGCTGATAACGGGTTGGAATTCCAGACGAATTTCCTTAAGGATTATTATGAGCAGGAGGGCATAATTCTACAAACCTCATGCGTTGACACCCCCCAGCAAAACGGGGTAGTCGAACGTAAACACAGGCATTTGTTAGAAACTGCTCGCGCCCTTCGTTTTCATGCTCATCTTCCCCTGAAGTTCTGGGGAGAATGTGTTCTCACCGCGGCGTATTTGATCAATCGGTTGCCGTCTCGTGTTCTCGAGGGTAAGACACCTTTTGAGCGTCTGTTCGGGCGTGCACCCGGTTACCGCCATCTACGTACGTTTGGATGTCTTGTTTACGCGAAGAACACCAGTCATCACCTGGATAAATTCGAAGAAAGGGGGAGATCTTGTTTGTTTATTGGTTATCCCATGGGACAAAAGGGATACCGTGTGTACGACCTGGAGAGCCACCGGATTTTCACCTCTCGCGATGTCGTGTTCTGCGAGGGCGACTTTCCTTTTGCTTCTCCGACCGAGCCCCCAGCAGTGAGTTCTCCTGCTGCTGATCCCTTCCCAGCGCAGGAGGCCGATGTTGATCTTCAATCAACACCCCAGGACGTTTCCACGTCCCCGGTCCCACAGCCGTCAACGCCGGTTGCCTCTTCTCCACCTCGTGACTTGGCAAGCACGTCGTCACCAGATCAAGGTCCAGGAGCTTCGCCTACCGCCAGCCCTACTCCACCAGCTGGGAATTCCACTCTAGCTGCTCCTCGTCGAAGTCTCCGTCAACCCGTTCTGCCTGTCCGCTTGCGGCATGATTACGAGGTCACGTTACCCACTTCTCGTTCAGTTACCACTGCCAAGTATCCACTTTCCGCTGTTGTTGACTACTCTCGTTTATCTCCTCACCATGCTGTTTTTGTTGCAGCTGTCTCGGCTCTGTCTGAGCCCCGCAATTTTTATGAAGCCATGCAGTTCGCGTGTTGGCGAGAGGCCATGCAACGTGAGATTACGGCTTTGGAAGCCAACGGTACCTGGGAGCTTCAACCCCTGCCCCCTGGCAAGAAGGTAGTTGCTGCCAAGTGGGTTTTCAAAATAAAGTTTCGCCCGAATGGGACAATCGAGCGCTATAAGGCGCGTTTAGTAGCGAAGGGCTTCACGCAAATCGAAGGTGTCGACTATCACGACATGTTCGCTCCCGTTGCCAAGCTCGTCACTGTTCGGTGTGTTTTGGCTGTTTCTGCCCAAAAGGGTTGGTTTCTTCATCAGTTAGACGTCAACAACGCCTTCCTGCACGGCGATCTCGATGAAGAAGTTTACATGGCAGTTCCACCCGGATTTACTCGACCGGGGGACAACCGTGTATGTCGTCTTCGTAAATCCCTGTATGGATTGAAGCAGGCTTCCCGAAATTGGTTCAAGAAGTTCACTGAGTCTCTCCAGAGCTTTGGTTTTGTTCAGTCTCTCGCGGATCACAGCCTGTTCAACTACAAGAATGGGAACTCGTTCACATTCGCGCTCATCTACGTTGATGACGTTGTTCTTGGTGGGAATGATCTTGACGTTATCCAACAGGTTAAGACTCATCTTCACCAGCAGTTTAGTATCAAGGACTTGGGTACCTTGAAGTATATTTTGGGCATTGAAGTTGCCCGATCGCGTGCTGGGATTGTCTTGTCCCAACGTAAGTACACCTTGGATATACTCAAGGATGCCGGAGTTGAAGCAGTACGTCCTTGTGCCTTCCCCATCGAGCAGAATCATCACCTCACGTCTCTCGAAGGGCCTGCGGCAAAGGATCCTGCTGGTTATCGTCGTCTTGTTGGCAGGTTGATGTATTTGACGGTAACTCGACCCCAATCTCCTCGTGTGGAACACGAACTTGCAGCACATAGAGTCCTGCGTTACCTTAAAGGGCTCCTGGGAAGGGCCTCTTCTTCCGCTCCAGTGGTGATCTTACCTTGCATGCGTATTGCGATGCAGATTGGGGTGGATGTCTACGTACTCGTCGGTCTACTACAGGTTACTTTGTCCGTTTGGGTGATAGCCCGGTATCTTGGAGAACCAAGAAGCAACAGGTTGTGGCCAGGTCATCAGCAGAAGCCGAGTATCGAGCGATGGCGGCTACGGTCAGTGAGATAGTTTGGTTGCGGTGGTTACTCCGAGAGCTTGGGGTGTCTCTTCCACAGCCAACTCCTTTGCACTGTGATAACCAGGCAGCCCTACACATCGCTGCTAACCCGGTTTTTTACGAAAGGAAGAAGCACGTGGAAATGGACTGTCATTTCGTTCGTGAGCGGATTACCTCAGGTGAAGTTGAGCCGCAGAAGATCCATACGGGCGAGCAGACAGCTGATGTCTTTACAAAGGGCTTGGGAGCTGAGCAGTTCGGTGTCCTCCGTAACAAGCTCGGACTGTATGACATTCACTCCTTCGCTTGAGGGGGAGTGTTGTCGGACGTGTGCATGCATGCCTAGTGCGACGTCGTTCTTGGCTGTGTGTGTTTTGTTTAGTTTGTGTGGTGATTGGTAATTATGTTTGGGCTAGTAGTCAGCCGAATAACCCTAGGAGAAAGTGACATAGGGTTATATATGTGCTCTTGTAGCAGCCGAGCTGAGTATCGTGTGAAAGTATCAAACCCTAATAAAAGAACTGAAAGCTCCTTGTGTGAGCTTTCCGTGGATTAGTCTCGTTCTTCTGAACGAGGATACCACGTAAATCGGTGTCGTGTTATCAGTTTATTGTTGGGTTTTATCATAATTAGGGCATGGAGAGCTGGAAAAATTTCCTATGCAGGAAGGCTTGAACTGGTCTCCTCGATGCTTTATTCTCTTTTCCAATACTGGATGACCATTTTTGTGTTACCTAAGAAAATAATTGAACAGATTCAAAAGGTATGCTTGGATATCTTATGGTATGGTGAGGGTGTAGGGAAAGCGAAAGGAGGCATGGATCTGAGAGATCTTATAACATGAATGTCACTTGCATAGATTGCCTCATGTGGTTACGTTTCATGCAGAGAAGGAGATTTTGGCTAGCCTGGGTGCAGAGGTACAAATTGAATAATCGCTCTATATGGGAATTGAAACCTACCATGGATGGATCTTGGCCATGGAGGCAACTGCTTAAACTACAAGCCTAGTTTCAGTTTTGTATGACATTTGAGTATATTGAATAGAATTGCCATCCGGGACAAGCTTAAAGGTTGGGGGAAGATTACTGATGCTTTATGTGTACTTTGGGCAAAAGAGATGAAGAGTAGATCACAACTTTTCTGTCAATGTGAGTATACTGAGTAACTGATCTCAACGGTAATTGGTTCGTTGCTTGGAAGTTGGCCTCTATCTTTGGGAGCAGATGTTACAGAAGATGTGTGGAATTGCAAGAAGGGAGGCTGAACAAGTCATGTAGTCAATGCAATATGGTGTTGGATTTGTAGCCTGATGTGGAATGAAAGATGCAGGAGGGTATTTGCTGAACAGTCCAGGCAATGGGAACTGTTCAGCCTGTTTGGATACAATTCCGGAAGAAATGGAAATGGAAATGGAATTCAATTTTTTATTTTTATAGAATTCCATTTCCAATTCTAGTGTTTGGTATAATTCCTACAACTATGGAAATGAATTGCACTTTTAACCATAATGAATAATGTAATATGTTTGTTTTATTTTGGGAAATGAAATATGAATGAGAGAGAAAGAGAGTAAAATGATAGTGGGTCAACAAAATAATAAAAAGTATTGATGGGTCCCACTAATTGCATTTTCATTCTCTCAATTCCTATCACTTTTGATAGGAATTGTAATTCCCATATTTTAGACCCACTAGAATTCAATTCTCAACCTTTTTATTATTCCAAACATAATATATGGAAATGGAATTCCAATTCCTTACTTTTTTGTCAATCCAAACAGGCTGTAAATGAAGAAGTTGCTTTGTTAACTTTAGGCAAAGTTAAGTTTAAAGATGATTTGGAAAGTAACCATGTAATAGGAGAAGTATTTATGTACCGTGGCTTGACTATCTGTAGTGTGCTAATGTAAGATTGGGTGTCTGTGTTTTTTGTGAGGCTTGATCTAGTTGATCGAGTGTGCTTAATGGAAAAGCTAATTACCAGAAAAATGTTAATCGTGATTGATTCAATTAAATTATAAATATTTGTTTTTATAAATTTTGACTTACAACATAATTTTTTTAATAGGTAGGTGTAAAGTGTAACATCCCGTTCCGGCAAAACCCATATTTCGATCGCTAGAAAATTCACGATTTAAAATCGAGCGTTTTGATATTATTTCGACAAAAATCGGATTATCGATTGATCGGATAAGTATACGTATTAATTATATATATAATATATTATATATAATTATATATATAATAAATATTATATATATAATTACAGTAAACGGCCGGTCTATATATATGAAGCTTCTCGTCCATTATTTCAATCACCATCATCTTTTCACTTTCTGGACCCGAGAGGAAACAGAAACAGAGCGAGCAGAGGAGGTACAGGGGAGCGACGAGGAAAATTTTTCCAAGCTCAATTCTTGAGTTCTAGTGATCCAAAAATCCCGTAAGTAAAGCCTAATTCATCTATTCATCGTGATTTATCGATTTAGAGCTTTAAAACGAGTTTTTGGTTCAGGAATTTCTTGAATTCCCGATAAGCCAAATTAGGGTTTCGGAGTATCCGGAAGCCGGATTGAGCCCAAATTTCATATACGAGCTTCCTGCAGCGAGGTAATCAATCCTCTAGTTCTAATCCCTGAATTTCGGCAATTATTTAGGTCGGGGTCCTAATCGCTGAATTTAGCTCCGGCCAGGGTTTGATGTGTTTTTATCGAGAATTTGACCCGGAGCCTAGAACTAATATTGACGGGGATACTGCAGGGGATATTAGGACGGTCTCGGATTTTAATTCGGGGTTCGTTCCTGAAATTGACGTTTTAGTACGGGAAGGTTAAACCGGGGTTTGAACGACCAGAACTGGTGAGGGATTGGCACGGCATACCGGGTTTTTGTCGTATCACGATAATTATATTGATGCTTAGAATTGACCTAGGTGAACTAGAATGGCATGATTAGGGGTGTATGGACTTTTGTGATATATGATGAACCCTGGACTGCTATATGATATTATTGACTTGCCCTAATCGATATGGACCTGGCTTATGCTGATGATTGTGTATATGTTGCAAATTGTGGGCTTGACTGTTGATATGCCTTATGATGGTTCGGAAAGGTGATAGGGTATGATTGTTCATGATTGTTGTATTTGGATGCACATGTGGGAAAATATATATTCTCTGGTGATATTGTGATGTTTAAGGAGGATGACTTGCACGAGAGGAAGTGCAATTATACGACTCCTGATTTACCTATGTTGAGCCAATTGTGGCCGGGTCAAGTACATGTGTAAGTAACGAATTATGATTAAGCAAGATGAGATATGGATCATGTATAAGGACATCAAGTAAGAGTGATTTGGTCTCATGGTCAATTACATAGTAATTAGGGCTCCCCATGCTATTACTCCGTTACGATATGTTATGTCACACCCCTGATATGGTGTTGACCGTTGATTCATCATGAGATATGACCACACCCAGAGTGGTGTTGAGTCCGATATGACCACACCCATAGTGGTGTCAGGTCCGATATGACTACACCGGCAGTGGTGGGTCCGATATGACCACATCCACGAGATGTTTGGTCCGTATTCCCGGGAGAGTAATTAGCATGGGAGTAGCCAGGCGCCTATAAGTAAAACATGATAAGATGCATATGCATAAGTCAATGTGGTTGAGTCTTTTGCCTATTGGGATGTCGGATGCCTGAGGTCTGATCCTAGTGTTTTGGCTTGTTTGTTAGATGTATGGTAGGGGTATGCTCTGTTATGAACTCACGATGCTATGATTATCTCACTCAGCTATGAGCTGACCCTCTTTTATTCTTCTTCTCTGCTTATGCTATGTGTAAGTAGATCATCAGCAGCAGCAGTAGATAGGTGTTAGGTGGGAGAGGAGCTAGAGTTGAAGCCAGGATGAGGTATGGTCTTCAACTATTCTGTGCTTGGTCTACTACTCGGGATTTTGGCCAGTGATCCACACCTTTTGTAAAAATGTTTTGAGAACGTTTTTCATGTGCATACTAGCTTCTGATGTAGTGTGAGATATCCACAAGTTTGGAAAGTTGATTATATGTGTATATATGTGTGGTGGTGTAAGTTGTGATGATTATAGCATGTATCAGTATAGTATGCAGTTGTGTAGTATGAAACTGTGACTATGGCTATGAAAAGCCAATGCATATGGTTGTGAGTATATATGTTTGTGATGAATTATTTTGCAGGATAAGTTGCAAGAACTGTTAGCCCATTACGCGAGTAATTCATGTCGAAATTTTATTTGGGTAAATTTTGATAATTAATGTAACACCCGAGATTATTTCCGCTGCAATTGTATGAACAATATGATTAGGTAATACGTACAGGGTAGGGTGTTACATAAAGTGCATTATGTAAAATTGTCGCAAGCTCGAGTGTGAAGGTCACGAACGTGCAGCTTGAAAAGGAGAAAACGAAAACGATCACCACCGAGGCCTTTGGTGAAGAGATTCACAAGTTGAAGTTCATCCCGCACCTTGACTGGAATGACGTGTGAAGTTGAACACGTTCACGAACAAAATGACAATCCATCTCCACATGTTTAGTACGCTCATGGAAGACTAGAGTGTTGGCAATATGCAGGGCCGCTTGATTGTCACAGTGGAGCGAGGTCGAGTGACTCTGAGGAACACCGAGCTCGCCAAGTAACCAACGTAGCCATACAATCTCACTAACACTGCTGGCCATGGCACGATATTCAGCCTCTGCTGAGGAACGGGCCACTACCTTTTGTTGCTTCATGCGCCAAGAGATCGGTGCACCACCAAGACACACAAAATAACCAGTCGTCGAACGGCGAGTACTCTGACAACCGCCCCAGTCGGCATCACAATAAGCAGTAAGTCGGAGAGGATTATAAGGTGGGAAGAAGATTCCTTGGCCAGGACTGGACTTAAGATATCGCAGAACCCGGTGAGCAGCATCCAAGTGCATCTGACTGGGAGCATGAACAAATCAGCTGAGGATGTTGACAGTATAGGTGATATCCCGGCGAGTGATGGTGAGATAGAGTAGGCGACCAACCAGCCGCCGATACTGGGAAGGATCAGGCAAGAGATCGTCATCACTCGGCCGTGTGAGCTGGTGGTTCTGCTCAACCGGGAAAGCACTAGGGCGAGAACCCTGAACACCAGCATCTTCCAGTATGTATAAAGCATACTTGCATTGACTGAGCACAACGCCGGTAGAGACACGGGCAACCTCAATGCCCAGGAAATAACGTAGGACTCCGAGGTCCTTGATACTAAAACGATCATCCACAAATCGCTTGACGCGAGAGATGAAAGGGAGATCATTCCCGACCAGGAGCACATCATCGACGTAAATGAGGGCAGTCACAAAGGTAGTCCCTCGCTGGTAGATGAACAAAGCAGCATATGCAGGAGAGGATCGAAAACCAAACTCGATCAAGACTGCAGTAAACTTGTAACTAAATTGTAGAATATCTTCTTGCGTACTTTTCCTTTATGTTGGGAGTTTTGTACTTACTCCACAACTTTGTACGTTGAAGATTATTCCTTGATCATAGTGGATTTACTAGCTTGTCCAACCTGTGGTTTTTCTCCCTCCTCTTTGCAGGATTTTTCACATAAATTTGGTGTCTTGTCTTTGTTCATTCTCTTCTCTATTTTTCTTGTTTGATATCATATTGGGTTTGCTTCTGTTAGTGCTCATTTATCCAGATTCAAAAGTCCTAAGAAAGACAACAGTAATTCGTACCTTTGATTTACTCTGGTTGAGATATAAATCACCGTATATAAACTAATTAGGAACAGACGCATATGCCTGCGTATACAGAAGGACAAGGACACAAAAAAGAACAAGAAAAGGAAAAGATAAAGATCGATCCAGAGAGGAGGAAAAACAGTTCACTCGCTCAGTACTAATCGCATAGTTCTTATTATTAAGCACACCAACGTGCGTAAAATTTGTAAAATAGTTTATCGAAATCCAAATTAATTAAGCACGTCCCTGAGGTACGAAGTTGGTGATCAGTTAACGATCTTATGGGCTCATGAGATAAACGTCTAAAGTAATGAATCCCTCTGCTATAGCATTTTGGAACATGTTCAGATTGAGACCGCCATTGAAATCAGAATCGTAGGTCAAGGTCCATACGATGGTCGAACCTGGACGGTTAGGACCATGGTTCAGCGACAGCGGTTCGACCTTTATGACCAAGGAGGCCGAACGAAAGAACCTGCCAACGAAGGCACCATCGGGCTTGAACCTAGATTCAATGGTTCGACTCGTGTGGTCAATCCGGGTGATTTCCTCGGTCGCCCGTGAAACCATACGTGAGATGGCTGCATCATATATATAGATAATAATTAATTGCATGTTTATAATAATTAAAAATGATTAATAAGTACTTACCATGTCCATAAGCGATCTCCCGAATCGAACCGGGTGTAACACCGTCTCGGTTGGTCACCCGGATGTCTTGATACTGCTCATGCATGACCGCCGGGTACACAAATGTGCCACCGCAAATCGCTGTAAACACATCGTCGGCCGACGAAGCCATCCGGATTCTTCTACTACTGTCGATTGACATCGTCGGAGAATCGTACGAGCTTGGAATGGATAGAGAATAGAATGGATTTCAACCCATCATCCCTGCCGTTTATATATACTCGATGATCCTATCTTTGAAGCTTCCTTTTAATTTCCGATCGGCCATTGACCTGATAAACAAAGACTCATCATTCCCCTTATAATTAATTATATGCATATTCATCAAGCAAAACGAAACGAAAAGAGCTCCATTTCCTGTATTAGTCAAAATATTCAAACTAATATAGTTGTTAAAAAGTTTTCAAATGACCTTTGTGCTCGGTTGGTGGATCCAAAATCAATCTGGCCAATAAACAATTTGTTCAACATTAAAATTTAAAGGACTGTATATTTTTCATTTTAAATTAGAATTCAATTCTTTATGGAAAAAAAAATATATTAATCATGTTTACCAAAATGACATCAACTTTGAAGGGGAAAAAAAGTATATTGTGTAGAGCAAGATTGTTCAACCCTTATCCTGCCATCGATTCAACCGGGTCCAACAGTAACCGGCCATCTAAACGACTTGAATACACACAAGTTTTGGAGTTTTCGGAAAATATCAAAATCGGGTTCAACCAGTTAAATTTGGCTCGGGTAAATTTGTGTGTGTGTGTTTATGTTCGGGGTTGGAGTCCAAGGACTAGGTATAGTGATTCAACAAATAGCGAACATAGGTGGCGCCAATTTTGAGGGGGTCGTTCTGCTTCCAAAACTCGACCTCTTTCCTGTGCATGAACCCTTCACTGCTCTTAACTCTAACCCTCTGTTCATCGAAGGTTCGAAAGTCGAAAAAAACTACTCTCCCTCTAAATCACCGTCACCATGAGGTATGAGCAAACGAACTCTCTATTAGTACATGAGGCCTCAAGCTGCGAACCTTGGTTGCATCTTCGTCCATAAGACCCATGCAAGAGCCCCAAAGTTAATCTGCTAACTTGAAAATTCGTTAGCAGATACTAACTGATATCCAAAATACATGAACTAGTATCCAAGTACTAAAGTATCTAGAGAGCACAGACTAGTATTCAAAGTTTGCTAACTGATATCCACCATGAATCAACTATTATCCCAAATTCACAAACTAATATCTAGACAACACAGAATAGTATCCATATAACACATAATTAGTATCCCGATAACACTTAAGAGTATCCAGATAACACATAAGAGTATCCATATTAAATACTAGTTGGTTGATTGTGGATATTAGTTGGTATCTGCTATCTGGATACTAGTTTGTGATGTTTTGAATACTAGTATGTGTTATCTAGATACTCAGCAGACTTGGATATTAGTTCATATATTTTGGATATTAGTTAGTATATACTAACGAATTTTCAAGTTAGCAGAATAACTAGGCTGATGCAAGAGGAGCATGAGACACATAAATTGGATTGTGTGCAAGAAAACTTGAGATGACTGATGTGTTGTCTCATTTGAGAAACTAGAGTCATATAGTACATTGATAGCTTGTTTGGTTTAATTCATGGAATTGACAATGGATGCACGTATATATATTTTTTTTTACATTGCAATCCTATAGGGCATAGTACATAGATTCAATAGCAAAACCATCTTCAACCAGAATGCTCAGGTATGTCAGTTGTCAAGAAAAATTCATGTCATTTAGAGCATCCACAATGGCTTCCATTTGACAATTTCATTCTGACGTGGCTGCTGTCAATTGCTATTTCATGGATGTAGCAAGTCCTTTCACTAATGGAAGATTTCACTAAATGAAATTCTCTATGAAATTGCAAGTGGGTAGAATCGTGGGCCCAAATCTCACTTTTTGCCTTCTTTTTTCATTTTCACTTTCTTTTATAGTTTCATTCATATAGAAGAAATGTTTAGTTGTAATCATGGTTGTCATGCCAGTGGTATGCCGGCCGGTTGAACCAGGTCCAACCGGTACCGGTCATGAAACCGGCTGGAATACCACCGGTATGATGCTTCAGTCAAAACCGGTCAATTCCGGTCAAAACCGGTCAATTCCCGGAATACCGGTGGTTCAACCGGAAGGGTAATTTTCGGTCGTTGCTTGTTACAACACCGTTTTCACTACTGAGATTGCAAAAAAAAAAAAAAACACACACACAGATTCAGTTTGCGCAATTTGCTATTCGGCGCTTGTTCACTTTCTCCCCGCGGCGAACAGATCGCCATCGGCGGCCGACTTGCGAAACAGAGCACTCGACGATGCTCTTCACACGGTGACGCTCCAACAAATCATGGGAGACGAGCATAGGGTCTTCGGATCCTAGTCTCCGTCGCCAGCAATTAGCGCCGAGATCCGGCCATAAGAAGGGGGAAAATCGACAGATAAAGGAAGGAGATAAGAAGGAGGCCTCTGACTCCCTTACTTGCTCTGCTCTTCTTCTTCCACAAGCCAAAGCTAACTCCTTTTGAGATTTCAATGGCGGTGTTGATTTGGGGGGTTTTCATGGGCTTTGTTAATCAGAAGCGTCACTTTTTCAGAGAGAAAATGAGAGGAAGAAGAGAGGAGGAAAGAAGAGGCGGCTAGGGTAGAGGTGGATTTGGAAGTGGGTGCTTTTAGTTTATATAATGATCTCCACAAATACAATCTTGCCCTTCATATTTTGTTAAAACTGCAGCCCTGCCACCATTTTTGTTTCTTTTTATTGATAATTATACATATTTTTGTTAAACCCACGGCACAAACCGGCATAGATATCGGTTATACCACGGTCGGACCATTTCACTTATGAAACCGGCGCACCGGTACAAACCGGCGCACCGGTACAAACCGGTTTGACAACCTTGGTTGTAATAAAAAATTAGTTGGACCCACAAAATGAAATAAAAAGTTGATTTCGTAGAGAAAATGAAATTGATATGTAGTGAAATGGTAAAAGTGATTGATGTGGCGGTAGGAACCGCATATGAAATGAAAATGCTATTTCATGAATGTAGATGGTCTGATTGTTCTTTCCAACTTATTCTTGTCTCCCCGTCAAATCGAGGAATTGTTTGTTAAAAAGAAACGGAAAAAAACGAAACCAAGCCAAAAAGTATTGAGATCTGAGAGCATAGACCGATGGAAAAGAAAGAAGTCTATTGGCTAGTAGTTGCGATCCATTTGAATATGTTCTCATTTTCGGCGAGTTCATACTACATGAATATATTTGATATTTACCAAATAGTGAGTTAGAATTGGATCCAGAACATAATATTACAAAGACTTGTTTGTTAAAAAGACTGAAGTCTTTCTTAATCCTTCTTATATCCAATCAAATAAGAAGGCCAGAAGAAAACAACTTCGCTGGTTGTTGTAGTGTTGTCGTTATATATGCACTGGATGAACAAAATTATACTACAGTCTATATACCAAATATTGATTGGTTTACAAATTCAAACTTTGGTTCCTTGCCAATGAAATTACCGGGAACTTCATTGATGCAATTTTGATATTTTTGTTGACGTTATGCGTGCGGGCGGGAAGTTGGTCGGATATGGTCACTCTAGGTTATATATATTAGTTTTTTGGCCCGCGCTTTGCTGCTGCAAAACTTACGTGATACACTTGTTTAACTATTTATAATGTAAGAAATAACTATCCATCCAAAATTTGTATGTAATGTGTTTATAATTTATGCACCTTTTATATTATGGTGTTACGTAAAAAATTTCGTAATGTATAATCTAATAATAAAATCAATTTACAAAAAGTATAATTTTTTAATAAACTATTATGTAAATAATATTAAATTACTTTATGAAATCTTTGTGTCATGCAAATTGATGAGATAGTGAATACCATATTAAATAATAAAGAAATTTTAATAAAAGTATCACATTTTATTAAACGGTTATGTGAAAAATAACTAACCTTATAAAACTTTTGTGTAATTAAAATTGATGAGATGGTAAAATTTTTAGTTAATAATAATAAAATTCATTAAAACATATATTACAGAAGAAATACAATATCATGTTTTTCTTCAGAAATATCTATCCCTTCATAAGTTAATATAATCTACGTAAGTTTTATAGCAGGGTGTTACGTAAATATTCCACAATGTGTGGTCTAATAATAAAATTAAATTATAAAAGATATCACATTTGATTAAACAGCTATGTAGATAGAGGAAATTAACCATTTAAAGCATTGGTGCTTTAGTTTTTGCCTTTATGGTGCAACTTGAAGTTGTACCTATATTTTTTTGTAAAATCCCTTTATGGTACAAACAAAAGTTATAGTTTTATGTTATAGTACAACTTGAAATTGTATCATAACATAAATGTCAAATTCCATATGGTACAACTTCAATTTGTACCTTTAACGTTACGGTACAGCTTTAAGTTGTACTTTAAACCAGGGGTGGCTATACAGTTCGGTCCTATTAAATTGGCCTGAATTGATCCGGTCCCGGTCCGGTCTTTTCGGGAATATAAGGACCAAAGATTGGATTGGATATAGTCGGTCTTGACCCTTATCTAGTCCAAATTCGGTGTTGATTTTAGATTGAGCTAGTGGTAATTTGAGTGGCCTGAGGCCTCAAAGGATGAAGAGTTGGTTAAATGTTGGGTGTTGGGCTCTCTTATCCGGTTTTTATCCGATTTTTGATCCGGTCCCAAATGATTTCTTACCTCAAATCTAAGCCAGAATAAGAGATTGGATTGTTTGTTATCCGGTTTTGATCCGGTCCCAGTCCGGATTATACGGTCTGGTTTCAGATAAAACCACCAATACTTTAAAGCATAGTAGAAGTGCTCATGTAGATGATCCTTTTTGTATAATTCCGTAAATGCTTGTACATACAATCGACTCCTTTATGTATGATTTCTAATATGCTACCGGCATATTATGGGTTTTTTAAGAAACAAAAATCTATTCATAAGTTAATATAATTTATGAAACTTTTATAGCACGGTGTTACATAAATATTTTGTAATGTGCAATAGCTTTCATAACATGGTATTGCATAAATATTTTGTAATGTCGGTCTAATAATAAAATCAAATTATTAAAAGTATCGCATTTGATTAAACTACTATGTATTTGATTAAACTACTATGTAGATAATCCTCTTTGTATAAGTCCTCGCACCTCGCTGGCCCAGCGCCTCGCTCTGCTGCGACTGACGGTGAGCCCACAAGGGCACTGTTTCCAGGATGTCACCGAATTGTGGGAACACAAAGACTTTGGAATTCACTATCTCCAACTGAACGATATTTTCAACTGGCCCTTTCATGGGGTCAGCATGGCGGGCCTCACCACGTGGCCACGCTGCCTATTGAAATACACCATGCCGATTCGGGAGAAGCAGCTTGCCACGACGGCGACCACAAGAGGGGTGAGCAAGGAGAAGTACGAGGAGATGAAGAGAACGTTGAAAAAGAAGGAGGAGGACCTGGAGAAGCTGAGGGAGGAGATGGAGGAACAAGACGATGAGCTTCAGAAGCTGAAGGAGGAGATGGAGGGGGCGAGCGAAAAGCACGAGGCGGAGCTACGAGATCTGGAGATGAAGAA
Organism: Linum tenue; assembly: GCA_946122785.1. Taxonomy (NCBI): domain Eukaryota; kingdom Viridiplantae; phylum Streptophyta; class Magnoliopsida; order Malpighiales; family Linaceae; genus Linum; species Linum tenue. Next base: position 34,336,026 of record CAMGYJ010000002.1, read on the forward strand.
GGACGAGGAGCTGCGAAGGCTGGCGAAGATAAAGCAAGACGAACTCGAGACGCTGAGGAAAGAGAAGGCCGAACACCACGAGCTGGAGCAGCAACGTCGCAAGCAATCGTGGGCGATAACAGCCACGACACGATACTTTTTGAACGACACGGTTCTCAAGAGCAGAAGGCAGGCGGTGCCATTGGCGCCTCCACGTGGTTCCCGACGACAATGGTGCAACTGGTGGATGAGGAGCCTAGAGATTGGAAGCCTCCGCCAAAGATTTATCTCTCGTGTTTGGGGTTCGGGGTGTTCGACAAGCAGAACTGGTGGTTCGTGAAGACGACGCATCCGGACGGCAGCGTGACGATGGTAACTTATTATGACGGCAACCAGACTTGGTTCGATGGGCTCGGCTACCCTATCCCGCTTCCTGTTGCTAGGACACATCGTTTTGATACCAACACGCCGTTCTTCTTTGTTTATGTGGTTGACAGATACAAGCTTGCTTTCATGTACCGAGACTAGTTTAGCGAGGGTGATCCTCGTTGGAGGCTTAGGATAGGGTGAGTAACCCTTTTTTACTCACCCGTGAGTAACCACCTTAGGACCGTAGATCTGGGCCGGGCTGATCGTGTGGTTGTGGTTGATGCGGTGATGTCAGGGGCATTTTTGTCCGATTTTTTGAATTAATGACTTCCCCCTTTTGTCCGTTGCGAATCTTTCTGTGCGCGAGTTGGATTCGGTTTTTGGAGAGAGAAACTACGAGAAGGGGAGCAGCAGCTGAGAAACAAGGACGACGATTCTCCATGATTGATCGACGGCGATAGAAACTGCGAGCAGCAGCTTCGAATCGAGCTTTCTGATTCTCCATAATTGATCGACGTGTGCGCGAGTTGGATTCGGTTTTTGTAGAGAGAAACTGCGAGCAGCTGCTGAGAAACAGGGACGGCGAATCTTTTCTGATTGTCCATAATTGATCGACGACGAGGTTAGATATTAGTTTTTTTTATTCTTCCTGTTTAGCTAATCGAGTTTTCTGTTGATCTCTGGTTTCGTTGGGGGTTTTTCATTGCTGCTAGTCGAGCTTGTTTATGTTTAGCTAATCGAGCTTGTTCATGTGTTATGTTCTTTGTGTTTTGGTGTTTTTGCAGTATTCTGGTGAGATGAGTTACGTAAATTGTGGCGATGTTGTTCCAATTGATAGATCTGGTTCTTCAACCAGCGTTGTAGGATCTGGTTCTTCATCTAGTGCTGTTGGAACGGCTTCTTCATCTATCGATCTTGGATTTGATCATTCAGCTAACTCTGGTGAATCCGGAGGTAAGATATACAAATTTGTTTGTTTATTGAAGTTTGAATGTGTTAGATACCATATGGTACCATGGCGGTAATTACTGGTATACGATGAGAGGTGATACTATAGTGTTGTTTTGTGATGTTATTGTGCTCTGTATTTAAGTTTTACCATACCATACCATGGTGGTAATTACTTGTACCATGTTTGGAATCATTGGTATAGTGTCGTAATTTGATTTTACCATGCCTTATCATGTGGTATAGTGTGGTAGTTTCAAGTTAAAGGTGGGGTTATGTGTGGTAATTGATTTTACATTGCATTACCATGTGGTAAAATGTGGTAATTAGGAAGTTAAATGTGAGGGTTCTGTGTGATAATTGATTTTACCATGCCATACCATATGGTATAGTGTGGTAAATTGATTTTACCATGCCATACCATGTGGTATAGTGTGGTAGTTTGATTTTACCATACCATGTGGTATAGTGTGGTAGTTTGATTTTACCATGCCATACCATGTGGTATAGTGTGGTAATTTGATTTTACCATGCCACACCATGTGGTATAGTGTGGTAGTTTGATTACCATGCCATACCATGGTGGTAACTCTTGTATCATGGTTGTAATTATTGGTATACATTGAGATTTCATACTGTTGTGGTGTGGAATCCATTTTACCATATCATACCATGGTGGTATTATATTTGTACATATTTAATATGTTGCTTCATAATGTTTGTAGGTTTCAATGGTATAGATCCTACTGTTCGTGATTCTTGGAAGGACTTAGAGTTCAATACACCAGATGATTCATATAATTTTTATGTTGATTATGGGAATCATGAAGGTTTTGGTGTGAGGATTTATAACAAATCAGCGTGTCCGAAGCTCAATGGTGGTTCTTCAGCTGTATATTATATCAAGTATTGTTGCAATAAGGAAGGTTGGAAAAGAGGTAGCGAGAATAACCCTGATAATGTAGGTGTTGTTGATACGACGGTTCGTGTTCGTAATGTTCCAGAACTCAGGGGTGGATGTAATGGTGCTTATATACGACTGAGGTGGTTTAAAGAGTTTAAATGCTACAAGATCTATCGTTGGTATAATGTGCACAACCATGACATGATTCCTGAGGGTCTGCGTCACTATGTGAGATCCAGCAGACGAATGACTCCTGTGTATAAGATGTTGGTATTGGAGTGACTTCTTCGTATAATGCAATTAGTAGGGCTGGTGGTGGTCGGAAGTTTGTTGGGTTCACAAAGAATGATTTGAAGAACCATCTGCGAACGGTGAGGACGTTATCAATGGAGTATGGTGATGTGACTGCATTGCTTGAATACTTTAGACGTCAAGCACAGCTGGATCCTTGGTTCTTTCATGAGGTGGAGGTTGATGTTGAAGAGAACATTGCTAGTATTTTTTGGGCAGATGGGAAGATGAGGATGGATTATCATTATTTTGGTGATTAAATTAGTTTTGATACTACTTACCGGACTAACAAAGAGTTTCGGCCACTAGGTATGTTTTTCTATTTTGTTGTTTATTATTGTCTTTGTGAGTTTGTATGATTATTATTATTATCATTCTGTATCATGGTTTTTTTGTTCTTACAAGTCTGTACCATATGGTATGGGTTGGTATGGATTGCTTTTTTGTTCTTAAAAGTATTTTACCATATGGTATGTGTTGGTAACAAGGTTATTTGAGGTGGTTTTTGGGTTGTTAGAAGTCTGTACTATATGGTATGGGGTGGTATGCATTGTGTTTTTGTTCTTAAAAGTCTTTTACCATATGGTATGGGTTGGTAACAAGGTTATTTGAGGTGGTTTTTACGTTGTTAGAAGTCTGTACTATATGGTATGGTCTGGTATGGATTGTTTTTTTTTTTGTTCTTAGAAGTTTTTACCATATGCTATGAGTCTTTACCATATGGTACGGGTTGGTATTATTGTTATTCATACCTTTTACCACATGGTATGTGTTGGTAGAATTGTTTTTACTCACATTTTCTTATGTTTTTGTAGCTTTGTTTGTTGGTTTCAACAATCATCACAAACTGACTGTCTTTGCGGCTGCTCTTCTATATGATGAAACAACGGCAACATTTGAATGGCTTTTCGATCAGTTTTTGAAATGCATGGGAGGTGTGAGACCGTTATTCATGTTTACTGACCAGGCTGCTGCAATTGCTGCTGGTATAAGGTCTGTTTTCCCAGATTGTTTTCATGGATTGTGTACATGGCATATTGCTCAGAATGCAGTTGTTAATCTGGGAAGTTTGTGTGACTCTGACTTCCTTCGTGAGCTTAGTTATTTGATGTATAATGCTGATGATGAGGATGATTTTGAGTATAATTGAAAGAAGATGATTGAGAAGTGTTTTCCTGGGAAGGGGCCTTTGGGACACAGTTGGTTACAGGGCATTTACAAAGTCAGGAAGAAGTGGTCTTCAGCCTGGGTTAATTGTCATTTTGGTGCGGGAATGAAGAGTACCCAGCTAAGTGAGTGCTGCAATAGTAATATTCGACATTACTTGTAGTCAGAGTTTTAGCGTTAGTAGATTCTTTGTGCACTTTGAGAGGATGCTTGATAATAAGAGGGATGCTGAAGAACAAGAAGAGTACTATGTCTTATCTAGGTTGGCTGATTCTCGGTTTTCTACTAGCCCTATTGTGAAGCAAGTTGCTAATGTGTGTACGCCGAAGATATTCAAGTTTTTCCTGGATCAGTACAAGGAATCTCTTGCGTATAATATTTTTTCAAATACGGAGATAGAAGCAGAAGGACATGTAGGAATGTTTGATGTCTTCATATTGGAGGATGACCTTACAAGGTTGGATAGTAGGGTGTTGAAGGTTGATTTTGATAACGGTGAAATCAAGTGTTCCTGCCGTAAGTGGGATTCAAGTGATATGATCTGTAAGCATCAAATTAAGGGATATGATATGTTGTGTTCTACAACATGCAATCTGAAGTTCCAGCACATTCCTAACAGTTTGATTTTGAAGCGGTGGACAAGAGCAGCAAAAACTGGAGGGAACTTTTCTTTTGAAGTTCCGTCTACTGATAGTCCATCGAAATATCGTTCTCGTCTTTTCAATCAATCAGCTGTTTCTGCATCAATGATCAGCAGGGTTTCACTTGATGATGATTTGTATAAATCAGCCATGGCCTTCATGACTGATTTGATCAAAAAATGTGAAGCCCTATCGATTACTGAACCTGCTGGAACAAGCACGTCTTCTAACGGTGACGGTAAGTTTTTAATTATTTAGAGTTTTGTGTTTTAATGTATGCAACTGTCTAGAGTTTTGTGTCATTGATTTTAGTTTGTATTTGTTATCTTGGTATAGATGATGTACCTGTCCAAAAAGTGAAGGGGTTTAAGCCTAAAAAAGATTCATTCAAGCCTTCGAAACGACCAATTCCAGTTGCGGAGGCTACAAGGGCTGTAGTAAGAAGAAGAGAAAAACTAGCAGGCTTGAGGAGGAGAATTTGAAGGCTGTTGAAGAAGTTTAAGGCTGAAGCTGTAATAGTTTTCTTAGAGGATTATTTGAATGAATAGTTGATGCTGGTTGAGTTGTTGAAGCTATTTTGTTCTTTTGGATTGGTTTTGGTTTTGTTGGATTTTTGTCTTGTCTTGTTGATTAATTTTACAATGTCATACCATGTTGTATAATGTGGTAATTTGATTTTATCATGTCAAACCAGGTGGTAAAATGTGCTATTTTGGAAGTTGAATGTGAAGGTTCTGTTTTATAATTGATTTTACCATGCCATACCATGTGGTAATAGTGTGGTAGGTTGGAAGTTCTGTGTGATAATTGAGTTTACATTTGCCATACCATATGGTATAGTGTTGTAATTTATTTTTACCATGCCATACCATGTGGTAAAATATGATATTTTGAAAGTGGCATGTGTTGTCCTGTGTGGTAATTGATTTTATAGTGCATTACCATGTGGTAAAATGTGGTAATTTGGAAGTTAAATATGAGGGTTCTGTGTTATAATTGATTTTAACCATGCCATACCATATGTATAGTGTGGTAATTTGATTTTACCATGCCATACCATGTGGTATAGTGTGGTAGTTTAATTTTACCATGTCATACCATATGGTATAGTGTGGTAATTTGATTTTACCATGCCATACCATGTGGTATAGTGTGGTAGTTTGATTTTACCATGCATACCATATGGTATAGTGTGGTAATTTGATTTTACCATGCCATACCATATGGTATAGTGTGGTAGTTTGGAAGTTCTCTGTGGTTAACTGATTTTACATTGCCATACCATGTGGTAAAATGTGGTAATTTGGGAATTAAGAACACATGTTAAGTATTTGCTAACATAATAAAAAACAGAACATTTCACTTAGTCATAATACACACCATAATAAGTTGTTTCATACCATCCTACTAATAAAAATGAAGTGGCTACTGAACATTGTGAGTTTGTTCTCAAAAGCTTACTTATACCCTCCTACTACTTAACACAAACCATAATAGAATTTTCATCTCCTTTCTTTCAAAACTTCCTCTTGTTTTTCTTGTTGCAGTACTTTGTTGCTTCCTTCATGATCCTTTCCCGTTCAAGATTGTCTTCATCAAGAATGATGTCCAGCATCAGGCACTCCCTTTCTTCATTTATGAGATCAATCCTCTTCCAGTCTTTGGTCAGGGCACTGTTGTACTTACCTTCCCAGTGTCTCATCCACCTGATGATGTACATCCCACATGACTTTTCATCTGGTTGTGTAACCTTCTCGAGGTTGAACCAGGTAAACCTCTCCCACTTTACTGTCTTGTCTGCAAACTGTGTGTTCATGTAGTTGATTGCGTACTTGACAACCCTCTCTGCCATTGGTTTGTAGTATTCTTTAAAATCTTTGTGACGGAGACTGTCGAGTACTTCAAATCTCTCTGCTTTGATGTTGACACAAATCATGATGTAGTGCTTGTTATCACAGTAAGGGAAGAACCACTGCAAAATAATTTTACCACAGTATACCATATGGTAAGCACTTGCCATATAAGTGATGAACAGTAAGTTAAGAATCATTGCAAACTAATTTTACCACTATATACCATATGGTAACCATTGCAAAAATTGTGGTGAGATACTTACAAGGTTACATTCTGTGAAGCTGAGGTTTTTTGCCCATTCTTTGTTGGTGATGTCCAAGTCCACTTTGTCGTAGTAATCGTCTGGAGTTAGTACAGGATTGCCACTATCAATGTCCATAACCTGCTGCTTCACTCTCTAATAGTGAACTCCAAAACCCAAAAACGCCATCAGTAGCTGCAAATTAAATTTGGATAAGAAAAGTGAAAACTGAGATGGATAACAGGGGGCTTGAGAGGGTAAGAAAGAGATGGAATGGAGCCATCGAGGAGAGATAATAAACCTTGCAGAGTACTTTGGTCACCGCCACTGGCAGAGATTAAGATAATCTTGCGGACCATCGATAAGTCACTACGACATTAAATCTGTAAGAGGAAGGGGAAAGAGAAGGGAGCCAATATTTACATTTCCTAAAAACAAAAGAGCCATACAACGATATCGGAATTACACTGAAACCGGCAGATCTGGCTCACCAATATATTGCAAAGTGAAGGGACCGGTAGTATTCCAAGCCACATCGCTCAGGGTTCTGATCGTGGCTTGTTGTGCGATAGATAGCCTTTGAAGATCCAGGTGGAAAATAAGTTGTCGATGAGCGAGAGAAGGAATCATAGAACTCTGACCCACTTAACCAAAAAAAGAAAAATCTCTGTTACTGAGTATCGGAAACGAATGAAATCCAAAGGATCAATAGAACAGACTTACTTAGGGAGATGCAACTGCAGGATGCATTTCCTCTGTTGTAGAGCTCGGGGCCTATGATGAATCTCGTCAAATCTCATGAATCTCCCTCAAAAAATCGATCGTCTAAGCATACCAACTGTCAAGAGCTTTCTCAGGTGAGAAACCGTGTGAGTGAAGATGAACATGGGAAGACAATCAGAGACCAGTGTTAAAAGAATATGCGACTAAAGATTGCAGAAGATAGAGACGATGCAAACCATAAAAATTCTCACCCTTAAAAATCACGGCTATCAATCTGGTTCCCGGCGATTGATCTCGTCGCCCCGGCGTGCATCCTCATCCTTAACAATCAGGGCTATCAATCTGGTTCCCGCCGATCGATCTCGTCGCCCCGGCGTGCATCCTCTCCAACGTGGATCTACAATCCAAACCATGGATCATTAGATCGCTGGCCTATGGCTCTGGCCCAGACAACATACCTTGTAGATTTGGGCCTCCTTCGATTCCTCTCCCGGCCTCTCAAACTCTCCTCCTCCAGTTGATCGCTATAAGTTACTGATTTTTGGAAGGGCGATGTGAGAAACACAGCAGCGAGAAGTATGAGAAGGAGAGTGGTGAGAGGAAAATATTGGGAAACTAAATGCACTCCTTCTTCTCCAATTTTGGGTGAATACACTCTTGCTTTGACCCTCTTTGAGTCTCTTTGCTCATAAATAGAAAAAAATTGAAATCTAAGAGAAATAGGAAGCAGATGGGGTAGGTGAAAGGAATGGCCAAAATGAAAGCTACGTGGCTCTTCTACCAAACAAACAATTTCCTTTCTCTCAGCCTCCTCCATCAGTCTACTCTCATCAGTCCCCTCAATTACCTCATCAAGACATGGCTCTCTTCTCCATCGGCCTCTGCAATCGGCACAACTCCCACCCCAAAGACCCTCACCTAGCCTCCGAGCCATATGCAGAGATACTGAGCAGCACAACTCCTTTCAATCAACTTTCCAGTCCCTCTCATTGCCCACCATCTCTGAGATATCCCATCTCCCAGCACAGTCTCTCCCAAACCCGCCAGATCTCCCACAACTCAACGATCCCTACCCAGCAGAACACCCACAGAGTAACAGAAAAACCCTCGATCCACGTGCCCGCCCGGGCCAAAGTTACATACCGATCTCTGATGACCAACCAGAAGCTAACGACCAGTCCCACCCCGACCGAGCCCCCAAACTCTGTCAGATCCCAATGAGGCCTCACCCAACAACAGCCCACACGTCAGCCCACGCCAGTTTGAAACAGTAAATCCCCGTCACATTGTACAGTAAAAGGTGTCTGCGTGTACAATACACGGGCATGCGGCGAGTTTCTTTCTTTCAATAATAATAATAATAATAATAATAATAATAATAATAATACTTGAGTTAGTAAGTGCGGTGACTGGTAGAGGGGCAGCGCGTTATGGATTTTCCTCACGGTCGATTGACGGGGAGAATGGCTCAAGTTAGGGTGCATAACCATGGGTTATGCACCCATCAATAACCAAATCTGGACCCTTCATTTAGAAAATTCAGATCTAAGGATGGAGAATTAAAGGCTATTTTTATTTTTACTAGCTTTCTTAATTGACTCATATCTTTTTCGTTTTAACTCGGATTTTTTTTTTTTTTTTTGCACAAATGGAATGAGTTCATCGTGCTCTACAAAATTAGATCAATTTTCAATATTTTTTTAGGGAAAAAAAATTATGGCCTCTCGGTACCAACTGCATACCATATGGTATCTTCTTCGTTTTTAATTCGTTTTTAAAAACGTTTGTACAGCAGGGACGAGTTCATCATGATCTATTGGATCTACAAATTTCTGGGTGAACAAATTACAAGACCAAAAAATACCACACAATACCACCCTGGTACGGGGTGGTATCTTACGGTATCTTATGGTATACAATGTTAAAAGTCGTAAATGACAATTAATATACTTCTACTATCATGTATTCAACCATCCTACAGTTTTGGTTTGTGTCATACCACCATAGTACGCTTTTCAAACCATAATTATGCTCTTATTTCAATACCAGTCAATACCATATGGTATAGACTGGTATAAAATGGCTCAATTTTTTTTTGTTCGAAAAATATATCAAAGTGGATATCATTTTGAAGAGCATAATTAATCTGATCTAACTGTGCAAAAAAAAAATTAAATTTCGACTTAAAACGAGTGAGAAATCGTCCGTCAAAGATTAAGAAGGTGAAAATTAAATGCTTTCCAGGAGAGAGAGGATGCTGATGTCATGCTGATGTGGGCGGGTTACTCATAGTTACTCACCATAAGGTTACTAACCTGATCCGTTCCCGGGCAGAATGGCTCCGCTTAATTCATTCATTTAGCCACGGTCAGGGCACTCGACGCAAAAGGGCTGTCGTTATATTATAATTTTCTTGTAGTGGCTACTGCGGGTCGGGGCTGGTCGACCCACTCTTACTTGTTATTTGAAAAAAATACGCGTAAATTTTATTTTTACCATAAAACGAAGGGAAAAACACTTCAGGCTTGAAAAATGGTGATCATATAATGGGTAATTGAGTCTAACAAGTTGAAAAATAGACTCAACTAGTTGAAGAAAAGTTAAAATAGGAGAAATATGTATAGATACTGTAAGAAATTGAGATAAATGGGTCTAGAACGGGACTGGACGGGGTATGGCGCACCACAAGAAAATTCACATACAACTATGGATTTTTTGTGGCTAAAGTATAAGATTTTGGTAGCTAAATGTTTAGCTAAAAAAAAATCAATTTGTAGCTTGCGTAACTAAAAGTGGCGCAGGTAAAGGTTAGCTGCACAATTTTTCATATAGGTAGCTAATAACAGATACTAATATAGTACAAATAATTTTTACATTTTTTCACATATTAATGTAATAATCTATCTACAAAACACTTGCACTTATAACAAATTACAAAACAGAGTATTTATTTACAATATAATTGCAGCTTTTCCTCATCTTTAGCTTTCTTCCATCTTAACAAATTTAGCAATGCACCATATGACCTGTCACAGCAATGATCAAAGAAAAGAGGAATTGAATGCTGGTTGTTATTTAGACTAGAAACATATATAAAAGCAGTCTACACACCTCTGGCAAGAAGCCACAAATACCTTTCTCTTTGATAGGATTCACCACACCATTCACCACCAAAGCCATTTCCAATCCTATCCTCCTTTTATATGCATCTCTCTAGTGGTCTTTACTGCCTATCCTACTGCTCTCTTTACAATCTCTGTACCCAACAACAACAACAACAAAAAGTAGATTTATTACTCAATTCTGAATCAACTCATTGGTTGATGAAGCGGGAACGAAAACATCTTCACCAAATGACTAAAGGAACTAGAATTTTACTGTAGTCATTCAATCTAGAAGCTCAAGCCAAAGTGGCCATCTAACAACAACATTCATCTTGAAAGGCATACAAGAATTTCTCACCCTTCAATCTTGGCTCAACACCTTTCCTTTTGGTTTGGTTTTATTGGATGTTTATTTCTCTTATAATTCTAAGTTGACGTGTTCTTGTTTATTTATTATGGTCAGGTTTAGCTACAAAATGCAAAACTACAAGCCCTACAATCTTTTATAAGAGTGGTGTGATTCACAGAAATGGTAAGACACAAAAAAATTTCAAGGTTTTGCAGTTCTAATTTGTAATGTTTCTTAATCTTGTTTGTGATATTTGTAAAATCGATTTCTAATATTAGTTATTCATGTTGGTCTTGTTTATAATAGTTACCAAAAAAATTTGTAATTTTTTAAAAGAAAATTTTATAATTTTTAATGTTTTGTAGTCTAGTTTGTAATGTTTCTCAGCTTGATTTGTAATATTTGTATGACCAAGTTGTAATATTAATTAATCTAACTTGTAATATTGGTTGGTCTGGTTTGTAACAGTTATTGATTCGGTTAGTAAGACTAATTTGTAAAGAATTGAAGAACTAATTACTAACTAGGGATAATCAATGGGCGCGTCCGTCAACTGTTAAACCCTCCATAATCCACAAAATTATAATTAACCGAAAAAGTGTTTGGGCAAATATAGTAGGTGGGTGTAAGTCATCAATTTTTGGGGGAGGGTGGGTCACTAGCCCGCAAAACCATGTCATATATTGTGTCACTAATATTTATTTTATTTTAATACATCTATCTTAATTCTATCTCAAAATGTTAATCTCTAGTAAACTGAATAGTAAGGAGTGAAGTTCTGGTTGACCAGATGAATTGCATAATTAGGGCATGGAGAGCTGGAAAAATTTCCTATGCAGGAAGGCTTGAACTGGTCTCCTCGATGCTTTATTCTCTTTTCCAATACTGGATGACCATTTTTGTGTTACCTAAGAAAATAATTGAACAGATTCAAAAGGTATGCTTGGATATCTTATGGTATGGTGAGGGTGTAGGGAAAGCAAAAGTCCTTTGGAAACTCTTGGCAACACCAAAAACGAAAGGAGGCATGGATCTGAGAGATCTTATAACATGAATGTCACTTGCATAGATTGCCTCATGTGGTTACGTTTCATGCAGAGAAGGAGATTCTGGCTAGCCTGGGTGCAGAGGTACAAATTGAATAATCGCTCTATATGGGAATTGAAACCTACCATGGATGGATCTTGGCCATGGAGGCAACTGCTTAAACTACAAGCCTAGTTTCAGTTTTGTATGACATTTGAGTATATTGAATAGAATTGCCATCCGGGACAAGCTTAAAGGTTGGGGGAAGATTACTGATGCTTTATGTGTACTTTGGGCAAAAGAGATGAAGAGTAGATCACAACTTTTCTGTCAATGTGAGTATACTGAGTAACTGATCTCAACGGTAATTGGTTCGTTGCTTGGAAGTTGGCCTCTATCTTTGGGAGCAGATGTTACAGAAGATGTGTGGAATTGCAAGAAGGGAGGCTGAACAAGTCATGTAGTCAGTGCAATATGGTGTTGGATTTGTAGCCTGATGTGGAATGAAAGATGCAGGAGGGTATTTGCTGAACAGTCCAGGCAATGGGAACTGTTCAGCCTGTTTGGATACAATTCCGGAAGAAATGGAAATGGAAATGGAATTCAATTTTTTATTTTTATAGAATTCCATTTCCAATTCTAGTGTTTGGTAAAATTCCTACAACTATGGAAATGAATTGCACTTTTAACCATAATGAATAATGTAATATGTTTGTTTTATTTTGTTAAATGAAATATGAATGAGAGAGAAAGAGAGTAAAATGATAGTGGGTCAACAAAATAATAAAAAGTATTGATGGGTCCCACTAATTGCATTTTCATTCTCTCAATTCCTATCACTTTTGATAGGAATTGTAATTCTCATATTTTAGACCCACTAGAATTCAATTCTCAACCTTTTTATTATTCCAAACATAATATATGGAAATGGAATTCCAATTCCTTACTTTTTTGTCAATCCAAACAGGCTGTAAATGAAGAAGTTGCTTTGTTAACTTTCGGCAAAGTTAAGTTTAAAGATGATTTGGAAAGTAACCATGTAATAGGAGAAGTATTTATGTACCGTGGCTTGACTATCTGTAGTGTGCTAATGTAAGATTGGGTGTCTGTGTTTTTTGTGAGGTTTGATCTAGTTGATCGAGTGTGCTTAATGGAAAAGCTAATTACCAGAAAAATGTTAATCGTGATTGATTCAATTAAATTATAAATATTTTTTTTATAAATTTTGACTTACAACATAATTTTTTTAATAGGTAGGTGTAAAGTGCATTATGTAAAATTGTCGCAAGCTCGAGTGTGAAGGTCACGAACGTGCAGCTTGAAAAGGAGAAAACGAAAACGATCACCACCGAGGCCTTTGGTGAAGAGATTCACAAGTTGAAGTTCAGCCCGCACCTTGACTGGAATGACGTGTGAAGTTGAACACGTTCACGAACAAAATGACAATCCATCTCCACATGTTTAGTACGCTCATGGAAGACTAGAGTGTTGGCAATATGCAGGGCCGCTTGATTGTCACAGTGGAGCGAGGTCGAGTGACTCTGAGGAACACCGAGCTCGCCAAGTAACCAACGTAGCCATACAATCTCACTAACACTGCTGGCCATGGCACGATATTCAGCCTCTGTTGAGGACCGGGCCACTACCTTTTCTTGCTTCATGCGCCAAGAGATCGGTGCACCACCAAGACACACAAAATAACCAGTCGTCGAACGACGAGTACTCTGACAACCGCCCCAGTCGGCATCACAATAAGCAGTAAGTCGGAGAGGATTATAAGATGGGAAGAAGATTCCTTGGCCAGGACTGGACTTAAGATATCGCAGAACCCGGTGAGCAGCATCCAAGTGCATCTGACTGGGAGCATGAACAAATAAGCTGAGGATGTTGACAGTATAGGTGATATCCCGGCGAGTGATGGTGAGATAGAGTAGGCGACCAACCAGCCGCCGAAACTGGGAAGGATCAGGCAAGAGATCGTCATTACTCGGCCGTGTGAGCTGGTGGTTCTGCTCAACTGGGAAAGCACTAGGGCGAGAATCCTGAACACCAGCATCTTCCAGTATGTCTAAAGCATACTTGCATTGACTGAGCACAACGCCGGTAGAGACACGGGCAACCTCAATGCCCAGGAAATAACGTAGGACTCCGAGGTCCTTGATACTAAAACGATCATCCACAAATCGCTTGACGCGAGAGATGAAAGGGAGATCATTCCCGGGCAGGAGCACATCATCGACGTAAATGAGGGCAGTCATAAAAGTAGTCCCTCGCTGGTAGATGAACAAAGCAGCATCTGCAGGAGAGGATCGAAAACCAAACTCGATCAAGACTGCAGTAAACTTGTAACTAACTTCGCGATGGGGGCGAAGGTGTCATGGAAGTCCAAACCCTCAATCTGTGTATATCCCTTGGCGACCAGCCGTGCCTTAAACCGCTCAATGCTGCCATCTTGATAGTATTTGATGTTGTATATCCACTTGGCGACGATGGCACGCTTGCAGGGAGGCAGGTGAACAAGGTCCCACGTACCATTGGCCTCAAGGGCGAGAATTTCTTTGGCCATTGCAGCGCGCCACCTCGGGTCCTTGATGGCCTGAAGAAACGTCTGAGGTTCGTCATCCCGAGTGATTGCTACAAGAAAAGCACAAAACGTGGGGGTAAAACCATCATACGACACATGATTGGATAAAGGGTAATTGAAAAAATTATGGGTACTTCCCTTGTCACCAGGGAGGTTGGTGTGATATATATTGAGATGTTTAGGTCTCATCCAAACTCGGTCACCGCGCCGCAGCGGGGGTGGTTCTGTAGAAATAACGCCGGCATCGGGAGTGGATGATGATGGCGTGGGCGTGGGCCCCTTCGTGTGGTCGGGGGAGGGCATAGGGCCATGGTTCATCGACAGCGGTTCGACCTTTATGACCAAGGAGGCCGAACGAAAGAACCTGCCAATGAAGGCACCATCGGGCTTGAACCTAGATTCAATGGTTCGACTCGTGAGGTCAATCCGGGTGATTTCCTCGGTCGCCCGTGAAACCATACGTGAGATGGCTGCATCATATATATATATATATAATAATTAATTGCATGTTTATAATAATTAAAAATGATTAATAAGTACTTACCATGTCCATAAGCGATCTCCCGAATCGAACCGGGTGTAACTTCGTCTCGGTTGGTCACCTGGATGTCTTGATACTGCTCATGCATGCAGTGGCGGACCTAGAAGAGAATATTAATTAGCTAACTAGGTAATTAAGCATGGTTCGTCTCTTTGATTTCAAGTCAGACAAGCACTTCGTTGCTTCCTCTGACAAAACTACCCTCGAAGTCTACGAGTTGAGCAACCCTACCATTTACCCTTCTTACATCCGAAAAGGCTCACTGGAAAGAAGTTGGCAACATCATTCCCTGTGATCACGATGACAGTGATGAAGGAACGAATGAGTCATTATCCTACGACGGCCTGATGTTCTTCGACGGTCAGGCAGAGATCGAAGGAAGGGAGGCCCTGACCAAGCTGGCCCAGCACCTCGCTCGGCTGCGACTGATGGTGAGCCCACAAGGGCACTGTTTCCAGGATGTCACCGAATTGTGGGAACACAAAGACTTTGGAATTCACTATCTCCAACTGAACGATCTTTTCAACTGGCCCTTTCATGGGGTCAGCATAGCGGGCCTCACCACGTGGCCATGCTGCTTATTGAAATACACCATGCCGAGTCGGGCGAAGCAGCTTGCCACGACGGTGACCACAAGAGGGGTGAGCAAGGAGAAGTACGAGGAGATGAAGAGAACGGTGAAAAAGAAGGAGGAGGACCTGGAGAAGCTGAGGGAAGAGATGGAGGAACAAGACGATGAGCTTCAGAAGCTGAAGGAGGAGATGGAGGGGGCGAGTGAAAAGCACGAGGCGGAGCTATGAGATCTGGAGACGAAGAAGGACGAGGAGCTGCGAAGGCTGGCGAAGATAAAGAAAGACGAACTCGAGACGCTGAGGAAAGAGAAGGCCCGAACACCACGAGCTGGAGCAGCAACGTCGCAAGCAATCGTGGGCGATAACAGCCACGACACGATACTTTTTGAACGACACGGTTCTCAAGAGCAGAAGGCAGCCGGTGCCATTGGCGCCTCCACGTGGTTCCCGACGACAATAGTGCAACTGGTGGATGAGGAGCCTAGAGATTGGAAGCCTCCGCCAAAGATTTATCTCTCGTGTTTTGGGGTTCGGGGCGTTCGACAAGCAGAACTGGTGGTTCGTGAAGACGACGCATCCGGACGGCGGCGTGACGATGGTAACTTATTATGACGGCAACCAGACTTGGTTCGATGGGCTCGGCTACCCTATCCCGCTTCCTGCTGCTAGGACACATCGTTTTGATACCAACACGCCGTTCTTCTTTGTTTATGTGGTTGACAGATACAAGCTTGCTTTCATGTACCGAGACTAGTTTAGCGAGGGTGATCCTCGTTGGAGACTTAGGATAGGGTGAGTAACCCTTTGTTACTCACCCGTGAGTAACCACCTTAGGACCGTAGATCTGGGCCGGGCTGATCGTGTGGTTTTGGTTGATGCGGTGATGTCAGGGGCATTTTTGTCCGATTTTTTGAATTAATGACTTCCCCCTTTTGTCTGTTGCGAATCTTTCTGTGCGCGAGTTGGATTCGGTTTTTGGAGAGAGAAACTACGAGTAGGGGAGCAGCAACTGAGAAACAAGGACGGCGATTCTCCATGATTGATCGACAGCGATAGAAACTGCGAGCAGCCGCTTCGAATCGAGCTTTCTGATTCTCCATAATTGATCGACGTGTGCGCGAGTTGGATTCGGTTTTTGTAGAGAGAAACTGCGAGCAGCCGCTGAGAAACAGGGGACGGCGAATCTTTTCTGATTCTCCATAATTGATCGACGACGAGGTTAGATATTAGTTTTTTTTATTCTTCCTGTTTAGCTAATCAAGTTTTCTGTTGATCTCTGGTTTCGTTGGAGGTTTTTCATTGCTGCTAGTCGAGCTTGTTCATGTTTAGCTAATCGAGCTTGTTCATGTGTTATATGTTCTTTGTGTTTTGGTGTTTTTTGCAGTATTCTGGTGAGATGAGTTACGTAAATTGTGGCGATGTTGTTCCAATTGATAGATCTGGTTCTTCAACCAGCGTTGTAGGATCTGGTTCTTCATCTAGTGCTGTTCGAACGGCTTCTTCATCTATCGATCTTGGATTTGATCATTCAGCTAAATCTGGTGAATCAGGAGGTAAGATATACAAATTTGTTTGTTTATTGAAGTTTGAATGTGTTAGATACCATATGGTACCATGGTGGTAATTACTGGTATACGATGAGAGGTGATACTATAGTGTTGTGTTGTGATATTATTGTGTTCTGTATTTAAGTTTTACCATACCATACCATGGTGGTAATTACTTGTACCATGTTTGGAATCATTGGTATAGTGTCGTAATTTGATTTTACCATGCCTTATCATGTGGTATAGTGTGGTAGTTTCAAGTTAAAGGTCGGGTTATGTGTGGTAATTGATTTTACAGTGCATTACCATGTGGTAAAATGTGGTAATTAGGAAGTTAAATGTGAGGGTTCTGTGTGATAATTGATTTTACCATGCCATACCATATGGTATATATTGGACCTGACCGAGACACAGCCCACGTCCACACATGCGGCCCATTCAAGGCCTTTCTCTGCGGCCATTCATGTACCCTACGTGGACAAGGATTGTGAGAATATAACCCTAGTTGCTAGTTGTAGGGGTTTATAAAAGCACTGTACACGGCTATGGCCGATTATCACTGAAAACCTAATAACAACAGTAGCTGGAGAGATTCCAAAATCTCCCGTGGATTAGTCCCGACTCGTCGGGGATACCACGTTAAAACCGTTGTCTTCTTTGATTTTTCCGCACGCGTTTTACTCCAATTTCTCATGGTATCAGAGCAGTAGGTTCAGGACCACTGTTTCACGATGGCTGGCGAAGAATCTGATGCGAGCATCCCTCATGCTACGCAGATGTAGCCAGAGAGCGGCACCAGCACCCTGCCGCCAGCATATTACCTTCACAATTCGGATGGGCCTGGTCAGATGTGGTCGGCGACATCCTCACAGCTTCCAACTATGGAGAATGGGTCCTAGACATGAAGGACTCATTAATCGCAAAGAATAAGTACGCGTTCGTGGATGGGACGCTCGCTAAACCTACTAATCCAGAGCATAGGGATGCTTGGATTCGTTGTGATGCTATGATCAAAGGTTGGCTTAAGACAGCCATGAATAAGGAGATCCGCAGCAGTGTACGATTTTCGGAGACATCGAGGGAAATCTGGGACGATTTGCGGAATCGTTTTGGGCAAGGGAACGCATCCCGAGCCTATGAGATCCGCCGATGGTCAGTTTGCTTCAACAAGAGAAACATACTGTTTCGGCCTTCTACACCAAGCTGCGGTCCTTGTGGGAAGAGTCGACGTCAATCTCGCCGACACCGATCTGCACTTGTGGCAACTGCACATGTGATGTATCGCGTCGCATCCGTGAGCAGCAAGAAAGCTCGCGCCTCTTCGACTTTCTGATGGGACTGGATGATGCATTCTCAGCTGTGCGCACTCAAGTCCTCGCCATGAAGCCAACACCTATGTTGGCGGAGGCCTTTAATATCACCCTGAACAAAGAACAGCAGTGACTAATCTCACAAAGTCGCAGGCCCACGCCAGAAGCAGCCGCATTTGCGGCCCGTGGCGAGGGCGACAGAGGCACTCAACGTGAGGGTGACCGAGGGACTCAACGTGGAGGACGGGATAAACCAAGGTGTAGTTACTGTCAAAAATTGGGACACACCAGAGAAGTATGCTATCAATTAAATGGCTACCCGCCACATGAGTCTCGTGACAAGCCAAATGATCAACAGCAGCAGCGACGACCTCGAGCCACGGGGGAAGGACATGCACGTGAAAGGGCTAGGGAACCACGTGCAGCTTAGGTTGAGCACGAGAAGAATGACACAAGTCCCGTGTCTGGCTTCACCCTCGCACAGCTCGAGCAGCTCAGGCAATTCTTTGGACATCCGGGAAAGGGCGCTGATGATCCTGCCGCCAATTTAGCAGGTATGTTTTCTATGGATTCTGAATGGTTACTTGATTCAGGATGTAATGAGCATATCACTATGGATGATTCTATATTGACAAATAAAATAAGACATGAGAATGGGAAACCGGTTCGAATTCCCAATGGGGCTAGCATACCTGTTGCACACGTTGGGAGAGTGGAATTACAGTCGGGTCTCACTCTTGAGCGCGTATTGCACGTGCCAGAGTTTCGGTGCAACCTCATCTCGGTAAGCCGTTTCATAAGAGATAATAGAGTTGCATTGATTTTTCTCGATAATTTTTGCGTTATTCAGGACTTACTCTCCAAGAAGTTGATTGGGAAGGGTGAGTTACGTGATGGGCTATATTATTTGAAGCTGTTGGTGGTGGCCGAGTGCAAGCTTGTGCAGCAAAACAGCGGAAGTAAGGTGTCAGACGAATTGTGGCATGCAAGACTGGGGCATCCATCTTTTGGAAAACTGAATTTGTTACGTTCAGCACTTGATATTGATTTTGTTTCTAATAAGCTTTGTGACTCTTGTTCTCGAGCCAAACAAAGTAGACAGCCTTTCCCGTCGAGTGGGATTAGAACCCAACATTGTTTTGATTTGATTCATGTTGATATATGGGGTGGCTATCGAACGTCATCTCTTAGCGGTGCTCATTATTTCCTCACCATTGTTGATGATAACAGTCGAGGTGTTTGGGTCTACTTACTTCGTTACAAGTCTGATGTTGGCAGGTACTTGATGATGTTTGATCAGCAGATTCGGCGACAATTTGGTTTCCGTCTTAAGAAAATTCAGGCCGATAACGGTCCTGATTTAACACTCTCGCTTTACAAGCATATTATGAAAAGGAAGGTATCATGCTTCAAACATCGTGTACAGATACTCCACAGCAGAATGGAGTAGTGGAACGAAAGCATCGTCACCTATTGAACACAGGACGAGCTTTGCGTTTCCAGGCGAGTCTTCCCCTACGATTTTGGGGAGAGTGCATCCTCACGGCGGCGTATCTGATCAATCGTCTCCCTACTAAGGACACCAGGCGCACCACCGTTCGAAGTTCTTTTTGGAAAGACTGCGCCCTATTCCCACCTTCGAGTATTCGGCTGTCTGGCATACACGAAGGACACCACATGCTGCCCTGGACAAGTTTGGAGAACGTGGCCGAGCATGTGTTTTCCTTGGGTACGCATCCAGTCAGAAAGGGTATCGAGTTTATGAGCTTGCTACACAAAAGCTATTGACGTCCCGCGACGTCATTTTTCATGAGGACCAGTTCCCCTTCCAAGCCGACATCTCACAGCGGCTTCACTGGATACCTCGGCCCAACTTTGCTCAGCCCACCGTGGATTGTGATGATGATCTTGTCGAAGACCTTGGGGCTTCTCGTGCCCCCGATCCTAGGCCGGATGCGAGTGCCACTAGCCCATCCTCCGCAACAGACGAGGCCGCGTCTGTCCCGACGGGCCCATCTCCATCGTCTCCGGACCCAGCTACCACACCCGAGCACGAGCCCACGTCCTCTGGGCCTGCTGCTCCTGCGCCCGAAGCAGCCGCTCCTCGACGAAAGTGATCGCGTCCGAGTTCGGCCCAAGCACTGGAGTGTGTATGACACCACTTTTGCCCCACTCACTCATAACGACGAGGGAAGTGCTGCAGCAACTGTTACCTATCCTCTTTCTGCTTTTGTCTCTTATGACAATTTTACACCTACTTATAAGACTTTTCTTGCTGCAGTCACTTCTCATGATGAGCCACGCACGTTCAAAGAAGCTTGGGCCGACCCCAGATGGCGAGAGGCCATGGTCAAAGAGATCCAAGCCCTTCAAGCTAATGGCACCTGGAGTCTTGTTAACCTCCCTCCGGGCAAGCGCATGATCGCGGCAAAGTGGGTCTTCAAAATTAAGTATCGCCCTGATGGTAGCATTGACGCTACAAAGCACGCTTAGTGGCAAAGGGCTATACTCAAATTGAGGGCATCGATTTCCATTACACGTTTGCTCCGGTTGCTAAGCTGGTTACTGTTCGGTGTCTTCTTGCAGTCGTTGTTAGCCGTGGTTGGCATTTACATCAGCTGGATGTAAATAACGCTTTTCTTCATGGTGATCTTGAGGAAGAAGTTTACATGCGGATGCCACCTGGTTTTTCTGTACCTGGCGATACACGTGTTTGTCGGCTCCATAAGTCCATTTATGGTCTACGACAGGCTTCACGGAACTGGTATCATAAGTTCACTGCATCTCTATGTGCTCTGGGTTTCCGATCTTCTCCGGCAGACCACTCACTCTTTATTTTTCGCCGGGGGAGCACGTTTGTCGTCGCACTCATCTATGTGGACGACGTCATTCTGACTGGTAATGATCTATCTTTCATCAATAAAGTCAAGCAGCACTTAGATGAGCAGTTCAGTATCAAGGACCTTGGTCCACTTCGATATTTCCTGGGTATGGAGTTTGCTCGCACTCGTGATGGCGTTGTTCTCTGTCAGCGAAAATATACACTGGATATTCTTGAGGATGTTGGAGTTGAAGGAGCTCGGCCCAGTTCTTTTCCCGTTGAGCAAAATCATCATTTGACTCGTTCGGGCACTGACGATGACCTCCTGCTCGATCCCTCACCGTACCGTCGCTTGGTTGGGAGGCTACTCTACCTCACTGTTACTCAGCCCGACATTACCTATGGGGTCAATGTCCTAATTCAGTTTGTCAACTCGCCTACTCAGGCGCATATGGATGCTGCTCTTCGCATATTGCGCTACCTCAAGCGCTCCCCTGGTCAAGGTTTATTCTTTCCTACCTCTAACGACATGACACTTACTGCTTTTTGTGATGCAGACTGGGGAGGCTGCGAGAGTAGTCGTCGTTCCACTACAGGTTATTTTGTCACTCTTGGTGGCGCTCCCATTTCTTGGGGCACTAAGAAACACCGTGTTGTTGCACGATCCTCTGCCGAGGCAGAATATCGTGCCATGGCTAGTGCTGTCAGCGAGATAATTTGGTTGCGCTGGCTGCTTACAGAACTTGGTGTTC
>CAMGYJ010000002.1:34357758-34409812 GCA_946122785.1 Linum tenue
TTGAAGCGTCTCCTGATATTGACCTGCTGATGAAAATACGAAGTATTCTCCCCATACTTAACCCATTTATCTCTAGACCGCTGATACCATAGGAGTTCCTCCTGCTCAAGGACTTTATCTAACTCTCCCGCCAATTTTGAATGAAGCTTGGCCAACCCGGGAGAAAAGCTGTTTGCAAGTCTTGTTTCCACTCGCTTGAGCCGAGCTAGAAGCCTCTTTTTCCTCTGCCTAATGTCCCCAAAAATCACTTCATTCCATTCAAAAAGTTTAGCTGCGAGTGTGTGAAGGGCTTCCTGAATTGGAACATTAGAGTCCCACGACTCCGCTATCACATTCTGCAGGCTATCACTTGTGAGCCAAGCGGCTTCAAACTTAAAAGGTCGCGCCGTCTGCTGGTGAGTCGACTGCAATTGGACAGTGGTGAGAATCGGATTGTGGTCTGATTGGTGGCGAGGAAGGTGCAGCACTGTTGTATTGGGGAACGCCGTGTTCCAGTGAAGATTGCAGAGGCTCCTGTCCAGCCGGCTCACTTTGTGAGTGTGGTTTTCATCGCCTCTCCCCCAAGTGAACTTTGCACCCGAAAACCCAACGTTGACTAGTTCCGCCAAGTTCATTCTTTCATTAAAGAGTTGGCACCTTCTGAGAGTGTTTCTCGCTGGTAAACCCGACTTCTCATCCATCTTGCTAATAGCATTAAAATCCCATGTCACGAGCCAAGGAATATCAATACGTTTACTTAGATCAATAATGTTATCCCATAGTTACTTCTGCTCGCACTGCCGAGGAGAGGCATAGATCGTATTCAACATCCATGGGGGCTCATTGTTCCTGGAGACCTGCAAAGATAGATGTTGGAAGCAGGCAGAATAAGGTTGTACGGAGAAGACTCCTGCATCCCAGAACACCCACAATCCACCCTTGCGTCCCTCTGCCTCCACACGAATCGAGTTGGGGAAACCCAACTTATCGCAAACGGCATCAGCAAAAGCACCACTTATCTGAGTTTTCAGCAGAACCACAAAATCAGGTCGGTGGTTCTAAATAGCCAGTTTCAGCGCCCTTAAGAAACATCTACCTCCTGCACCTCCAACGTTCCACGAGAAGATCTTTAGCTTAGCAAACA
Source organism: Linum tenue (assembly GCA_946122785.1). Lineage (NCBI taxonomy): Eukaryota > Viridiplantae > Streptophyta > Magnoliopsida > Malpighiales > Linaceae > Linum > Linum tenue. Next base: position 34,358,882 of record CAMGYJ010000002.1, read on the forward strand.
AAGACATATCAATAAATAGAAGACGAGAGAGGCCAGGGGAGAAAAAATTTGGAATTTTGGTGAATCACGCCAAGGGGGATGAACCGTCACTCGGGCTGTTCGTTGACCGGAGATGGCCTGCCGAAGAAACTAGCTCCTTCTCTTCTTCTTCGCCTGCTGGTCGTTTTGCTACTTCAGTCCAGGCATTGATCTCTTGAAGCGTCAACGATGCTACGCGTGCCTTGGACTTGGATTTCCTTTCTTTGGTTGGAGACCAAATCTGCAGGGGTCTCATCTGATTGTCCTTGCTTGGGGATCTTTTGTTTTGGGTTTTCTTGTTCTTGCTCTGTTTAGTTCTGGCTGCAACCGATGGAATGGAGCTGGTAGCTAGGGCGCTACTATCTCTTGTCGATTGGATGTTCTCCATGATTTGTATCACTGTTCCGTTTTGCTCTGTCACCGTTCGAACGACCGGCGGCTGAGGATGGAGAGTTATGGGCTTACCATCAGCAAGAAGCCCATTGCCAATATTTGAGGTAACGAGCTCCGCCACTTCTGTTTTAGAAGTTATTTTCGGTCCATGAGCCGAGGAGGAGGAGGCCCCATCCTTTATAGCTAGTTTCGGCCCGCTTTTCCCATTCGTGACCGAAATGGGCCTTGGTCCAAGCAGCCCTTTCCCTTTACCAACAGACTCAGAACCCATCTTGTCCTTTCCTTTCCTGAGTTGTGGTCTGTTGGGGTAAGGAGCCGTTAGTAGTCGTCAAATCAGTTAGAGGGTAAATACCTTCCTTTACCGCTTGTCCGCCCTTCCCATTCTTGGAAACTATTGTCGTAGTATGATTCCCCAAATCGTTCTCCACCTTCCCTTTTCTTTGAACATCCCTTGAATTACGCCGATATTTCCTCGTGACCATCATCCACGTCCCGAAACCCGGGTTGGGATCTTCCGGTTGGGCCGGCGAGCTGATCGGCGGCGACCCACCGGCGCTTGTTTGTTGCGCCAAGGAAACCATCGTCAAAATCTGAGGGCATGTAGCCGAGAGATGTCCAATCTTCCCGCACTCGAAGGATACCTCAGGGAGATTCTCATACTCTACCTTTTGCCATTCATCATCCAGCCAAATTATGGGTACGAGGTGCTTCGAGAGGTTGACTTCCACCGCTAACCGAGCAAATTTAGCTCTTTGTTGTGTCAAGGTATGGTAGTCCAGCTTGATAGTCCTTCCTAAGAGATTCCCAACGTGTTCAACACTTCCTTGTGGTAGAAGTGAATTTTCAGAGCTGGAAGTTGCACCCAAACAATCATTGTCTTGGGAAGAGGATCGGAAACTTTAAACTTTGGAGACCATTGTTGCACCACCGAATAATGATCGAAAATTACCCAAGTCCGTCGGTCAGAGTTCGGATGTAGTCCTGCTCGTTGTGTAGTTTTACTAGAAAACAGTCATGGTCCAGGTCCTTGACCTCCATAGAGCCCGTCGGCCGCCATAGACTTTTCAGGCGATTGCAAAGGGTGACGAAACCGATCCTCAGGCCAAGTAGCCGAACCACCAAAGTATTCTGCCATGGTGCACATATCTTAGCTTTGAACTCAACCGACATATGTAGAGCCGGTTCCCCATTGCGGTCCCCCGCCACCAGGTCGTGTTCCCCCCACCGGAGTCCATTGGCTCACTTGGCTCGGAGTTGATGCCATCGTCCTCTGAACTGTAACCGCCTTAGCATAAGTAAAGGGTTGCTGATCGGTTGCCATCCCCACCGTAAGTCCCGGTTGTGTTTCCGTCGCGAGTCCCAACTCCCCCTATTGCTGCAAAGACACCAAAGAAGAATCAATAGCCATATCCGAAGGGGGGTGGCCGTAACCAATGTAGTCAAAAGCGAGTTTCTACGTAGAAACGTTTGGGTGATGTAGAAGCGTAAAATCGTAAGTTTTTAAGTTTTAATGCGGAGTTTTTAACTATATAAGCTATAAAAACTAAGATTTTGTGTAGAAGCGTTTTAGTGACCTAAAAACGTAAAATCGTAAGTTTTTAAGTTTTAAAGCGCGATTTTGACTACATTGGCCGTAACCACTTTTGACTATAATAAAACTGAATCAACTATCGCTAGAGGAAGAGGAGAATCCGGTGGTCGGTCAGAGGGAAAAAGGGTCGGCGTCGGAGCCGGAAATCCTCCGCTAGAAGTAGAGAGCATCGTTTCTATGAAATTAATCAGCGAAGAAGTCCGCAGTCGCCTTACTAAATTATAAAACATATGATAATAATAATGAGACATGGTAGTTTGTTAATAAATTTTACATGATCCATAATTGAACCACTCTCAACTCGAATTATTTGGATCGGTTGGTTCTTGACAAGATATCAAAGCCTTTTGTGATCGATAGGTCTTTTGTTGGACTCCCGGTAACCCCCATATGTTCTGTTAACACATGGTGTCCAGACCTGTGCAAACTTCAATCCTATATGAGTGACTTTCGTTTGAGAGGTGTATTAATAAATAATGTATGATCCATAATTAAATCTCTCTCAACTACTCGAATTATTGGTATCAACTAGTTTTTGACATATTTCGCATTCAACCTAACTATTGATGAAAAAGTTTGTCTTGCCACTGCATAGACATCTCTATGGAAGCTCTAAAAATAAAAAAGGACACAAAGTGACACAAAGTGACAAAACAGACAAAAAAGGCATGGATTGTAGATGAACTTGCTTTAGAAATTTGGCTTCATTGCACCATCAGATCGGACCAGCTTGCCACCTCTAGGGCAGAGCTTCCATCTTGTCGTCCGCCTCTCTTAGCACCCAGGGCTCGAGATGTGCATCTATAGGTGGCGTTGTTTGTGGGTAGGTAGTGTGTCTTCTTCATAATCCCCCAACATCCATGTGTTTGATCCCGCAAAGGATAAAGTATAGGTGCAGTAGGTTTGTACCAATTTCAAGCATTCAGTAGGGCAACCTCTCATTTGTGAGGACATATATATGAGGAATAGCATGATTCTATATAGCTCTCTTGACAACTTGAATGATTGGAATGAAATAATTCTCAATCATATCTACCATTTTATAGTATTAATTCAAATTAGATAGTAAACGATAGTTACTGTTATAGAATGAAACAACATATGTGACGTGCATTGGCAGAGCTAAGTCAGCGGTTGTGAGGTCCATGAACCCCACTTTGAAATTGAAGATACATTGAAAAGTACGAGTTTTTAAAGTGCAGATTACATCATGGACCACTTTACCGAGCATAATAGTTTTGTCATTGAAACTCACACCACATTTTCATCATTTTTGGAACTCACTAAATTATATTACTAGCTATGCCAATGGTGATGTGATCATTACATGTTTTGAGGAAAATAAGAGTAACTAGGAACAAAGAGTGCTCAATGTAGCAGCCTTGACAAAAATCCACCGTGAAATAACACACACTTGAAAGTCACTTGAACCATGTTACTAAATTCGTATGAAAGTCTGTTGAGATCGACTTATATGTCCAATCCCGTAAAAACCAACGAACTCTCATGTCCCGCCACAACTTTAGTCTCTTGAATCTTGATATTGACATTTAATCATATTACGAAATGAATATGATTAGGTTGCAATAATTGGGTTGGGCTTAGCCCTCAAGCTCAAGATGTTGTGCTGGGCTTGGGTTCTAAGAAATGACCTCGCCCTCTAGCTAGGGTTTCTCCTTCACATTCTACAAGTGAAAGAAACCCCACCACCACGAAGCCCCAGTTCTAGAGATAGAGCGAGAGAGGTTTTTTCTATTCAACACCAAGCAGTCATTTGTTTGCTGTCACCCAAAATCTCAAGCACGATGGATTTTGTACAAATCCCTTGAGAAAAATAGAAGAACCAAATTTGTAGGATTCATGGATTTGGATTCAAAGTTTAGTTTCAAATCCGTGGCCCAAGGATATGTAAATCTCAAATGAATTGTGGGAGTTTAGATATGATACAAATATCCATGATGGTTTTTTTTTTTTTTTGATGGTTAATCAAAATTTCATTAAGCTCTAGGATCCTTGTAACTAAGGATCCCTCTCCAAAATACAAAGTGTACTGATTACAAAAACCATCAAACTAAGAGAACCGAAAACAAAACAAAGAACTATACTAAAGAAAACTGGGAAGAGCAATCTGTGTATCAATTCTGCTACTAATAAAAAAACCAGCTTCAGATCGAATCCGAGTTACCATCTGGGGGGGATGCTGCAAACCTGTGCCATAACACCTTTTACATCTCTCCCTCCATACATAGCCCATCACCATACTCCATAGCAGCTTACCAAGCTTACTCTTTATAGAAACATCATCCCAGAACCTTATCGCCCATAACACAGTATCATGCCAAGAAGTGTGGACAGGGAGAGGAAGGAAGTCAACTAAAGTATGCTGCAGCACATAAGATGTATATGAACAAGAAGCAAATAGGTGATCCCGAGACTCCACCCCTCCTGGACAAAGCACACAAGCTGTGTCCTCTACCTTTCCCCACATAGCAAGTTTATCACGTGTGTAGAGTCTATCCAACATGATGAGCCATAAGATCAAAGCATGTTTAGGGATGAAAAACTTACCCCAAATCAGCTTAGCCCATGGAACTTCCTGCTTAGTGGAACGGATAGAGAGCCAAACCTTCTTCACAGAGAATCTCGGCATAGGCTGCCCTGACCAGCGCAAAGACATATCAGCACCTGTGATATATTGATGAGCCTCCTCCCTCGCCTTCAGAATCCTTTTCCAGACCCACGAGCCCACCGAGTTTGGAGAAACCTCCCAAATAGACTTCTTCCTGAGCCTGTACTTCCTGATCCAAGCCACCCAAAGAGAGCCACTTCCGGCCAGAATATCCCAAATGTGCCTTATAACACAGGCGCGGTTCCAGACTCTAAAATCTTTCACACCCAACCCACCCTCTGCTTTCAAAGTAACAACATATTCCCAAGCCACCAAAGCTTTCACTCGTGAACCATTCTCCCCCACCCCCCATAGGAATCTGTTACATATAATCTCAATGTCTTTCAACACACCCTGAGGAAGGAGGAATAAACTCATCCAATACTGAAGCACACTAGAAATCACCGAGGAGACAAGTTGGATACGACCAGCATAGCTTAGGGTTTTGGAGTTCCAACCACGGATTCGTGCAGTAATCTTATCCACTAATATCTGGCAATCAACTGTAGACAACTTCCCAGACAAAAGTGGCATCCCCAAGTACTTAACTGGGAATGTGCCCAATGGGAAACCTGCCGAACCAGCAATAATAACCTGATCCTCAGCTGGAACCCCTCCAAAGAAAACCTGACTCTTATCTGGATTGCATTTCAGACCAGACAGAGAATAAAAATCCCCCAACACACCCTTAATCCCCTCGACTGCCTCAAAAGAGCCATCAGAAAACACAAGAAGGTCATCTGCAAATATTAAATGGGAAATGGCCAGACTCTTACAGCGTGGATGGTATGGTATCTGACCCTCTGCAGTTGCCTTAGCCAACAAACATGAGAAAACCTCCATAGATATAACAAATAAGTATGGCGAAATCGGATCTCCCTGCCTAAGGCCTTTCTCCCCTGGGAAATAACCACACAACCCCCCATTCAAACAGACACTGAACATCGGGGAAGACACACACACCCTAACTCTGTGAACAAACCACTCTGGAATACCCATAGCAGCCATAACCGTGAAAAGGAAAGACCAATTAACCGAATCAAACGCCTTCATTAAATCGACTTTAACTACACATCTGGGAGCAATAGATGTTTTATTATAGTCTTTAACTAACTCAGACGCCATGAGAATATTATCACAGATTAGTCTTCCTTTTATAAAAGCAGATTGTGAATGACTAATGAGGAGGGGAAGGACCTTTGACAAACTATTAGCTAGAATTTTTGTAATGCCCTTATAGAGAACATTACAACAAGATATGGGTCGGAAGTCTTTCATTCTCTCAACATTTGCTAGCTTAGGAATCAAAGCAAGAATAGTGGAATTAAGCTTCCTAGGTAAAATACCTGTCTCAAAAAATTGAAGGAGAGCATCCTCCACATCCTTTCCCACAACTGACCAGTCTTCCTTATAGAAATCAGCAGGATAACCATCCGGGCCAGGGGCCTTGTCAGACGCCATAGCCATAAAAACAGCCTTAATCTCCTCCCGAGTGACCTCCCCCTGTAATTCCCTTGCAGCTTCTGGAGGTAACTTGTGCCTGAGTAGAGCCTCATAATATTCCACCGGCTGCTCCTTGACTTCCCTATTAACCCTGCCAAGCAAAGCTTTATAGAAATCCACAGCAACATCCCCCATCTGCTCTACATCAGTGACTACAGAACCATCCTCTGCCACTAGATGATCAATGGTCTGCCTTTTGTTACGGATTCTGACATAGTTGTGAAAGAACCCTGTATTAGAGTCACCTCCCAACACCCAAGACATCCGGGACTTCTGTCTGAAGAAGCTTTCCTCAGCAGCTTGTGCTTCAAAACATGACTGAGCCAAGTTTGATTCCCTAGCCACCTTCATATCCATGATGGTTAAGACTCTTTTATTCCAAAAAATTCTTTTTAATACCATTTTTCTCCTTTGTTGTCTTTTCTTTGCGAGAGGAATTTGACCGATGAGCATTGAAATCACTTTCTTTCTTGACAATATGGGGAGAGAGTAATAATATTTGATGATGGTTGAAGATTCAAATCCCAAAACACACTTATCCTTCTTATCGCCAATGATAAAGCAAAAGAAGCAGCGAGGGTCGCCATTTCCGAAAATTTTGAATTGATAATGGTCAGATATCTGAAATTGTCATTGGAATTTCTCACATTCTGAAGCCTTGTGGCTAATAATTTCATATTAATATTATTATATATAAACCAAAATCCCATTTACTGTTGCCTAACAAGTGTTTAGTTTAACTAGAATCAATTTGGGCTCAAGTACGTGGGCTTTGGTATTCTAATGTGTTGGGCTTATAACTTGGCCTCAATCTTTAATTCTTTTGTCATCGTTTCGTTGTCTCCATCGTTTTTTCGACATCACACCTCCCTTCGATCTACCATTTCAACTTTGAACTTTAATTTTATGATGGCGGGGAGAGAGACATACACTAGAAATGTCATAAACAAAATGGATATCTATCAACTATGAAAAAGAGTCGAGGACATAATTAAATTAAAGGAAATGATAAATTATTATTAATTATCATGAATTTAGAAATTATAATAATATCCATAATTATGGATATATGCCTGAATTTAATTCGATCGGGATGGATAAAACCATAACTAAATTAATTATTCTTGGTGTGGATATTAGAAGTGATTGACATATATGATTTTAATAATATTCAATCCAAACGCGTCCGATTATATGTGTATATTCAATTTTTTATTATAAATCCTTCTTTCTATCTTAACATATTCGACATTCATACTACAATATAACATTTTATGAATTGAGTTCTTTTTCATTATTTCACTTAGAATTGGTGATTCGTTATATGTACTTTTTCATTTTTATAATGTTAATACGCTCATGATTAGTAAGAAATTAGTTGAGACAAGAAATGAAAATGATTGTACGTGGATATTCCTTGATACTCAAAACTCGATTGGATTTGAGCATGCCAGAATCTTATATGAATAATGATATGAATAAAATCTAAGCTAATCAAGGTACGGTAACAAATATCAACAATCCACCCAAAAACCGACGAGTTTCCAATCCTTACATGAGTTTATGTTACAACTATTGAAATACCTTTTGAATAGTTTTCATTCCTTGCAAATAAGGTAATTAGGCTAGGGGAGTAGGGCTGCAAACGAGCCGAGTCGAGTCGAGTTTTTGCTTAGCTTGAGCTCAGCTCGTTTATTAATTTTTCAGCTCGAGCTCAGCTCGAGCTCGGCTTGAATAAAAATAATCTAGCTCGAGCTCGACACGGTAGAGCTCGATAAATGCTCATTAACATAGCTTGTCAAGCTGAGTACAAGCTCGGCTCAAGATGAGCTCGATTTAAAATCATTTTTTCTGGAAAAATGTATAAACATAAGAATTTAAATGATAGAAAGAACACTAGAAACTATAAATAATATCTAAATTTCATACACATCTGTATTAGAAGACAATGTTCATGTTTAAAAGAGTAATTCATCCTTCCACAAGCTCAAAACAAGGCAGCTCGCGAGCTTAGCTCGACAAGCCACCAAATCAAGCTAGCTCGCGAGCTTATCAAGCTAAGCATGGTCTAGCTCAGGCTTGGCTCGTTAACTAACGAGTTGGCTCGCGAGCCGGCTTGTTAAATAACGAGTCGAGTGTCGAACGAGTTTTTTCCGATTCGAACGCCGAGTTGCTCGCGAGCGGCTTGGCTCATTTGCAGCCCTATAGGGGAGTACTACTTTCCAATCCATAAGGGCAGCAGCAAAGCGCGATTATTTTCTAGTAACTATATAAACATAAACAATTTTGGCCACAAAGAATAAAACTCGAAGGAATCACCAAAAAATAAACATAAATGAAACTCGAAGCAAATCCTTGCTGAGAGTCATTTGAAATACGTGTATACTAATTAATTGGCTAAATTACACGTTTGGTCACTTAAATTATACAAATATTTCATGTTTGCCACTCGAATTATTTTTCTTTTTTATTCGCCACTAACTTTACAAATCGTTTCATCATTAGTCATCGGCCATTACACTCCGTTAAATTTGTCCTACGTGGCAGTCAACTATAATGTTTGACCGTTAAGTAGATGACGTGAAAATTAAAAAAAAATATTTTTCCACCTCAACATTCAACTTACGATTTATTATATTAATTATTAATAAAAATTAATTAAATTACAAAATTTAATACTCAACGGGAGGAAGAAACTGTAGAGGCCATGGTGATGGTTGATATACTCTATTTCCTCTCCTTCAACTTCGCTTCGTCGGAACTTCGCAGCGGCGACGGCACAAATTCATTCCTCGAGGGTGGACCAAGCTTGTGAGGGTGGCGAGCAGGAGAAATGTGGGTCGATCGACGAAGGAGACGAATCGGCTCGCGAGCCAACGGTGGTTGTTTGGGAGGATCGAATCGACGGTGTTCGCCAGAAGCTAATAGTCGTCGGGATTTTCCAACCCGGAGAAGCAATCGAGCATCTCGGAGACGATTGAAGACGCATAGGACCTTCCCCGCTCGAGAGAACATCCCGAATTGAGCGCGTCGAAGAATCAGTGCTTCCGATTCGTGGACCCAACGACCCGTCGAGAAGCTAGCTGATGTTGTTGGTTATCGACCTAATTTTTCTCTGCCTTCCTTCCAACCTGACTGACCTGGCTTGAACTACTTAGACGTCTGCTTTCTCCATTCCTAGACAAAGACAACTCTAGCTTCTCTTCGTTATGGTGTTTTAATCACCCCTTTTCGCCTAAATCAGTGGTCCACCATGATGGTGGTACTATGCCGGAATTCCACCGCCGGAAAGGGAAACAAATGGGAACTGTAAGCTCTGGGTTTCCTGTGTTAGTCTTTCGTGTGTTCCTTTTTCTATTATAGTTGTCTTGTTTAGCTCTTTCACTTGATGCTTCGTTAGCTTGAGGCCGTGCTCTGCTATGCTGAAGAAGAGTGAAGAGAAGGTAGGGGAGAAGACAGACTAAATGGAGGAGTCTTAATAAATTGCTAATATTATTTTTATTAAATATTAATATAACAAATTAATATACAAATTAAGTGGAATGATGAGGTGGAAAAATATTTTTTTTATAATTTTTTGTTGAATTTTCACGTCATCTAACGGTTACATTTTATAGTTGACTGCCACGTAGGATAAATTTAACGGAGTGTAACGGTCGGTGATAACGGTGAAACGATTCATAATGTTAGTGGCGAGTAAGAAAAAAAAGTAATTCGGGTGACAAACGTGAAAAATTTATGTAATTTAAGTGACTAATTTAGTCCTAATTAATTGAATCAATATGTTCTGTCCATGGGTGATCTTATATATATATTTTTTAAAGTCCATGGGTGATGCGTAACGGAAGTCATCTTCGACTTCGTCGTGCAGGTCACTTTCCCCTATTTAGTGTCACATTTCATAATTGTTTTGTCCTCATTAATTAAAGAGGCAGCCAGATGTCGACTTACCACCAATTTCTACCCTTAATTATTTATTTATGACGATCCATCCAATACTAATAATGGCTCCCCACTAAGTATATAGGTCCATGGTCTAATTAATTAGCATACGCATCACCGTATGCAGCTTTCATTGTGAAGATTACATTTGGACATTGATGAGCATGTTACTCTCCATCTGATATGCTCTGACCTACTCAATTCTCGACCTATTTTTTCTAAAAATTACATGTATTGTTAGTATCTTACTTAAATTACTTAAGATTTTAGTTTACTTATATGATCTCATATTTTAGTTATATTGAAGGAGTAAATAAGTGAGAATCTCAATTTTAAAAAATAATTCCTAACTACATTTATGGTATTATTGTTTTTTCATGATTTTTTAATGAAAAAATGAATATTTCTAATATCTTTCTTTAAAGGGTTAATCGCATTTTGTACCACTCTACTATCGTAAATTAACAAACGTATCCCTCTACTAAATTTTTGCATGAACATACCCTTCTAATATTAAAACATAACGAGTTTAACCTTACATCTAATTATCCATTAAGTGGCCTTTAAAGGGAGGAGAAGAAGAAGGGTGCCGCTTGCACCTTGCAGGGGCGGCAAGAAGAAGAATAGTCGTGGAATAACCATTGTTGTTGGTTGGGACGTAAATAAAACAATTAAAACTAAATTAGGAGTAAAGGAGGGCAATTGGGTAATTGTCTAGTCACTTTAACGGCCACCTAACGAATAATTTGAATAAAGGGTAAATTCGTTACGTTTTAATATTAGAAGGGTATATTTGTACAAAAATTTAATAAAAAGATACGTTTGTTAATTTACGATAGTAGAATGGTACAAAATACTATTAACTCTTCTTTTAAATTACTTACTTATATGAGTCGAATCTAATCCAATCTAGACCCCATAATAAATAAATTACCCAACCTTTCACGTCACGGTCTCACGAATATTAGTATCGAGGTAACCCTCCCCAAACTGCCCAATGTCATTCCTGTCTAGGAGTCTGAGTGTAGTCCACACGCTAGATAGCTCTTTCCTATCCTTGGGATTGTAGCTAGTGGCTATATAAGCCGAATTTGAAGAAGAGAGAGGGCAGATTCAAAGAGATAACCCTGATACACCAAAAAGGTTGGCAGGTAATTAAAGTCTAGTTAGCACCTTTTTTTTTTTTACAATCAAGTCTAGTAATTAGCACTTGATGACAAGTAAAATGTATGTTGTTACGTCTCTCATTTCATGTTATGTTGTTTTACACTTTACATGATTTTTCTATCTTGGTTGTCATATTGTTTTATATTTGCTTGGTAATTGCTCAAATGTGTTTTTAGTTCTGTAAGGATATTTTTTATGCCCTCTAGGTAGTATTTTATGTACTTTTCAGGTCAAAACACTCTAGTGAACAACGTTGTACGAGATGGAGACACCAAGATCCGACTACTGAAAATAAGGAATGAAACAGGATTCGAAGCCCATAAATGACGGTCCAGATTGTCGACCAAAACTTAAAATGGCTCCAAACGAAGCATTTTCCAAAAGGACCATATCAGCTCAATTTCTCTAAGGGGTTGTTTGGATTAGGAAATGTGGGCAGGGATTTTGCCACAATTCCTTGTCATAAAGAATTTTGTCACAATTCTTTGTTTGGATAGAAAAAAAAAATGAGAGATTTTACCCATTAGGAATTTCAAAAATCCTAGTATCAGAGATTTTAAAATAGCTGATGGACCCCAGGGTTTTTAAAATCTCTGTCAATTTTTTCCCAACCTTCCCAATTTGTCCCTCCTTATTTTTTGTTATTCCTTTCTTGCCCTCACCCTTTATTCACCGACTCACCATTTCCAACCTCTCTTTCCCATCTCTATCTTCTTCTTCCCTCCCGATACGAGAAACCATCTATCTCCTTCTTCATTTTTCTCGCATCGTCGGCGACTGCGGCGGGGTTCTACTAGCTCCGATCTACAGCGACGTCGACGGCTCGACGCTCGCCTTAAAGTCCGTTCGATCTCACCAGCTTCGCGTGCGGGGATAGCAGGGCGTTGAAATTCAGGGCACGACTTTCAGGTGCGTCCTCTCTTCCTCCTTTCTCGTTCTATGCGTGGATCATTCTGGGTCGGGGGCCCTTGATTCTGGTTTATGTGTATTAAGAGTTTCGGGTTAGGGTGCGGATGATTTATCTTCTTCCTCATTTTGTTTGCATATGTGAAACTAGGGTTCTGGGTTGGTACGAACTGATGAATCTTCTTCCTCGTTCTATTTGAATATATATGAAACTAGGGTTCTGGGTTGGGTGTTCATTTTCTTCCTCGTTTGAATATATGAAATTAGGGTTGTGGGTTAGGACGCGAACTGATTATGAAACTAGTATGAAGTTAGTGTGTCTGGGTAGGCTAGTTTGTATGAATATGGCAGAGAGACACTTGATAGTATGCAACAAGAAACCCTAGAGCTTTGTTGATATTCTCTTGAAACCCTAAGCCTGCGATCTGGGTTGTGGGTTAGAAACTCAGTACAACTTGAGTTCACAATTAAACCCACCTAGATTCTCAGAATCTTAATATCAATTGCAAAGTTAAGCTCTGGGTGAGAAAGACTTAACGTCAAGTAATAACAACAACTAATTTATTTGAAGCCTTTTTAACACAGTATTACTTAGCAGCCTTTCCATTCATGGAAGATTAAGAAAGAAGTAGCACAATTTTAGTGAATGTTATGATTTGATATGAATGGATTGTTTGTTGTACTAGCTGGTTTGTAAAATTTGGAATCCAAGAATTCTCTATGTCGAATTGATTGTTTGTTGTACTTATGTAACTAATTGAAGTTTTAATTTCAAAAGGATGTCTCGGCTGTCAAGGATGTCTTCAATGGAAAGACGCAAGTTGATTGCGGCGATTAGCGCATTTTGGAATCTCATTATGATATATATTGAGTTAGGGATGGAAGTAATGAAATTAACAGAGCTATTGCTTGTAAATCCTAGACTTGGTAGACAACCCGTAGACGGTTAAGCAATGCGACACTATGATCGACAACGGGTCATTTATAAATGCACCAAGATGAGTGATACTGAAAGCCATAGGAAGATTAGGATGAACCGTACATTGTTCACAAAGTTGTGTGACCTTCTAGCTGCTGAAGGGGATTTGAAAAGAACAAGAAACATCGAAATAGATGAGATGGTTCTCACGTTCCTCTTGACTATTTCACATAGTGACAAAAATAGGAGTTTAGCTGTAGATTTGCGTCGTTCCACAGAAACCATATATCGGTCCTTTCACCGAGTGTTGCGGGCAATCCTTAGACTCAACAAGCTTCTAATGAAGAAGCCTGAACCAATCCCATCCGATTCCACCAATAAAAGATGGAAGTATTTTACACTATGTTCATGAAAGAAGGGAGGAAAAGGAGGGGAGGGTAGGAAAATTTGGAGGGGAGGTTAAGTTTGGAAGGGAGGGAAATTAGAGGGAATTGGAAAGAAAATGTTGTTTAATGGAGGAAAGTGGAAGGGAAAGTGGGAGGGAAAAAGTAGATTGGGAATTGTGATATGTATTATATTTTATTGATGATAGAATAGTTAAATAATTTAATTATGTGTTTATACTATTTACATTAATTATGTAATGTGGATCAAATTTGTTCTTCTTTGTTAATTTTGTTAACTATAACAAATCAAAAGTTGGTTATTTGAATGAAATTTGTCAACCTATTACTAAAATTTTGTTAACTATTTTATTGAGTAATAACATTGCAACTAAATATATAAACATACAACAAATTACAGATAATGTGTTGTAATTATGTTCATTACTTATAATAGTGGATCAAATGTATTCTTTCTTGCTAATTTGTTCACTATTAATCCAAGTTACACAGGTTTTACTCTTTGGAAATTAGAAGCTTACACTTTTACGCTTCTAGATTATAAAAATGATTCTACGTAGAATCGTGCTTTTCATTTACAAGCGTAGCCAAAATAACTCTTTACAACTTAAAAGCTTACGATTTTACGCTTTTGGGTCACCCAAACGCTTCTACGTAGAATTGTGTTTTTGACTGTATTGAATGGTTCTATATGGTTCATGTCATTATCTTAATTATAAGGATTAATACCGATTATTACAAATATTACTTATTCCTATCTATATCTATAACCCACGTCATCTTCTTTTCATTTTAGTTTTGAGTTTGTTGGACCAAAGTAACAAAAAAAAAACGAAAAATTGAATATAAAAAAGGATTAGTAGAGTTTTCCCACTAACCACTCGTATAATGATAGAGCTCCATATAAATTGAGCTTCCTTTTTTGTTTTGAGTCAATAGAAAAAGAATAAAAAAGCGCAACTCACGTTCTCTCTCCTTTTCCTCCCAAATCGGAGGTTAGCTTTCCACAGTGTATTTTCCTTCTTATTTCCTTTCCCGCACTACTGTAGATGACTTAAAAAACGGGGGAAACTATTTTGGTACCCGTGCTTTCTCCCCCACTTTTCCTTCCCCTCCCCTTTCCGCCCTTAATGAACATAGTGTTAAGGTTTGCCAACTAAAAACTACTCTTATAATCTTCCTTTTGGAGTAGCTTGTCAAACTGTTTTCCTGTAACATTTTTATTTTTTCTTCATTGTCATAGAACTGTTTGGGAGCCCTTGATGGGACCCATATAGATGTCCGACCACTGAAGGAAGAACGAACTAGGTACCGAGATAGGTCAGGCGATCTCACAATCAATTGTTTGGGAGTTTGTACTCCCGACTTAGAGTTCGTCTACTGTCTTGCTGGATGGGAAGGATCTGCCCATGATGCAAGGGTCTTGAATGATGACTTGAACAGGCCGAAAGGCCTTGTTGTGCCAGAAGGTAATTATATTACAATCAATAACACTAATTGGTATATGCATAAAACTTGATTCAACGGTGTAGGAAATCTAATTCAGAATATTTTTTTGGTTTAGGGTGTTATTATCTTTGTGATTCTGGCTATGCTAATAGTCCCGGATTTTTGACCCCGATTCGGGGTCCAAGATATCATATTGATGAAACAAGGGGACATCTGCCGCAAACAGCCGAAGCATACTATAACTGGAGACATATACAAGCTAGAAACGTAGTAGAAAGAATCTTTGGAGTGTTAAAAATGAGATGGGCAATCCTTAGGGAGTCAACTTGGTTTTCTATACCTGTTGTAGCTCGAATTGTGCTAGCTTGTTGCATTCTGCACAATTTTATAAAGAAAAGAACATGGAGTCGATATATATGAAAGAACATTTCGAGACCAAGACATACAACAACATGGGTCAAATGAGGTTGAAACAATGGTCGGAATATCCAGCACTCAACCAACTGAAGCTTGGAATCAGTTTAGGACTGATTTGGTCTCGGAGATGTGGCAAACTCGACCTGCTAGATTTCGAGCTTCTTCTTCAGTTTGATTAGTTGTTGTTTGATTAGTTTTCATTTAATGTTGAGGACCTGTTTAGTTGTAATGGTACTGGCATTTTTATGCAGAATGAACTTCAGGCGTTGGGTACTTTGTTTTTTTGTCTACTCTTATCCTGTAGATGTGGTTGAGTACTTTGTTGCTGGAGTTGCGTGTGTGTTGTGACATGTGAAGGCAGAGGTTTCTGGATCTAATGAATCAATGAACTTTCTTTTTGGAATCGAATGAGTTTATCATTGAACCATTTTATGTTGGAGTCAGTGGTTGAACAATCATGACTAAGGCTGCCATATGATCTTTATCTGGTGTTTGTGCACATAATACAACAGCGGGGAAGTTCCATGTCTGCTCGATGGATTTCATGTTGGTTGACATTATAGAACATTGGATTTCTAGAGTCTTACATGCTCTTTCTATTTTGTTTTCACTGCTGGAACAGATTTTTCAAAGCTTGGGCTTTCCTTCTTTATACCTAGCTTATAGCATTGAACAGAAAAATGTCATTGGAAGGGCATAGATGTGTAACCTTTTCTTACTACCAAAGCGTACACGGCTTCTCTATGTGGATGGGATTGCTACAGGCGTTGGGTGTTGTTTCTGAGAAGGATATAGCAGTAGTTTCAGTCACACTATTCTGTAGGAGTATGATAGTTTGGTTGAGGAAATATCTTCTTGATCACTAACTTAGCTCCAGGATTGATGTTGTACTGACACAAGAGCTTCAGAATGAGGCTACGGTTATATGTTTATGTTGTATGTCTCTATGTGTTGCGGTTGGTGCAGGCATTGTGTATAATTTTATGTTCATGGATTGATGTTGTGATACAAGAGCTTCAGAATGAGGCTAGTTCCTGGATTGATGTGCTACAGATGATGGATGGGATTGGGGTGCAGATTTTCAGTTGCAACTCTTCTCATTAGTTCTGTTTTGCAGCATGGGAAAGAGAAAGCAACGTGATGAGGATATGGACGGTGCTTGCCCTAAGACATATACGTACTGGAAAGAGGAAATAGACAAGTCATTTGCTGAATGTATTCTGGAGCTTGTAGAGAAGGGGCAGATCGTTGACGGCAACTGCAAGAATGGGGCTTATAAGCAGTTAGAGAAGCTGTTGCAGGAAAGAGTGCCGGGATGTAGGGTCAAGGCATATCCTAACATTGAAGGCAGGTTCAAAAAACTGAAGAAGAGATGGCATGCAATAAATTTTATGAGGAAACAAAGTGGCTGGGGATGGGACGAGGTCAATAAATGCATTGTATGTCCCGAGGATCTTGGATGAGTTTGAGAAGGTAAATTACAGCTTGATCTTTATTTTTTTCTGTCCTATAAACTACTCCTTTTCTAATATAAGCTGTCATTTTCTTTGTATTTATATTGCTGACTTGCAGAAGCACACAAGCTGCAAAGGGTTGAACAAGAAAAGATTTCCTGTCTACGATGACTTGGCAGCGGTTTTTTGCAAAGGGCGTGCAAGTGGTGAGCATGGGGTCGACACCAATGTTGTTGACGCTATCGATTTAGAGGATGAAGAAACTGCACCTGTCGAAAATGAAGAAATGGATGATGTGTTGATGGAGGAAATACAAGCAGAAATGGCAGCACAGAATAATCAATCTGCCAGTGTTACCGCTTCAACCGATGGTGCTCCAATTAAGAAGAGAAAGAAAGGTAAGACAGTCGATGAGCACCTCGCCAACTCCATCGAGGAAATGAGAGAACTTCGACCACTGATTAAGCAATCAGTTGACACTATTGCAAGAGCACTCGAAGAGAGCGATGATCTCATTAGCAAGAGATCGAATCTGCTGAGGAAGCTGGAAGAACTTGGAGGCCTCACAACAACTGATATCATTACTGCATTGCGGAAGCTCTCTAACAACGATAGGGACCTGGTAACATTTTATTCGTTGGAGGCAGATGAATATAAGATGGCTTTTGTTAGGGGATTGCTTGGATGAAGGCGAATGAGTTTAGGACGAGCTGAAATTTTTCTATATTGCTTATGATAGGGATCTGGGTTGAGCTTTTTGGGGATATACTGTATGTTTCTTGTTTGTTGGAAGATGGTGTTTGGTAGGGAAGTTAAAACACAGTAGCAAGACTTGTTATTGTGGTTTGATATCATATTTTGTTTGATAGCCAAACAATATGCAAATGTTATTGGTTATGCAATCTTGTTTCTGTTATATGGAGAAAGGTAGTGTTCTGCTAAGAACAGATGAAAAGTCTTGAAACCATCTACTTTGCATCATATAATCTTGACATACAGATGTTTTACATACAACAAGAAGCAAGAAGCTTCACATACAGAAACCATGCCTTGACTTACAGAAATCATCTAACTTAACTCTCCTCCTTCCTCTCTTTCTACCGCTACTACTTTCAACCAAACACATCAATTCAAAAAAGAAGACAGAATTTCCTATACCTCCACGTCCAAAACCATGGCCAATCCTGGGAAACATCCCACACATCACCATACCCAAGTCGCCAAAATCCCACAGCCCCTTAATCCGGCAGCCGCTGCCGAAGTGCTCAAAACCCACAACTCAATCTGAGGAGGGTCTTCCCCGCCTTCACTCCAAACTCTCCCTCTGTTTCTCGTTCTCCCTCCCTCTCATTCTCCCAAACATCCACCCAACCCTCGGTTTAGCCCATCAGTCGTCGACCATATCCTCCCTGAATCTCTCCGCCGCTCCGCAACCCTCATCCATGTTCATGTGTCGGCCAAATCCTCCCCATCCCTGAATCAACCCTCTGCAACTCCTCTATCCATCCTAGCCGCCGCCGGCCATCTCGTCTCACCATCGATTTGATTCCTTCCTGACCGCTGCTCCGCAACCGTCATTGTTCTCACCGCCTCTTCGTTAGCCCAATAGCCCATAGGAGATGATTAAGGTTATGGAGGGAAAAGTCCTTGTCTTTTGTTAGATTCCGTGTTCTAATGGGATGGAAGTGTGCTGGTGATTCCCAATAGCTCTACCTTCTCGCCGATTTGAAAATTTGAGGGGAGGAAGAAATGAGGTAAGGGGGAGAGAGAGAGCGTGGCGGAATCGTGAAATTTTCAGGGAAGGAAGAAACGTTGTTTCTTCATCCATGTCCATGTGTCATAGAGCTCTTACTTGCTCTGCTTTGCGTATGCTCTTTCAGGCAGGACGAAGCAGAGAAGATTGTCCGACCGACGAATCTCAAAGCAACTGCTTCCCTTTCGTCGGAGAAGAGATCATCCGAAGCAGAGGCAAAAAAGTAATTTTAGGTTTGTCATTAAAATCTAAATTGCTCATTGGACAATTCTGGATCCCTTATCAAACAAGTAAATTGATTCAATTTCCTTGTTTAAATTACCTGGATTTTTAAGTGCAGAATTTGAGTACAAATCCCTTATAAATCCCTCAAATCAAAATGCTTAATCCAAACGACCCCTAAGATATTCTTTTCTTGAAGGTTAAGTGGAAGATACTCTTAAGATATGTGAGCGGAAGAGTCTCCATCATACAGTATCTCTCAAAAAATCTAATGGAAAAAACTATAAATAGACCCTCTCGACCACAATTTGAAAACACATCTTTACATGTGAGTTACTATGTCGAAGAGCAACTCACCATAACCTGAGGCAAATAGCATAATGGTGCCATAAGCGCCATTTCTTCTGTAAGGCCACCACTTTACAATAGGTAGGTATCTCGTCTTATATACTGATGTGCGCCCTAGATTATGTTACTGTGAGTGGCTAGCTCGTTAGTTGTGTAGGTTGGCGAACCATAGAGGTTCGTTACACCATGCAATAGTCAAATATATATGGTTCAAGCTAGCGTACGTCTGTCAAATTTTAATTTTTAGACCATGAATTAATCGGAGTTTGGGGCATGATACTATACCCTAACTTCTAATAGTTGAACCCCACTCTCCAATTCTCTAACCCAAACCATAAGATTCATTTAATAGTGTATGCCTACCTTTTCCACACACACATAGCGTACACCTGACATACACTATACCCCTACGTTCACACCTATTATTTGTGTTTGAATAATTCCGACGAATAAGAATTGTTTGTTTTTATTTTGAGATTAAATGAATCTTATGATTTGGGTGCGAGAATTGGGGATCGGGGTTCACCCATTAGAGGTTAGAGTATAGTATCATGCCCCAAACTCTAGCTAATTCAATATCTATATAACAAAAATAGACGGGCGTACAGTAAGGTAAGCGTACGCTAGCCTAAACCCATATATATAGGTGGTTCTATCGTACCTTGGGTAAAACCAATGGTATGACACACCATGTGTAAGAAAATGATATCTATACCTCGAAATGACTGAAATTTGGCATTTGGTACTATTCGCAAACCCTTAAAGATTAAAATATAAAGTCTTAATTCTATAATTCTCATACACCAAGATCAATTTAATTTGAAACAAAAATTGACGGTTATAATTCGTCGAAATATATGCAACAAATTACATGCAAAATCTTAGGGGTTAGCCTTTATGATTTAGATAACTAAGACCTAGGGTTCACTGATCAAGGGTTATTGTATAGTATCATGCCCAAAAATCCGGTTAATTCGTGGTCTAGATAGCGTTTTCTTACTCAACTTATGTCATAGTCTACATTTTACCTAGGGTATTATACTCCATGAACTTCTAGTGAGATACCATTATCTAGACCATGAATTAAACCGAGTTTGGGATAATTTACTATACCCAAACCTCTAATGGATAAACCCCAAACTCGACTCTCTAAACCCGAACCCGAAGTTCAATTTAATTGCAAATAAAAATTGACCATTTAGATTGATCGGAGCTCATAAAAGTATATCTAACGGTTAGATCACCTTAAGTATACTATACTTCTTAAATATACGAGTCATTACCATATAACGGTAAAATAAATCATATTCTAAAATTTCCTTAACAATATGATTATTTTTATATTTAAAATATGCGTGTGGTTCACATGAACCGTAGTTCCAATTTTGCAACTTAAATAATTTTTGTTATGTAATAAATAAAAAATTATAATCGGTAGGCCTAAAATATTTTCCATAGCTTTAGCTTTTGTATAAATTGGGAAAAACAAACACACCCAATACGACACCAAGAACCAGAAAACGGAATCTGGATGCAATTAGTCACACTTGCAAGCACACTTCCATAGTCGACAATTACCCCCAAAAGGGGACAAACCCAACGCGCCAAATAAAAGCTAAAGCCGAAGATAAGTTATTGCTGTGGAAATTAAGCATTGGCATGCCAGTTGCGGCTAACATTTCCATTGACAGAAACAATACAAAGACAATGTAAAACCGCTCGGCTTCCAAAAATTCAGACACCAGATAGCTACCCGTCCATGGGTTAATGGGAATGAGTAAAACCACAGATTTACGGGTTGTTTGCTTGAGGGTTTTGGTGATGGATTTGATTATGGAAATCTATATATCATGGACTTAACGGAAATTCATCGTTTGCCTTAGGAAATTAGGGAGATGGAATTTGTGGGTCCCGCCACTTTTGGGGTTCCAAATCCGTGGACCCCACGGACTTGGAAGTTCGTGGGATTTGGGTGATGAATTAAAATCCATGATGGTAAATTATCTTTCTACCCTTACTTATTACTTTAATTACAAAGTTGTCCTACTTTAATTCAATGGTCATGCAATTATAAACTTTTATAATGTCGTATTTTATATATATGAGAATTTTTCATTTCGTTTTGTAATATCATAGTTTATTTAAATATGTATGTATATGTGATTTGTTAGATTCAACTATAAACATCTTATGCTGGTTTTGTGCATTATTATTTGATTGATTGTCGGATTCCAAAATCGGGGAGTTAGCAAGAAGTTGATGAGTTGTAGCAATAAAGTGAGCAATTGGTTGCAATTGATACATAATATTGCGTACATTATTAAATGAGTTGTTAATTAGTGCCAAACTATAATACATTTCTATATTTGTAGTTGAATTATTAGTCCACATAGTGGTAAAGAGTTTAAAATTTCATTGTATGCGTTGGATTTTTTTAATGAAATTTATGGATTATAATATAGAACTATAATTAGATAAGATAAGGGTAACAAGGTAATTTGAATTTCATATCCACAAATCTATTCAAACAAAATCTATAATCAAATCCAACAAGCAAACAATAGACTTGGTCAAATCCATAATGCCACCAAATTCATCATATATTCATGGTTTTCCAAAACCCAAGTTTTACCAAAACCCTCATTTTTCAAATCCATGAAGCAAACGACCCGTTAGTCTCATGGATTTAAGTGTTCGTACTTGGTAGTCGCTAATTTTGTATCATTATCGTAGTGGTTACTCAAAGGACTATTGTATTTGTCAAACGGGTGGTTTTGATGTGACATTTTGATTTTGTAGTAGCGTTATTTTACAATGTGGAATTTCATGTGACACTTTAGTTTATGGTGTGGTAATTATTGGATACTAATTATTTTATTTGGATTGACCATTCCGAAATTTTCTTCTTGTGTTATTTCATCACTAAAAATGTTATAACACTTTTTTGCCCCCATCCGGCCATCGGATTTCAATACATTTGCACAAAAGAAAGCAGATTTATTGTGCTCTACAAGATGATATCAATTATAATATTTTTTAGAGTAAAAAATTTTCAGGTCACCATACTACAATCATATCACAATATTACCACTGACAGTGGTATGATGTTGATATGATATTAATATGATAGTAATATGATGTTGGTAGGAGTTCTTATGTTTGACAAAATAATTTGATAACATCATATCATTGTCATATCATGATATTATCACTATATAATTTCATTATATGACACTGATATGAGGTCTTATGTTAAACAAAACGTAACAAAATGAATATCACTATGTATATATTAATTAAAGATAATGATATGACACCGATGTTATCTTGATATGATGTCTTATGTTTGACAAAGTAACTTGAAGTGATCATATCATTGTCATATAATGATATTATCACTATATAATAGTAATAATATTATAATATGACAGTGATATGATGTTGATATGAGATCTTATGATTGATAAAACATAACAAAATGAATCACGGTCTAAATCTTAATGAATGCGCTCTTTCTATAAAAAAGTAATTTTTTTAGTGAAATGCCTCTTGGTACAAGCTGCGTCATTAGTAAATAGCACAAAAATTTTGACAAATTAATATCATAGAGCATACGAGATTATAAAAAGAAATAGACTTATGGAGGACAATTACCCACCCATGGGTAAATATACCCCAACTCAAGTAGACCCATTGAGTTAATGGGTTGGGTATGAGTGAAGTGTATATGGGTTTGAGGGTTTGTAGATGGGTTTTGGCAAGGTATCGATATTGCTTCCATATTCTAAATGGGTATGAGTTGGGCATGAATACTCATTTACTTGAGGGTGTTTTAACTACACATCTAAAAATTGGACTTATTTGTAAAACATAAAAAGTTTAGGTACCAAAATATAAGACCAAAAAAATTTAGGTATCAAAATGTAAATTTAGGTACTAAATCAGTAGATCCATTGAGTTTAGATATCAAATTGTAATTTGAATTTGGGCATAAGTACAAATTCAAATCCATGTATATTAAAAATCCAAACCAACCCAAATAAATAAATATGGGTATAAACCCATCCAATTCTACTCATTTATCATCTATTTGGATTTCGTATCCAACCCTATTAATAAAATACACATGATAATAGGCAAAATTGCATGTTGGTTTGTTAACTTGCTTGGAGAAAAAAAACAATACGCCATTTTCTTCACGCAAGTTATAACAAGAAAGAAGCACCATCCCGGTGCACACTAATAATCAGAGGAAAACAATTTATTCATAATATTACCATGACCTCAAAAAAAAAAAAACGTCCTAGTCTAGTCACAATCTCCTTCCTCCGCATTTTCTTCATGGAAACTTCATCAATACAGTCATTTTAATACGGGACAAGAAGGATCATAAAAATAAAATAAGATACGGAACAGGAAGGAATAAGCATTTCTTTAATTCCATTTCTTAATTTTGCACCTCAAGAATCCTCTGCATAAAACGCCTTCTTCTTTCTCCTCCTTCTCCACCGCCATTCTATCCCCCACCCATTCTATCTCGCAGCCAACCAATCAATCAGGAGAAGAGATGAAATCTCGGCGCCAGTTGCCGGACAGATCCAGCTGGGTCCTTGCCTTGGTAATGGCCGGCCTGGTCTTCGCCGGGGTCCTGATCGGAAGCTTCATCCGCGCCGCCGACAACTCCTTCATATGCTCCCTCGCAAGCAAGAAGTTCCGCGCCGCAGCAGAGTACGCCTCCACGCCGGCCCAGCTCCAGGCAATCGTCCACTACGCCACCTCCCGGACCACGCCGCAGCAGAACATCTACGAGATCTCTGAGACCCTCGGCGTCTTCCGCGGCCGCAATTTCGCCCCTGCCAATTTCCTCGTCTTCGGCCTCGGATTCGATTCCCTGATGTGGAGCGCACTCAACCCTCAGGGGAAGACCATCTTCCTCGAAGAAGATCCCTCATGGGTGAAATCCGTGCTCAAGGACGCGCCCTTGCTCGACGCCCGCACCGTCCAGTACCGCACCCAGCTCAAGGAAGCCGACGACCTCCTCAATTCGTACAAGAAGGAGCCGATGTGCTCCCCGGCCAAGGCCTATCTCGACGGGAACTATGCCTGCCCGCTGGCCCTGACCGGACTGCCCGAAGAGGTGTATGCGACAGAGTGGGACCTGATCATGATCGACGCGCCGCGCGGGTATTTCCCCGAGGCGCCCGGGAGGATGGCAGCGATCTTCTCCGCGGCGGTGATGGCGAGGGCGAGGAAAGGTTCCGGCGTGACGCACGTGCTTTTGCACGATGTGGATCGGAAGGTGGAGAAGACGTTTGCGGAGGAGTTCCTGTGCCAGAAGTACCTGGTGAAAGGTGTCGGGCGGCTGTGGCATTTTGAAATTCCGCCGGCGGCGAATGTGACTGAACAGGACGAAAACTCTTGGTTTTGTTAGAAACAGGAAGGCTTTACTCTGCTTTGCTTCAGGCACGACTGACAACATTACATTATCGGCGCTTCTCTTGCTTTTGACGCGTCTTTTATCGACGCTTGTATCTTTCTTTGCATTTTTTAGGATCTAAGAGCTGCACACTTTAATTGGCGAAAAAGACTTTTTCATTGGCAGATTGCCTGTTGCCACATTCGATTATTTCATTTACTTTATCTCTATGGTTAGTAACCATGAGTAACCTGTCCACATCAGCATGACATCAGTATCCTCTTTTTCTTGTAAAGTCTTTTATTTTTTTCCCTTTAATCTTTAGTGGACGATTTCTCTCTCCTTTTAAGTCGAAATTTTTTTTTTTGCACAGATAAATCAGATTAAATGTGCTCTTTAAAATGATATCCACTTTAATATATTTTTAGTACAAAAAAATTGAATATTTTTTTACCAGTCGTTACCATATGATATCCTCTTATTTAATACCATATGGTAAGAAAGTGTACCATGATGGTATAAACATACCAATATGGTAAGAATGTTGAATACATGATAGTAGGAGTATACTAACTGTCATTTACGACTTTCATCATTGTTTACTACATGTTACCACAAGTTACCACCCACATACCATAGTCGTAAAGTATGGTAATTTTTGATCTAGTATTTTTTTCGCCCAGAAATTTATAGATCCAATAGATCATTATGAACTCGTTCCTTCTGAGCAAACGTTTTCAAAAACGACTTAAAACGAAGAAGTTGCCATATGGTATGTAGTTGGTAAAAAAAAGTTTCTCGAAATATACTGAAAATTGATCTCATTTTGTAGAGCACAACGAACTCGTTCAATCTGTGCACAAAAAAATTGAAATTCGAGTTAGAACGAAGAAGATAAGAGTCGATTAAGAAAACTATGGAAAATAAAATGTCTTTAATTGACAACCCTTAGATCTGAATTTTCTGTATCCACTTAGATCTAAAAATCCAGATTTAATTACTCATATGTCAGTAACCAATGCGGGAATGGATCAGATCAGTAACCTTATGGTGAGTAACCATGAGTAACCCGTCCACATCAGCATGACATCAGCATCCTCTTTCTCATGGAAAGTCTTTAATTTTTCCCTTTTTAATCTTTGACGGACGATTTCTCGCTCATTTTAAGTCGAAATTTAATTTTTTTTGCACAGTTAGATCAGATTAATTGTGCTCTTCAAAATGATATCCACTTTAATATATTTTTCGAACAAAAAAATTGAGCCATTTTTTACCAGCCTATACCATATGGTATTGACTGGTATTGAAATAAAGCATACCTATGTTTTGAAAAACGTACCATGGTGGTATGAACAAACACATACTGTAGGATGGTTGAATACATGATAGTAGAAGTATATTAATTGTAATTTACGACTTTTAACATTGTATACCCACAATACCACCCTGTACCAGGGTGGTATTGTATGGTATTGTGTGTTATTTTTGGTCCTGTAATTTGTTCACCCAGAAATTTGTAGATCCAATGATCATGATGAACTCGTCCCTTCTGTGCAAACGTTTTCAAAACGAATTAAAAACGAAGAA
The DNA here is from genome assembly GCA_946122785.1 of Linum tenue. Lineage (NCBI taxonomy): Eukaryota > Viridiplantae > Streptophyta > Magnoliopsida > Malpighiales > Linaceae > Linum > Linum tenue. The sequence continues at coordinate 34,385,039 of CAMGYJ010000002.1, forward strand.
GATACCATACAATACCACCCCGTACCAGGGTGGTATTGTATGGTATTGTGTGTATTTTTTGGTCCTGTAATTTGTTCACCTCAGAAATTTGTAGATCCAGTAGATCATGATGAACTCATCCCTGCTGTGCAAACGTTTTCAAAAACGAATTAAAAATGAAGAAGATACCATATGGTATGCAGTTGGTACCGAGAGGCCAGAATTTTTTTTTTCCTAAAAAATATTGAAAATTGATCTCATTTTGTAGAGCACGTGAACTTGTTCCATCTGTGCAAAAAAATTAAATTCGAGTTAAAACAAAAAAATATGAGTCAATTAAGAAAGCTAGTGAAAATAAAAATAGTCTTTAATTCTCCATCTTTAGATCTGGATTTTCTAAATGAATGGTCCAGATTTGGTTATTGATGGGTGCATAACCCATGGTTATGCACCCTATCTTGAGCCAACCAATGCTTACTGACCCTATCCTAAACCGCATTGTACGTCTTTGTTACATACATGTTTATGACCGGTAAAAAAGAAAAGAGGATAGGAAACGACCTCGTTTGTCGTTAACCTTGCGATTTTTTGTGTGTATTAATTAATCATCATTATTATTTGGATTCGCCCGCGGATATATTTTAATTAGTGATAGTAATTAAAGTTTCTGAATTCTACTAGGTAGATGTGAGACACAAGTATTTATTAGTAATAATTAATTAAAGATAAATGTCACATTTGGTCACTAAGATTACTAAATCGTGTCATGTTTACTTGTTTAGTCATTAGAAAAATTAAATATCAATTTTGGTCACTCGATTTACTGAAACATGTCACATTTGGTCACTCTCCCGTATCCTCTGTCCAACTCCGGTCACTCGAATTATTGAAACATGTCACATTTAGTCACTCGAATTACTGAAACATGTCACATTTAGTCACTCTCCCGTTAGTTTTCGTCCAACTCCATTACTAGAGTTGGGCGGAAACTAACGGGAGAGTGACTAAATGTGACCAGTTTCAGTATTTTGAGTGACCAAAATTGATATTAAATTTTTCTATTGACTAAACATGACACGATTTAGTAATCTCAGTGACCAAATGTGGCATTTACCCAATTAATTAATATCTTTCCTTATTAATTTTTTTCAAGTTTTGGATTGAGTTTTTATTTCATTTTTAATTTAGAGTTTTAAGAAAATAAGCAAAAAAAGGGAAATTGGAATATTGTAATACTTCCTCTAGTTTTCCACAAATTTTTTTTTGACAAAAAATATATTAAATACGGTTGACGTAATATGGTTATTATATATGTTAAAATGTTTGTTTTTAGGAAGTCATTCAAATTGTATGCTGCAATTAGTTTTTTTTTTTTTTTTGTGTTTGTGAATTGTTTATTATTATTTTTGGTTGATCCACAAGAATTTGTTATAACTATAACCGGTAGGGAGTGTCAAGAAACAACATAGAGTACATTTTAATGTAGATACAAAGTTTGTTGTGTAGTTAATTTACTGAATTCCGATTTAACGCCCTAATTTTTTAAAATTTAACGTTCTAACCTTACCAAAAAGACGATATTATCCTCAATCACTAAAACTATAGGAGCTGCCCCAAATCCCTAATTTTACTCTGCTCCGCCCATCGCCCTAGCCCTTCCTCTGGTCCGCCCATCCCCGGCCGGCCACTGCCCTACCCACTGCCGCCGCCTATGTGGTTAAATGTCTATGTGATTGTGGTTTAATTTTGCAGATGGAATTGTCTATTGAGTATTTTGGCACACAAACACCATTCTTTGATAAGGAAGTTGGAAACGGAAACGTTGTTGACCTCGGAGATTGTTTTATGAGGCAAGTTGTTGGCTTGCTGCTCATGGTGCTGACTCTACAACACACACGTCTTTTGGAATTTTCTAGCCATTGGAGAACTCGGTTAGCTTTAGCAATGGCGTTGGTGTGATTACTAGATTCAAGATTAGAACACAGCAACCCCAAGTTCGATCGTCGTCAGACAACTTCATCGGTCAGGGTACTGCTCCAAGGATATAATATCTGCAGAGATGATCCCGAGGATGGAAAGAGAGTAGAGGACATGAGGAGAAGGCAGTTGCGGCGGCCACGAGCGGCGACTCCAAGGATGAACGGCGACGACTCCCAAGGTGAGCGGCGGCAACGGGCGACCACTCTCAGGGCAAACGGTGGGGATGGGGGAAAAATCATAGGGCTAAATTTGGTTAGAGATTGAGAATATTTGGGGGCAAAAACGTCAAATTACTTAAGTTAGGGCGACAAATTTAAAAAAGTTAGGGCGTTGATTAGTAACTCTCTTAATTTATATCTGTGTCAAAATGTTCACGGAGTCGTAAAAAATAACAATGTGATTAGACGATTCAAGATGAACTCGGTCATAATGACAGTTCAATGAGCGTACAACAGATAAAAATTCTAATAATATATTAAATAACATGTTTATCCATAACCAAAACAACTTGAGTGACTAAAAAATATTAAAAAGGATATTTAGTGGGATAAATTATAAAGAAAGGAATAAAAATGAGAAAAAATATATCACAAATCAAAATATTGAATCTCTCTAATTATGAAAATTTTGATATTTCTAGATTTTAGAAAATTGAAATTACCGAAGCTAAAATCCACGAATTTCAAAATCAGCAAATAAAAAAAATCCTAATGAATTTATGGATTCACTGAATCCATCCATCCATAACTCAAATCCTTTTCTCCATACCGATAGGGGTGGCAACAGGGCGGATCGGGGACGGGTACATAGCCCCCATTCACGTCCGTTACCCTTGCCGGGTTTCCCCCTCCCTGTTCCCGTGAGCTAATCGGGGGAATGATGCATACCATCACGGCCACCCGGCGGCGACGGGTAACTCATGGATCCCCGTACATAACAAAAAAATCTAAGGCTAATAGTTCCTGAAAATACCTCACTTCATTTAAACCGAAAAACATGAACTGAAATAGAAGAATCTGGGGCTGTAACCCTCCCACCACCCAGATCTTCATTACATGAAAATTCAAAATTATAACAGGCTGCAACAAGCAAACAAGCTGCAACATCCAATATCCCACCACCCAAAAACCCATGTCATCTCATGTAATCATGTTCTAAATCATCCAACAATAAAACATAGGCAATCAGCCTCCAAATACCATCGTTCTAAATCAAACTAAAAAAGAAACATAGGCAATCAGCCTCCAAAAGCATCCCAATGAGCAAAGTAGTTCAGCAACCGTCCTTCTAAATCAGTCATGTTCTGCAGGAATGGAATAGGGGAATGAAAATCAGTCGATTGTAATGAAAGGAATTAAGTAAAGGACCAAGTGAAGCTGTAATGCTTTATACCTTTCCACTGGTTCTTCCATTCAATGTCAATCATCCAGGTAGAATGCTGTTTTGTTCATCACAAGGTCCTCTTCAGCTGCAACAAACATAAATCAGTTCTTAGTGGATAGTTCATGTCGCATAAATAAAGGGAATTGAATCTAAAAGAAAAAAAATCAACCTAGTAACTTACCCCCACTCTTTATCTTCTGCAGATGAGTCTTCAATCGGCAGAGCTGTGAATACTCCTTCCATCACCTCAATATCAGCTTCTGCTTCTGTAGAACATGAAAACAAAAGCAAAGGATTAGAAAGTAAACTTTAAGATCAAACACAAAGCAAGAATAGAGTAATTGCAGTTTACCTCTTTGCATATCTTCCATGATCCATCTTTGGGTACACATCATTGCCTCCAATGTACTATAGTGTAGTCTGCTCCGATGCGGGTCTAATAACCTCCCACCAGAGCTAAAAGCAGACTCAGAGGCAACTGATGTAACTGGTATGGCCAAGAAATTCCTTGCAATTGCTTGCAAAGTGGGGTACTTAAGACCATTGAGTTTCCACCACATTAATATATCAAAATCAACATATCGATGAGTAATGAGTTCCTCAACAAGATAGTGGTCCAACTCAGTAGTAATCAGAGTTGTTTTTGCTTTTTTCCCTCTAACTTACAAAGAGATCAAAGTCCAAATCATTGGCAGTAGCTAAACTACTACCATTACCACAACAAGACGAAGAAAAAGAATCAGAATTCTTCTCAGCCTTGCTTTGGTCATCCAGAACCAAACTGCAAATCATTCCCTTTATATTCTCAGCCAACAGATCAGTGTTAGTGTTGCCAAACTTGCCAGCATAATACTCAATAACAGCAAGCTTGTATCTAGGATCTAGAACAACAGAACAGCCAGAACCAAATGTATATCATCCCAATACTTGGTGAACTTCAACCACATATTTCCAGCCATAGCAGAGATGACTGGACATGGATCAGCAAGCCACTAAAGCAAACTCAACCTCAGATCACAAATCTTGCGAAAAAACATATTAGCAGTGGGATACTTGGTACCCGAAAAGAGTTGTGTGATCTCACATAAAATTTTCAGTTTATCAATGACAATGGCAGCAAAATCCCAGTGATCATTAGTAGGCACAGTAGTGTATTGACTATCTTTCAATCTCAACCGAAAGAACACATCTCTGTATACAATAGCAACATACAACATTTCATAGGTTGAATTCCACATTGTTGGACAATCAATCACAAGTTTTTTGGAACAAGTCATTTTTAACTGCTTAACAGTCTCAAAGAAGGTCTGGACCCTCTTAGGTGTAGAGTTCCAGTACACCACACTCTCTCTAATCAAGTGAATGCATCCTTGATGACATCCAAGCCATCCCTCACGATGAGATTAAGTATATGAACAGAACATCTCATGTGAACCAGCTTTCCATCCAACAATAAATCATTTATAACAAGATGGTTTTTTAGATGAGAAATCATAGCATCGTTGGTGGTACATTGTCCAAAGTAACAGAGGACAACCTTCCATCAACATTCCAATCAAGCAAACGCTTGAACAATCTGTCTGCCAGCCTTTCACTTGTATGAGGGGCAGACACATACAAAAATCTCAACATACAGTCCCAATATAATGACCAGTCACTGCCATATAACCCCTTTATTGGTTTGGTGCAGTCAACATATCAGTGGTCACTGCCATCCTACCAAGATTACCATCAATTAGCTTCTGAAATTTATCCCTTTCAACACCATACAGTCCCAATATATCCTTTTTCACTGTATTTCGACAAGGCACAGTAAACTGAGGTTGCAAAGAACAACAGAAACGCCTGAACCCCAAGTGTTCAACCATGCTAAGAGGATATTCATGGACCATAATCATAGAACACAACTCCTTCCTAGACACATCAGAATTAAACTGAGTAGCAGATAACAGGGGTTTTCCAGTTGGATTATAATTAGGACCAAGAATCCTTTGTCGACCATCATGTATCTTTCTTTGGGTGCATGTCTTGTAATGGCTCCTCAGGTGGGAGGTTCCATTACTAGTATCACCACCTAGTGCATGTCTTCTACCTTCCTGTTCAAGAATTACTTCACTAGTTTCAGTTTCATTAGCCAAGACTTCATTGCCATTACCCATATTATCATTACCATTACCATTATCATTACCATCAGAACCAACATTAACAGGTTGGTTGTTTTGATTACCAGGCACATGAGAAGCATTTAGATTCACAACATCATTTCGGGTGTCCATCTGACATGAAGAAGATAACAATAATTAATCCACTAAATAGATACAGGCAGACAGACAGAAGACAAAGAACACTCACAAACATCAAACCCTAACCACTAAGTCCAAACACATACCATTAACAATCTAGAGCAGTGGAGTTTAGCTACACTAACATGTAATCTGGAGAACTGGAGAAGGAGGCTCTATATTCCAAAATGCAGATGGTAAACCGAGGCCTGATGATGCGAACCTGATGATCTCCAACAAACAACCAAATGAATGTGTATTAGACTCCATAGACAGGTGAGGATCTAGCTAATTTAATGACAAAAAATGAAATTCGAGAGTTTTTTACCTTGACTGTGCTTTGTGCAGAATGCAGAAGAAAAAAAACAATGAAACAGTCTCCAGTGACCCCTGCAATCAATCGACGTGGTTAATTTATAGGAGAAACAATAATTTGAAGCAGAGAAAGAGAGGAAAATGAAAGAACATATCTCGGTGAGTGGATTATCCACGATTTCTCCCAACAACAGCAAAGAAAAGATCGAAAGAGTCATTTTAGGGTTTCGCATGGTGCGAAACTAGCTTCAGATTTGTCGATTTCGAAGGATAATGATGGCCTGGCAGTTTGGATCGAGCGGATTTTGTGGGGAATGAGCGAAAAATCATAAATCAGAGAGATTTTCTCTCTAGAAAAGTGAAAGGGACGAAGAGAATCAGAGGAAAGGCGCAGTCGACAGTCTGGAAGGGGGGAGGGAAAGTGCAGAGGCTAGGGTTTCAGTCTCCGCACTCGTTATATATGAGTGCTAAATAGACGTCGTTTCTGCGTCGGGGTGAGGACGGGGCGAATATCCCAGAATCCGTCACCACCCGTGATCCGCTTATGCCGGGTATCGGGCATGCCCAAATCCGCCATTTATCCATCGCGGCCGGGTATTTTAGGCACTAATCGGGCGGGTTTCGAGCGGTTACCCGGAGCTCCGGTGCAAAATGCCATCCCTACATACCAAGCCCTAAAGAGATTCAATTAAATTAATGGAGCGCCCTAGCCAATGTGAATGACACTATTTACAACTTACAACAACTCAAACGCACATCTCCATTTGTCTCCATTTTTCTTTGAGCTTCCAAAATGGAATGCACTATGCATATCTATAGAAATAAAACTGCATTTGTAGATGTAGCTAATCCAAACTGATTTAGAATTTCGAAAGCCATGCATACACCATATGAGGAAAAAGCAACTTGGTATAAGTTGCGTCGTTAGTAGTTAGCACAAACTTTTTACAAATAAGTTAGTAGTTAGCACAAACTTTTTACAAATAAAAATTATAGAGTAATACGAAATTATGAGAAGAAATAAACTATGTACATAAATGCAAGATTATTTGATAACATGCTCGAAAAAGTAAAAATTAAAAAACTGTATCTTATTAGGGGCTCGATAAAAAAAAACTTTCTGCCGCAAACGAAAGCAATATAAAGTATTTAGTGGTATAAAACGATTAAAATACCATTAACTCGCAATTTCAACATAAAGTACTATAACGCTGACTTTTCTCACACAACTTCAAGTATTATTTTTCAATGCTAAAAAAAAAGTAACAATCCTTCACATTATTTTTCATTGAAACTTTGTACGGTAACTTCATCAATACAGTCATTTTTATACGGAGAAAAAGGAAAAAGCATTTCTTTAATTCCATTTCTTTATTGTGAGCCTCAAGATTCCTCTGTATAAAATGCCTCTTCTTCCTTCTCCTCCTTCTCCTCCTCCCATTTCATATCTCCCCCTTTCCGCAGAAATCCCTTGCTCTTGCTCTTTACCCCCTCCTCCTCCTTCTCCATCGCCATCGCCATTCTCAACGATATCCACTGAAATCCGTCCCTGCTTTTATCCCCCACCTCATCTCGCAGCCAAACAACCAATCCATCACGAGAAGAGATGAAATCTCGGCGCCTATTGCCGGACAGATCCTGGATCCTCGCCGTGGTAATGGCCGGCCTGGTCTTCGCCGGGGTCCTAATCGGAAGCTTCATCCGCTCCACCGACAACTCCTTCATCTGCTCCCTCGCAAGCAAGAAGTTCCGCGCCGCCGCCGAGTACGCCTCCACGCCGGCCCAGCTCCAGGCAATCGTCCACTACGCCACCTCCCGGACCACGCCGCAGCAGAATATCGACGAGATCTCCATAACCCTCGACGTCTTCCGCAGCCGCTCTTTCGCCCCTGCCAATTTCCTCGTCTTCGGCCTCGGATTCGATTCCCTGATGTGGAGCGCTCTCAACCCTAAGGGGAAAACCATCTTCCTCGAAGAAGATCCCTCCTGGGTGAAATCCGTGCTCAAGGACGCGCCCTTGCTCAACGCCCACACCGTCCAGTACCGCACCCAGCTCAAGGAAGCGGACGGCCTCCTCAATTCGTACAGGAAGGAGCCGATGTGCTCCCCGGCGAAGGCCTATCTCGACGGCAACTACGCCTGCCCGCTGGCCCTGACCGGGCTGCCCGACGAGGTGTACGCGACGGAGTGGGACCTGATCATGATCGACGCGCCGCGTGGGTATTTCCCCGAGGCGCCGGGGAGGATGGCCGCGATATTCTCCGCGGCGGTGATGGCGAGGGCGAGGAAAGGACCCGGCGTGACGCACGTGTTTTTACACGATGTGGATCGGAAGGTGGAGAAGACGTTTGCGGAGGAGTTCCTGTGTCGGAAGTACCTGGTTAAGGGCGTCGGGCGGCTGTGGCATTTTGAGATCCCGCCGGCGGCGAATATGACCGGACAGGACGAAACCTCGTGGTTTTGTTAGAAGCGGAAAGGACAACGATACCGTTTTGTCGTTAACCCCGGCGGATATTAAGATTTTTGTGTGTGCATTTATTAATTATATTTATTATCCTCTCTGGGTTCCGCCCGCAGATCTAGTTTAGTGATAGTAATTAAAGTTTCTGAAAGGTGGATGTGAGACACTGCACACATGTCAGAGATTATTTACTAGTAATAATTAATTAATATATTTCCCTATTTACATTTTCAAGTTTTGGGTGGAGTCTTTATTTTCAACGGGAAAATGAGGAAGGAAAAAAAAAAAAAAAGAAAGATGAGAATTTGAATAATAAAATACTTCTTTAGTTTTTTCCTCCATTTTTAGACAAATAAGAAGGTAATAAATATGGCAGTCGCAATATGATTATTCTACATGTTAAAATGTCATTTCTCTGAGAAGTCATCAAATTTGCATGCTCAATTTTTTTGGGTTGAGCAACAAGAGTTTGTTATAACCATATATGATAGTAAGTATAAGAAATGACAGAATGCGTATTTTTTAAACTGTAGATGCAAAGTTTGTTGTGTAGCTAATATGTATCTTCGCATGTACTATTTTGTTATGGGTTCATGATGTAGCAAAAGATAAGAATGCGATTAGAAGATGGAAGATTTGAAAACAGTCATATGGTAGTTGAAGAAGCGCATTCCCTTGGCGAGGAGGACGATTGAAAGTGAACTAGAGCATTGACAAAGTCTAGCTATGCAAATGCAATGAGACATGGTATGGTATGCATTTAGGAAAGAAAAAGAAAAGAAGCGATGGGTTTCACAAGGAAAGAATAATATAAGTGGGCCTCTAGTGGTTCGCCACGTTGCAGAATTGTAACGAGTCTAATTTGGGCCGCCGTACAAGACTTTTCAAAAAAATCATGATGACGGGCGGTGGATATTTGAAAAGTTGATATTGTTGTTAATTGTTGCTATTAAATTGGGGATCTGGGCGGGCGGAGGAGAGAGATTGAAGAAAAACGCAATGCAAATGCAAATATGCAATGGGTGTGAACTGTGAAGTGGAGCAATAGCGGAGTGCCAATTCCACACCGTCGTCGTTTGGTCGAGACAGACAGGTGTAGTGCTGCCAAAGGTTAATTTATTCCTGGGCTGGACTGGGCCTGACATGATTTATTTCGTGAGAGTCCACTTGTGTCCCCCATCCCGCAATAGAATAAAATTATGGGTTTTGGCATTAACAATTGATTTTTTGTTCCATTGTGGATGATGATACTTGGATTGGAGGAGGATGTGGTTGGGTCTACGATTCAAAGTCGAATCAAATTGATGAAAGAGTTGGATAACATATGAATGAAAGCTGATAATAAAGACCTAGATCGGATCAATGTTGATTGAGTCGAGCGCGAGACTCTGGCGCTGGTTTCACTTCGTTTTGATGATCAGACGTCAATCCTGCAAAACCCTAATCGGCGGATTGACCGATCAAGTGAAGAATCGAGATTTTCTTTTTGTTATCTTTTTCTCTGCTTAATGCAACTGAATAATTAAAGAAAATGAAATGCGATAAAAATTGGTTTTAGCAAACAGAACAATGGGCTTGAGCCCAACTACTTATCACCGAAAGCGTTTGGGCTTGTCCCTGCTTACTCCAGCTTAGCCTGTCGGCTGCCTTTTCTTCCTTGATCCACCAATGTCAGTTTCATGTATGAAAGTTTCCCTGTACCTGATAAACACAAGACATAAACAGAGCACCAAACTCTGCTCAAAACAGAGAACACACACTGCATAGAAGTTTTTACGTGGTATCCGATATTGGGAGAAGAAGGATCTCAATATCGACTAATCCACGGTAGGTATCTCTCCTCTTGAGGATCCCTACGTAACTACTAGAATGATTTTCTTGTTCTTGATTACATTCTAGAGATTAAACTGACCAGCTCCCTGCCTATCAATCTAACTCCTCTACTGAAGTATAACAACCCTGATTACACACTCAGAAACACTCGCTATTCTCTTGTTTAGTTTTTCTATCAAGAGCTCCTGACTTCTCCCACAGTACACAACTTTTGATTTCTCTGAAAAACTTAACCGGCAACCTACATCATCTATGTCTTTATATTGCCTCTTTTCTTCAAGCTAGCCGTTGGGAGATGATGATTTGATTTCCCGCAAATCTGCTCCAGCTTCCTTCTTTGAAACCTTCCATTTTGTCCTTGATTGATTTTGTTGATTCTTTCCCTATTGACGAGCTTCACTCAACATGCTCCCCCTAAGCTTGTCAATGGCTCTTCCTGCTGCATAAGTTTCTTTCCCGCACACACTCAACAAACTATTGGTGCAGTATGCTCTATGCGAAGTACAGAAATCAGTGGCAAGGGAAGTTTTTATTCCGATTAATCAAAAGACTGAAACATAGTACATATTCCGATTTTAAATCAACAACAATCAATAGGAAAAGCAAACTGGACACTACCACTCAACTGACATGACACAGAAACTAACTCATCCCTACTAGACTTCCCTAGCCGGTAAATTGTAGCTCCCCCTTAGCAGATTCATCAGGTTCCTAGAAGGGGTAACTAGGAGGAGATTCATAGTCTGAGATTTCATCTTCAAAACTAGAGTCAGATGAGATTGGATCAAAGTCATCTGGAGCCGGCCTAGCTTCATTAAACTCCATCAGTTCAAGATGTTCTTTGCAAACCAGAAGGCCTGTGGTCTTTCCATTACCAGTTTCTTTTTTACGCTTGACCTCACTATCTATGGCTAATACTGCAGCTTGAGTCAAGGATGTAATCAAGCTATCAGAGCTAGGATCAGCAGGAGAGAAGGCTGAGCAGCAGGGCACAGCGTCTCCCCCGGAGCCAGAGACGAGCTTACGACTCCCTACATCGGCATCGAGACGAACGAGAACATGATTAGGGTATAGATCATCATGGACGTTACACACTGCTACTTTGTCGCGGAGATCAATGCCAAGGCGATGTAAAGAGCGAGTGATGAGGGGTCCAAAGGGTAAAGCACCCCTGTAGGCACCGCCGCCAAAATCGAGCATGTGGGCAAACATTAGTGACGCATAACTTATGGGTTGACGAGCACGAGCATTGCCCATAATCCAGAGATCCAAGGAATGAAGAAGCCCAGCACTTGTGATGTCGCGGGGAAGGAAGCATCGAGTGATGAAAAAGTGCAAGAATTTTAGATCATCAGGAAGTCGACTAGCTGACAGCTGATTGGAGAAAGTCTTGCCAATGTCGCAGGTCAGCCGATCGATGGCGACACAAAAGTCAAACCCTTGTTCAGCAAAATCACTATCATAACTTGCCTTGATCCCATAATGAGGAAGTGATAGAACCGAGGCAAGGAGGTCTGGTGTGACTGTGATTTCATGGTCATAAACCGTGGTGGTGAAGGATCGTGGCGCAATACCATGGTCACGACGAATGTTGACATAGAATAGCCTGACAGCTTTAGGACAGTGAAGAAAGCGTTGATCCTCAGTCAACGATTCTCATCCCAATCCAGCAATGAGAGAGGGAATATCCATGTCATATTTTGAGAAGGCTGAAGGAGAGATGGTGAATGAGGGATAGATGGGACGATCGCGGAAGCAGCGAAGATACCTTGAGTAAACTATGGCGTTATGAAAGCTTTGGTTTTTGAACGCAACAACAGGACGAAGCTGAGCATTGTTGAAGGCATTTGAGAAGGAGATTTTATGAGTTGGACGAGTGATTTTGAGGATGAAGAAAGGTGACAGAGATGCCCTATAGATATATGGGTTGAGATGGAGTAAGAAAGGCAAGTGAATCACTCACATTTTGAATGTCCAGCAAGTGATTGCTGATTATCCGGGACAGAGAGAGATGCTAAGAGTTCTAAGGAAAGAATCGAGAGGAAATAAGGAAACTGAGAAGACACAGAATCCTAAAGGATTTCCACTATTTCTTCGAGAGAAATCATTCCAAGTTCTCGACGAATGGGCATAAATTTATCAACAGGCAGAGGTTTGGTAAAGATGTCAGCCCATTGTGAATCTGTACAAATTCTAGGTGGATTTTGCCTTCTTGAACTAAATCACGAATGAAATGATAACGAACCTCTATATGTTTAGTGCGAGATTGTTGAATTGGGTTTTTGGTCATGTTAATAGCACTTGTGTTATCACACAGGATGGGAAGAGAACCTAGTTGAAGACCACAGTCTTCAAGCTGGTATTTCATCCAAAGTACTTGAGTACAGCAAAAACCAGCAGCAATATACTCAGCCTCAGCCGTGGATAAATCCACTGAGCTTTGCTTATTACTGAACCAGGAAACAAGTGAAGAACCTAGGAAATGAGAGGCACTAGAAGTGCTTTTCCTGTCAACTACACACCCTGCATAATCTGAATCGCTATAGCTGATCAAGTCTAAACTTGAGGAGCTAGAGTACCAAAGCCCGAGAGTAGAAGTACCAACTAGATAACGAAAAATACGTTTAATAGATGAAAGATGAGTCTCCTTTGGGTTGCTCGAAAAGTGAGCACAGACACAGACACAGACACTATACATATTGTCAGGGCGGCTTGCAGTAAGGTACAAAAGTGATCCAATCATACCACAAAAATTTTTACAGTCTACTGTTTTTCCAGATTCATCTGGTGTCAGTTTAACAGTGGAGCCCATGGGAGTAGAAGCTGCCTTTAAGTTGCCAAGATCAAAACGTTTTAACATGTTTTGTGAATATTTCGTTTGACTTATGAAAATCCCTTGACTTGTTTGTTTTACTTGAAGTCCAAGAAAATAAGTTAATTCTCCCATAAGGCTCATTTGAAAAGCATTTTTCTTGTCATTCTCAAATTCTGAGCATAATTTTTGACTGGTGGAGTCAAAGATTATGTCATCAACGTAGACTTGAACTAGCAAGGTGTGTTCATTTTCATTTTTAATGAACAGAGTTTTGTCAACCTGTCCACGATGAAAACCCTTTTCAATCAAAAAGTTACAAAGCTTCTCATTCCAGGCTCTAGGAGCCTGCTTAAGCCCATACAAGGCTTTATTAAGCTTATACACATAATCAGGATGTTCAGAGTCCTCAAAACTAGGGGGTTGAGAGACATACACTTCTTCTTTTATTTCTCCATTCAAAAAAGCACTTTTGATGTCCATTTGGTATGGTTTAAAACCTCGAGAAGCAGCAAATGCACACAACAATCGTATGGATTCTAGTCTAGCTACAGGGGCAAAGGTTTCATTAAAGTCAATCCCTTCCTCCTGCAGTATTGATAGACCGTTATTTACACATGTTTTTACCCCCGTTCTTACACCGTTTGAGGTGTTGATTCTCTTGTTTTAGGCCGATTTCACGCTAGGTTGTGCTTGTTTGTGATTTCAGGTCCTAGTACGTGAATGGAGGCTTGGGAGCGAGTCTGGGGTCGATTGGACGAAGATCGGAAGAATGGCGAGGTTTCAAGGAAGCCGCACGGGCAGACCGGGGCATCACACGGCCGTGCAAGTGAGCAAGGTGGCCGTGTGATTTCCACCGAGAGCAAACACGGGCACAAGTGGCTTTCACACGGCCGTGCAAGTTTGCAAAGTGGCCGTGTGAATTTTGCCGAGGCCACGCACGGGCAACCCATGAAATCCACACGGCCGTGCAACCTTGGCCAGTGAGATGGCTGAAGACCGAACTTAATGGGACGCTGCGTTTTGACTCGCACGGGCAAAGTGGCGAGCCACACGGCCGTGTGGCCTGCCCGTGTGAGTCGGGAAATTCTGGTTTTTGAGCCAATTTCGAGCCAAAAGTGGGGGAATGGGATTTTCAGAGCAAAAACAGAGCCCTAGAGAGAGAAAGTACGAAGAACACATCCTAGAAGCTATCTTGGAGCTGGGTTTCATCGAATCGAGCTTGGAGATCGTCATAGGAGTGGAAATCATCATCCCGGAGCAGATTTTCCTCATCATTATGAGTATGACTACTCCGATTACTGTTTTCTCTTCTCTCTCTATGGAGTAGAACCCTTCTCTCACTTGGGTATGAAGAACCCTAGTTCCTTGTGTTAGGGATTTGATTGTAATGACTTGGGATGATATTAATGTTTGATTTTAATCGAATGATGCATGTTTATTGAATTGATTGGAGTCTGATCAGCTTTTCTCGATTTCTGCTGCAACCTGAGATAGATAGAATCTGATTAGGTTGTTAGAGCCTCTTCATTCGATAGTAGGAGATTGGCTATACGAGAGTTAGCCAGTTTACTGCTTTGTACTGGAATTCAATTCCAGTAGTGGATTTCTGTGTTCATAGCCTCAGCTTTCTATCCCGGTGAAGACTAGTCGTCTGCCGGGTAGTTAGACTGAGAGGGCTTGGTCAGCTTAAGAGATTCCAAGCTATTGTCGGAACTTCCGCAGTCTAATCAAGAGTGAATCAACCCAGGGGAATTACAATTGGACCTAATCAAGGGGCTAGGGGGACTCAATCCCGAGTGACTCTTTCCTGACTTTGAAAACCGAACAATTTACTGCTTTCTTACTGCTTTTGCTTTAAACAACAATCACTCGAATTATTTTGCTAGATAATAGACAATCACGGAGTAAGAAGTAGATCTAGACCCCGGGTTGATAATAGAACTTGCCTGTTACTGCATTCCCGGACTGCGATTACACTTGGTCGCAGTTTGGTATTGTGTTTTGGCGAGTCAAGTTTTTGGCGCCGTTGCCGGGGACCCTCTAGGTTATTGGGGAAACGTGAGAATTTGTTACTCTAGCTTTTTATTTATTGCATTTTATCTCTTCCACCTGTTTGCCTTCACGGGTTGCTTCTGCTGATTGTGTGCAGGTAGTGCATGACCCGTAGCCAGTCGGGAGAACTACTACCATTAGACCAGGAGCTTGAACGAACTTGCAGGAACTTCAAGCGGGCTCTAAAGGCGCGACTGGCTGCGGAGGAGGAGCTATCACAGCTGCAGTTAGAAGAAGAAGAAGAAGAGATGGCTGATCCAGAGAACCGTGATGTGATCCCCGAGGAGCAGACCATGGGATCCTACTGGACCGCTAGAGCTGCGAACATGAGGTCACCCATTCAACACCCTCATGTCCCAGCCAACAATTTTGAGGTGAGCACCTCAGTGATCACCATGCTGCGCGGTTCAGTGGTGTTCCGTGGTAAGGAGGGAGAGTGCCCCCGTTTACATCTCAGGCGATCCCACGAGCTCATCGATGGAATCAAGATCAATGGGGTACCAGCAGATGCCATCCAGTTGAGGTACTTCCCATTCACTCTGGAGGGGCAGGCCAAGGAGTGGCTAGACACTCGACCTCCAGGCTCTATCACCACGTTCGCCAACCTGGCGGACAAGTTCCTCACCCGCTACCATCCTCCATCCAAGACAGCTGACCTGCAGAAGCAAATTACACATTTTGCTCAGGATGAGGATGAGACCATCAGGGATGCTTGGGAGAGATACACCAGTCTCTTTCTCAGGTGTCCCAATCATGGTTTCAATGATGCATTCAAGGTGGGCACCTTCTATCACGCCCTCTTCCCGGAGGACAAGCAGCTGATTGATTCGGTTTGTGGCGGGAACATGCTGACAAAAACCCCGCACCAGCTGAATCAACTCTTTGAGGAGATGGCGGAGAACGGGTACGACTGGGGCACTGCCAGGAGATCGAGACGAGCACCAGGACGGGGTGTGCATGCTGTGGGCACCCAGTCATCTGATTTGGTGCAGGTGGTATCGAAGCTGGTTTCAGCTATCAATCGTTCTGGTTTGATTGCAGGTACAGGACAGCCGCAGGCGATGCACTGCCAGTGGTGTGAGAGCTCTCATCACACCGTGGAGGACCGTCAGGCGATGAGGGAGTCGTCTACTCCCGAGGAGCAGGTGGACTTCATCGGGAATGTCAGGCGCTTCGACCCCTACAGCAACACCTATAACGAGGGGTGGCGGCAGCATCCTAACTTTTCTTGGGCTGGGCCAAATCCCAGACCACCAGCTCCCCAAGGACCACCCGGTTTTCAGAGACCTCCTTACCAGCCCAGACAGGGGCAATTTCAGCAGCCACATCAGCAACTCTACCCGCCCAGACAGGGGCCAGTTCCACCTCAGTCGCAGGCACGACCATTTCAACAGGCAGGGGCAGCACCTGCAGCTCCAGTACAGAGTGACCCGATGGCGGAACTGAGAGATCTGGTGGGTTCTCTGGCCACCTCCAGTGCAAATAAATTCAACAACATTGAGCAGTTCATGGAGAAGGCTTCAGGCAAATTCTTGGAGCTAGAAGCTGGTCAGAGAAACACACAGGCTGTGCTACGAGATATACAGACCCAGCTTGGGAGTGTTGCCCAGGCTTTTGCTCAGAGGACTCCAGGTACCTTGCCTGGTCAAACCATCCCTCACCCGCAGGATCCGAATGCCAACTGCAGTGCCATCACGACCATGAGTGGCAAGGTGACTGCCGATCCACCTGTTCGGGCAGAGGAGAGAGAGACCCCCTGCTTCAGCACTTCCAGCCAATCAGGAAGAAATGGAGAAGGAGGTTGAGGTGCCTGCTCCTAAACCGCAGCCAGTGGTGAAGGAGTATGTACCACAGCTTCCCTTTCCTACTCGGTTGCACAAGGACCGACTGGAGACTGAGTTTGCCAAATTCATGGCAATGCTGAAGCAGGTGAATATTAGCATGCCCTTCGTGGAGGCATTATCGAAGATGCCCAAGTATGCCAAGTTCATGAAGGATCTCCTCACCAACAAGAGGAAGCTTGGGGAGCTGTCAACGGTGATGCTTAACGAGGAGTGTTCTGCCATCCTGCAGAACAAACTACCAGAGAAGCGAAAAGACCCAGGGAGTTTCACTATCCCTTGCATGATTGGTAGTTTGCATGTAGGGAAGTCCTTGGCGGATTTAGGCGCTAGCATAAATGTCATGCCATATTCACTGTTTAAGAAGCTAGGCCTAGGTGAACCCAGTAATACTAGGATGAGCATCCAGCTTGCTGATAGATCCATTGTGCATCCTAGGGGTATAGCAGAGGACTTGATAGTCGCAGTAGGGCCATTTTCATATCCTGTTGATTTTGTGATTTTGGACATAAATGAGGATGTTGATGTGCCATTGATACTGGGTAGACCTTTTCTCGCCACCGCCAAGACGCTGATTGATGTTAATGATGGAAAACTGGTTTTAAGAGCTGGGGGTGAACAAATCACCTTCTCTGTTTCTGATAATATGAAACACCCCTAGCTCCATGATGATTTAGATTACTGTGATGTTGTTGCTGATTTTGAGACCGCACTCGCCATCACGAGTGCGGGTACTGATGACTTCCTTGAGCGTTGTCTTTTGCTAGGGGAACAGGCATCACAGGATATGCAGCTGGAGGAGCAGCTTGCGGAGCTGGATGAGGCTGCGAGCGAGGGGCGAGAGATACCATTCAAGCCGATCCCCATCTCGCCCCCGCTTGCTACATCATTGGAGGAGCCATCAGAGTTGGAGCTTAAACCCCTCCCATCTCACCTGGAGTATGCTTTTCTCCGGGAGGGGAATAAGCCCCCGGTGATTATTAGCTCGGATCTGACACCCGAGCAGAAGAGCAGGCTGGTGGCTCTACTGCAGAAGTATGCCCGGGCCATGGCATGGAAGATCACCGGCATCAGAGGCATTAGCCCATCCTTCTGCTCTCACAGAATCTTGATGGAGGATGAGGTTAAGCAAGTCAGGCAGCCACATAGGAGATTGTCTCCTAACTTGGAGGCAGTGGTCCGGGCAGAGATTGTGAAGCTCATGGATGCAGGGATCATCTTTGCTATATCTGATAGCAAGTGGGTCAGCCCCACTCAAGTGGTCCCGAAGAAAGGCGGGATGACTGTGGTCCCGAATGAGAAGAAGGAGTTGATCCCGATGCGGACCGTGACCGGCTGGAGAGTCTGCATCGATTACCGCCGCCTGAACGACGCCACCAGGAAAGATCATTTCCCCTACCTTTCATTGATCAGATGCTGGAGAGGTTGGCTGGCCATGAGTTCTATTGCTTCCTGGATGGCATGTCTGGTTACTTCCAGATTCCTATTGCACCGGAGGATCAGGCGAAGACCACATTCACTTGCCCCTTCGGCACTTTTGCTTACCGGAGGATTCCATTTGGGCTGTGTAACACACCGGCGACCTTCCAGAGATGCATGCTGGCTATCTTCGACCGACTGGTTGGAGAGATCATGGAAGTCTTCATGGATGATTTCTCGGTATATGGAGACTCCTTCACTCACTGTCTCCATAACCTGGAACTCGTTCTGAAGAGGTGCGAGGAGACTAATCTGGCACTCAGCTGGGAGAAGTGCCATTTCATGGTTCGTGAGGGTATCGTGCTCGGGTACAAGATCTCCAAGAAGGGGATTAAGGTAGATCGCGCGAAGATTGAAACGATCAGTCAGTTACCCCCCGTTTCTGTGAAGGGGATTCGCAGCTTTCTGGGTCATGCAGGCTTTTACCGGCGCTTCATCAAAGATTTCTCGAAGATTGCCCTGCCGTTGACCAAGCTGCTGGAGAAGGATGCACCATTCCAGTTCACTCCCGAGTGCACAGCTGCATTTGAGACTCTGAAGGAGAAGCTTACCCATGCTCCCATCATGGTGACTCCTGACTGGTCTCTTCCTTTTGAGCTGATGTGCGATGCGAGTGACTATGCAATCGGAGCAGTTCTGGGTCAGAGACGCGAGAAGCACTTCCAGCCCATCTACTACGCGTCGAAGACCTTGAACGATGCACAGGAGAACTACACCACTACAGAGAAGGAGCTCCTCGCTGTGGTGTATGCATTCGACAAGTTCAGACCCTATCTGGTGCTCTCCCATGTGGTGGTCTACACTGACCACTCGGCGATTCGCTACCTGATGAGCAAGACTGATGCAAAGCCTAGGCTCATCCGCTGGATCCTGCTGCTGCAGGAGTTTGATATCGATATCCGGGACAAGAAGGGAGCCGAGAATTTTGCTGCAGATCATCTTTCATGGTTGGAAGCCCCTCCGGTGGACAACTTCGAGGAAGAGATCGACGACTACTTCCCGGGTGAGCGATTGCTGGCGATGACCCTGGTGGACAGCGTGGCCCCTTGGTATTCTGACTTTGCCAATTATCTGGTGGGCAAGCAGTTACCCAAGGGGATGGCTACTCATGCGAAGCGCAAGTTCTTCTCCGATCTGAAGCACTACTTCTGGGAGGATACTTACCTCTTCAGAATCGGAGCAGATGGCGTGATCCGGCGCTGTGTCATGGAGCATGAGATGGGAGACATCCTGTCTCAATGTCACGAGGGACCTACTGGCGGTCATCATGGAGGAAACCGCACGGCGCGGAATGTGCTACAGTCGGGCTTCTATAGGCCCTCGCTCTTCAAGGATTCAGACACCTTCGCACGACAGTGCGACCGCTGCCAAAGGTCAGGTAACATTTCTGCCCGGGATGAGATGCCCCAACATATCTCTGTTATTTGTGAAATTTTTGATGTTTGGGTATCGATTTCATGGCCCATTCCCTCCATCTTTTGGCAATCTGTACATATTGGTTGCAGTGGACTATGTCTCGAGGTGGGCAGAAGCTCAAGCCATGCCCACCAATGATGCAAGACGGGTCTGCTCATTTCTGAAGCAGTTGTTCTCCCGGTTCGGGACACCTCGCGCCATTATTAGTGATAGAGGAACCCATTTTCAGGGGCAATTCACTAAACTCCTCTCTCGCTATGGCGTTAAGCATCAGGTGTCGGTGGCCTACCATCCCCAGTCAAATGGGCAGGCCGAGCTGACGAACCGGGAGTTAAAACGGATAATTGAAAAGACGGTGGATTAGTCCTGCAAGGATTGGTCCACCAAGCTCGATGATGCTCTCTAGGCGTATAAGGCTGCCTATAAAAATCCGATTGGCACCTCTCCCTATAGGCTTGTCTATGGGAAGGCGTGCCATTTGCCGGTAGAGCTAGAGCACAAGGCCTTCTGGGCCATTAAGCTGCTAAACCTGGATTTGAGTGTTGCAGGTACAGAACGTAAGTTGCAGCTGCTGGAGTTGGAGGAGTGGCGTGACCACGCCTACGAGAACACCTTGCTCTACAAAGAGGGGACCAAGCGTCTCCACGACGCTAGTTTGAGGGGCCCGAAGGAGTTTCAGGTAGGTGATCGTGTTCTGCTCTTCAATGCACGCCTGAAACTCTTTCCGGGCAAGCTCCGTTCGAGGTGGTCGGGTCCCTTCATGGTCACCCAAGTTTTCCCGCATGGTGCGGTGGAGATCAGCAATGCTCAAACCGAGCCATTCAAGGTGAATGGCCACCTCCTAAAATTGTACTTGGGAGGTGCTGTCGAGCGCGCAGAGCTGCTGATCAAGCTCGAGGAACCTTAGTTCCTCTACTGGCGTCCAGCTAAAAGACGGCAAAGGAGCGCTTGTGGGGAGGCAACCCCACCGAGGTTTGCATTTTCTTACTCTTTTTCCTTTCATTTTTTGTGTTTTTGAGTCTTGAGATGTTAATCCAGAGTCAAGTGTCGTTTTTGAGTGAAAACAGGTTGAATTCGGGGCTCCAGCACTGCGCACGGCCAGGTCACAAACTTGCACGGCTGTGTGGAATTTTCCCCTGGCCGTGCAAGCTCTCGGCAAAAATCACACGGCCAAAAGTGCAAACTTGCACGGGCGTGTGGCTTGGCCTGGCCGTGTGGCCGACACGGGCAAAAATTTCCTCGCACGGCCGTGTGGAATTTTTCCCCTGGCCGTGCGAGCTCTCGGGAAAATCCGCACGGCCAAATGTGCACATTGCACGGCCGTGCGGAATCCCTCGGCCAGGCCGTGTCGGCCAACACGGGCAAAAGTGCCCTTTGCACGGCCGTGCGAGCCTGCCCGTGCGGCCGAGGCACGACCTATATATTCGGCCAGCACGGCCGAGCAGGTCAGAAAATTCAAAAAAACTCGCCGGAATCCTCTGTCCTCGCCGGAAAACCGCGACAAAACCCCCCTTTTCGATTTTTTCGGCCACTTTGGGTCATTTTTTCACCAAATCAACAACAAACCCACCCTTTCTACACCCAAAGCGGCCTATCCCTCCATTTTGAGCGAATTTGGACGACGTTTTTGTCGCCGGAGGCGATTTCCGGCGAGACTCCGGCGAGGCTCCGACGAGCACTTCCGGCCACTTTTTCGGCGTTTCCTCGCTTCCATCGCCTTCCCCTCATCATCCCCTACACCTCTACTTGAGTCTCCAGGTTTGATTTTGCCCTTAACTATGTTAATTGTGGAGAATTGAGTGTGTAGGGTGTATGTTAGAGAACCTTATTGAATCTTGTGATTTTTGTGCAATTGATTGAGGGGAATGCATGGAATGTGTTTGAACTGTGTTGGGCAATGTCCCCCTTGATTGTTTGAGCCCTTGTGTGCAAGAATTTTGCCAATTTCATGCTTAGTTTAATAGTGCACACAAGGTGTTCGATGAAATGCCTGTCTTTCATGCCATGTTGTGGCCACCGGTTGGGGCCCTTAATGATGTAGTTTGAGGGTGTATTTGCTATGGATGTGAACCTTAAGCTGCCTATTTTCTTGTGAATGTGCACCCCCACTCAGATATTGGGTTAGTCTTTTGCAGGACAATGTCGAAACCTGACCTCAAGCACCCGTTCATCCGGGATCTAAGGAGGGGCCCCACCGAGGATCGCTTCAAGGAGGTCCTAGCCACCCCGTTTGGGCAACACCACTGCTGGTCCAAACGGGAGTTTCGGCGATTGAACTGCTACGAGAAACTCTCCGCCGCCGTCGCCAACCCCACATGGCGCCGTCTGCTCGTCATCTGCGAGAAGGTCTACTACGAGCCCGTGCTGGAGTTCTACACAACCTTCAGGCACAATTCCACGACCGATTGGAAGGACGGTACAGCCGTCCAATTCAGGCTAGGCGGTGCCCCCCGGTCCATGAGCTACCACGAGCTGGCCGAGGCTCTCGACCTCGACGTAGACGACCGTAGGCACTACATCACCGAGGTCAATGATCCGCCGGAGGTGGACTTCGGGAGGCTGTACACCCGCCTGGTTCAGCCAGGCCAGACGCGTCCCTTCCGGGCCGGGAGGACGAAGGCATCTACCCTACTGCTCGACAACCGCCTTCTCCACCACCTGCTGGCGAAGTCTTACACCCCCGCGGCAGACAGTGCCAGCGCCATCACGAAGAGGGCCATGTACTTCATCCTTTCGATCCGCCAGCACAACCATCCTCTCCACCTGGGTTCGGTGGTGGCCAGGACCTTCGAGAAGACTGCTACAGAACTGAAGAGCCTCCACTGCGGCCCCCTCATCACCCGCCTGGCCACCTACTTTGGCCTTTCACTGCAGGGGTGCACCCAGGAGGGGGACACCCTCATCTTTGGCAGGAAGACGATCGGTAAGATGCAGCTGCTGCGAGAGAGGAACGGTGTTCTATGGGTCGATGGGTTTCCGGAACCTCCGATCACCGCGGAGCCCGAGCCAGAGGACCAGCCAGAGGGCCAGGAGGAGGAGGCTGCTGATGATGTGGAGCCCGAGGAGGTGGATGCTGCTGCTGCTGATCCACCACAGACTGACTTCCATTACGGGAGTAGCAGCTCCGCTTTCCCGGGCCAGGATTATTTCTCCTATCAGTTCGAGCATCTGCGGATCCAGAAGCAGCAGATCCTCGACCAGCAGATGCAGTTCCATCAGTAGTACGCGGAACACCAGGCCGCGTACCAGAGCAGGATGGCCGCTTATGATGAGCGTCTGGACATACTCCAGACACAACAGGGAGTGACTCTCGCCCACATCGAGCGGGAGAAGCGCCGTTCACGGCGCAGGCAGGAGGTTCAGCAGCACCTGCTCCAGCTGCTCCCGGGCGAGCAGCCCGTCTAGAGGACTCCCTGGGATGACTCCCCACTTCCACATGCCCGGCTGACGGTGATGATGGTGCTGATGGCGCTGCTGGTGATGACGCCTTCATGGCCGACATCGACTTGGATGATCTTCGCGACGAGTAGGCGGTACTTGTTGCCCGTCTCAATGTGTTTTGCTTTTCGTTTTAGACTTTTGTGTGTTTGCTCCATGTGTGAGGAGCTGGAACTTAGTGTCGTTTGTTTTTGTTTTTGGTTTTCTTTTGTGGTTTGTTTATGATATAGCCGTCTGGGCTAACACTTATCCCTAACGCACAGTGTGCTAGTGTGTTTTTGGTGTTCGATTCGTGCAGAACTGTCCATTCTCCCGTTTGTTTCTCACTGACTGGTCCACTTCCAGTGCCCCAGCAGTGTTTCAATCCGGTAACATCGTTCCCCTTATCTCTCCCTCTACTCCATTGAGAGCAATGTCGTGCTTAAGTGTGGGGGGGTGCTTTGTATCGGTTGGAATATATATTTGGGTGCTTGGAGCCTAGTCCGCTGTCCGAATCTTACGATTTGAGGGCTCCAAGTACTGCTGTTTGATCATATTGGCACTGTGTTTTGATGGATGAATTGATTGGTTTTCGGATTAATGCATGACAACTTGTTTGCGACTAGGACAACCTATGATGAGGAATGAGATGTGCAGTAGAACGATGTAGGGGTTCAGTTTTTCAACTGTTTGCTTGCCAACTGTGACTTGGATTGATTACTTGTTCTTGACAGTCGTTTATGCATCTAGTTCAGGGTATCAGAATGTGAGATAGAGCATATAGGTAGCCATGTGAGATTTGAGCCTGCTCGTTTCTTTCTTGTGCGTTAGATCCCTCTTCCATGATTTGTAGCATTCACGTTGTCACTAGCTAAGATGATGGGGGCACAGGAATAGCCCACGCCCAAATTGACTGTCCTGATGTGTCATATCCCCTAGTCAGCACCTTTGAGCCGTGTGTTATCCTTTCTTTTGGTCTATAACGAAAAAAGTCACCCTTGTTGCATCTTTTAGAAGGTTCCACAGAGTGGTTTTTACATATTCTCTGCTGTTTATGCTAAAATTTATGTGAGTGTTGGAGGTAGTGCTTAAAAGTTGGGCAGGTGTTTGAAATATGTGCAGAAGTGGTGGCTCTCTTAAGAAATGGAAAGAAAATGAAAGAAAAACAAAGAAAAAATTGAAAGCAAAAGAGAGCCACTACCAACAATCTGAGTAATGCCCAGTAAGTAGTGTTTCTTAGCAGTCTGGCTTGGAAATGCTAATGTTTATACCTCCTTCGCTTTTGTGCTCTTGAGATGTTGAGTATGGCAGAATAGCAGAAAGAAAATACCGGTTTGTTTGACTGTGATTGTGTGGGTATGAAAATGTGGAACCTTGTGCTATGAATACTTCCACCACCTAAAAGGCCCTTTCCCCATGTCCAAGACCCTAGCCAGTCATTTGAACCTGTGTCTAAGACCTCCTGATTAGTTAGTGGTGACACCCCATATGTGAACTCTAGCATTTAGAGGCTGCCATCAT
>CAMGYJ010000002.1:34409912-34534017 GCA_946122785.1 Linum tenue
CCTCTTGGTGGACGCGATGGTGGTCAATCGATGTTGTCATATCTAGTTTGGGGCAATGAGACGAGAGAAGAGAAGAAGAGGTCTCGAGGGTGGAGACGTTATCTGCATCAAGTGCACGAGCTTCAATCACCTGTCATACCACATGCTCGTGACTTGAGACTCCACCTCATCGACGAGAACCTCAACTTCAAGGAGGTTTTGGGGTGGACCGAAACTTAGGAGCCATCGTCCGGCTCACGACGTGAAAGAAGCGCTTGTTGGGAGGCAACCCAACCAGTCGGTTTGCATTTCTTTTTCTTTTCTCCTTGGTTGAGTCAGTTTTTTTTATTTGATTTTAGAGTCAATAACTCAACCTTTGTGAGATTTTGTGTGGTGTTGTGTTCTGATTACTCTCTCCTCCTGGAATGCACCGCCTGCCCCGTCCACAATCATTCACCCTTGATATGGTAACTTCGTTCTATCCTCCTAATCTTTCCTCCATTGAGGACAATGTCGTGCTTAAGTGTGGGGGGGTGTTCAATTATGTATGCGGGTGAATGTTTGGCTGTATGTGTGCTTGGAGCCTAGTCCACTGTCCAAATTTTTAAATTTGAGGGCTCCAAGTACGTGTTTCCATGCAAATTGCCTGCTCAATATGCTTTGAATTGACAGTCTCTATAGTAATGTGCAACCTAGGGAGGTAGTGTAGCACTATGGAGGATGTTGAAGTATAAGATTTTTCCTATCTAGCTCTCTGCTGTGCCAGTTGATTTTGTGAATTAGTGGAGTTAAGACCGTTGAATTCATGTGGTAATGGTGACTCTGTTTGGATTGTGTTGCGGACTCGTGTATCGAACAGGGTGCTCATGTGGAAAATGGAAAGCAGTTGGTCCTCCATGTCGAAATCATCAAAATCCTAACACATGGGGTAAGCCCAACGTGTGTGGCACCATTCATTGCACAAAATCGGGTTTTTGGAGGAGGTTTTAGTGATCCTTAGTGGGGTACTCCTACAAGGTGAAGCTAAGCTGTCTCTAGTACAAGTAAAACTTCCACCCGTTGAACGGTTTGCCTACTTGAGGATGTGTTTTTAAGGGCACGGATAGAGCTTCCGACCCCCCTAATGAAGTGAAAGAGCACCCCGGTACAACGAGTCCTTGGTTGTGAATGTTGTGAATCCCTTTGTCCATGAACTGACTGTCTTACTTCTACTTCTTCTGATGATACTCGCTTGAGTCTAGAACTCGCATTGAGAGAGATAGGGAACGTCTTAGAAGACCAGTTGACCTCGTAAGCTGCTTTATGATCTAGGAAATCCTCTACCGACGATCGGGGTTGTTTGTTGCTATAGAGTTCTGGAGAGTTGCATTGGTTTGAGTTAGGTTTGCTTGGGGACAAGCAAACGGTTAAGTGTGGGGGGGTTTGATGACTCGATATTTGCACATGTTTTCCTCTTTGTTTATTGATCGTTTAAGCTTGCATTATCGCTTCTTTGGCCTATTTTACGCTAGGTTGTATTCCTTTGTCACATTTCAGGTCCTAGCACATAAAGTGAAGCGTATGCGCAAGTTTCAAGTCAATCGGAGATCAATTGGCGACTCGGGGGAAGAAACTCGGGTATGACTTGAAGAAGAATGTATTTCTACCTCATTTTGTGACCATATAATCATGTCATCTTGTCATGAGAAGAAAGATTTTTTTCGGGCTTCTCTGAGAAACAGAAGGGGGCCCTATCGTGACACTAAAATCCCCGGTAGGGGATTTTCCCCTGTCTCCACATGTTGCGTTTTCAAAAATCCCTGGTCGTGAACCAAAAATCCCCGGTCGTGACCTAAAATACCCGTCAGAGTATTCTGACCGAGGATCACGAACGCAGGCTGTTAAAAGCCTGTTTTGTGCGTTTTTGCAAGGGAGAGCTGGGTTTGGATCCCAAACACCCAAGGGACGAACCAAAGAGAAGAGGGCGATTTGAGGGCATTCTTGGAGTGGAATTGGAGGATTTCTTCGCATTGGAAGCTCGAGGAACAAGCCCGGACTTGAAGACTGATCATCTGAAGATTCTTACTGCAGTCTCTCTCTTCTCCATGGAGTAACTTCCCTTCACTTAGGTTTTGAGGAACCCTAGCTATGTTTGTTTGATTGGATGATTGTATGAATACTCCTACTTGATAATCTTGAGTTCATATTCAATCTATGCATGTTTTCATAATTCAATTCTGCTTTAGTCGAGATTTTTGATTCTGCTTTGATCCTATGAGAGCGAATACCTGATTAGGTCAATAGAGCACCATAGATTGATAGTATTGGATCGATTGCTTTAGTCGAGGTTCGATTCCAGCAACCTTCGACCAACTCCTTCCAAGCCCCTCTCCCGATGAGTTTTCAATTTTTAGATTTGATTTTTTGATTTCCATATATGAATTTTGTATCACTGCACTGATATTTGTACCATTGCACTTAAACTCAAAATATGGTATTTGTACTAGTGCACTGGTAGCACTACCAATGCACTGGTTGCGATACCCTCTGCTGGTAGTGATATCAGTGCACTGGTACAAATGTCAGATCTAAGTATCAGGGCAGTGGTACAAATACCAGTGCAGTGATACTACATATCAGGTGGCCGGAGAGATTCTGCCGACGGGATTTCATCGGCGAAGTGTGGTGGCCGGAGGCTGTTGGGAAAGGAAAAATCAGAGATAGGAGACAGAATTGTATTTTGTATAGGTTTAGATTTAAAAAAAAGTAAGTAATTAATGTGGTGTATATAATTCTTACTTTGTATTTAATAAGAGAACATTTATTATGTTTACTTTCATTAATACTGGCCAATGATTAATGAAAAAATTGACCAATTAAGAAGGGGTGTAAAAAAACCAACCCCTTTGAGGGTAGGCATGCTAACTGACCCCAGCAACAAAGGCTGAGCTTTGAGCCATCAATCAAAGATTGGAGCTTGCTTGGAAACATGGCTACAGTTATCTTATGATCGAAACAGACTCTCAATTGGCAATTGATCTTATTATGAATAGTAATGATCCTATTCACCCCGGGTAGGATCCGGTCCTTAAGGCTAAAACTTAAGAAGCTGCTTAAGTTTCTGTTAGCCAATAGGGAGAGGAGGAGAGAGTGAACTATAACTACATAAAAGGGCAATTAGGGTATTCTTTATAAACATATTAAATGGAAATTAGTAATTAATACAATTTAATATTATTATTTAATATTTAATAAATTTTGAAACCAATGTTTAGTATTTCAAAAATGGAAATTCAAAATAAAAAATGTCCATTCTCTCTTTAACGACATGCAATGACATTATTAACGTTTGCAATGACATTATTAATGTTTAGGAAATGAATTATTACTGATAACCCCATATTATTAACAATTTCAACATACTTATTGATACTTTTCGAATACATTATTAATGATTTTAGTTCAGTTGGTAACGATTTACATTTTCATCCTCTACCCTTACGAATTAATAATGAAAGTTATGCCACATCGACATTAACAACTTGAAAATTATCATTTATTTACAAATATCTTTATTAACGATTCAAATTTTTACATCAAATTCATCACTAGCCAATAATGGCATTATACAATGACTTTCAATGACATTATCAACGTTTTGCGATCAATTGATATCTCTTTACACTGTCGTTCACAACGATCACAAAGCACAACTCTTATTTGCAGTATCTTTGAAACTTTTGATATATTGCACCTGTGATTCATTCAAGCAAACATTAGCTCACGTAAGTGCAAAAAATTAGTCAAGCAAACCAACTTCACAATCCGACACCAACCCGTTAATAATGATAAAACAAATAATTAATAACATAATTTTATTTCATTGAAAACAAACACAAAAATATTAATAATATTCATACTCAATGTTAAGTATCAAATACGTACTATCCAAAATGTTAACTTGAACATTGTATTCCGTTCAACACTAAAATAAAATCATTAACACTAAAACTGCGTCTAATCATTAATAATGGTATTGTAAATTATTAATAACTAGTTGTGTTTTTTTGAAGATGCAAGCAAAATCATTAATCATGACCAGATTGTATGGTTATTAACCATACTATGTATTGTTAATAACTCCTTAATAAAAACAACTCTTATTCCCACCCTTTGAACGGCAAACATCATTATTAATGTTTTGAATAACATTATCATTGATTTACAATATTTTTATTAACAAATGCACGTTATCATGTCATGTTCATACCTAACCAATCAATGCATCCATGAATAACTTGCAATGACATTATTAATGTGTTGCAATAACAATATCAACGCTTATGAAATGAATTATTATTGATGTGTCTCATAATTATTAACAAATTCAATATACTCATCAATGTTTTAGGATTTACATTATTAACTATTTAAGATAAATTCTTAATGATTTTCATTTTCGTAATCAACGCTTATGACGAGATATTAAAGTTATGCCACATCATTATTAATAGTTTGAATAACATTATCCCTAGTTTACAACATCTTTATTAACGATTTAAGTTTTCAAGTCATGCTCATTATTATCCAATCATGGTCTCTTACAATGACTTTCAATGATATTATTAACGTTTTCCAAACAATTGTTATCGACTTACATTGTCATTCTCAACATTTATGAAATGAATTTTTATTGATTGATAACAATTTCAATATATTTAATAACAATTGTAAATAACATTTTCAATATAGTTATCAATACTTTATGATAACATTATTAACGATTTCTTATCATTTTTTGACGTAAACTTCAATCACACCGTACACAAGAACATATAAAATTTTGAATTGATAAATCATGCCTATGACAAAAGATCGAGAAGAATCCATGTACTTAACCAACATGGTGAAGCTTGAGGGGCCTTGTAATACCACCATCTCCAGTCGCCATTTCGCCGTCGTTCCGTTCTCTTCCTCCCCTGCCGTTGCGGTTAATGGCAATAACAATCTCACATGGGAACAACAAAGTGAGGAATAGGTTGGTGGAAGCAAAGTAGTGGAAGATGAAACCCTACTTGTGGCGGTAAATTTGTAGAAGAAGAGGGATTTATGTGAGATTATGGGTATATATAAATTAATTAAGGGATCGGCGTGTAGTTGCAGGAAGGAGAGTGTGGGGGTTGAGAAGGAGACTGCAGAGACGATGAAGGAATGAAGAAGCGGCTGGGACGATCGACAATGGGTTTTTGGGGAGTGAGAAGGCGGTCGTGGGCAGGGATACGGTGAAGATAAGAGACTTCATTTCTAGGTTAATTTAAATTAATTAGATTAAGTTTAAATTAATTATAATTCCCTAAGTACCCTTAACCAACAAATAACTATCAATAATCACTAACTAATTACTAACCACCCGAGATTAATCTAATGGCTAGAATTGACTTAAGCAACTTCTTAAATTTAGTGGTTTAAAGACCTGAACCTATCCCTATTCCCCCCTATTCCTCTCTCTTGAATGCTATTCAACGAAGAATTTCTCAAAATTGACTTGTTAGGATAGTTCACAGTTATTGTGTAGGAAATAGAATCACAGACTGGTTCTCAAAACACAATTTCGTTTATTCCTACGATATATATGAACTGACTAACCCACCATCGGAACTAGCTAGAATTATTCAAAAAGACAATATGGGTGTGTGCTTCGATCGAAGCATTATTGTTACAACTCCCAATCCCCTCATGTAATCCCTCCCCCCCTGTATCTTTCTTTTTCTTTGGCTACGGCCTCCATTGAATAAAAAAAAAAATCTACTGCCCTATTCATGGCATCTTCTTTTATATAGTTTTTATCCATCTCGTTTTGCCGTTCCTCCTCAGGAGAAATAAAATAAAATGGTAGCACTCCCACTAAGTCGTCTCTCGTCTATCGTAGCTTATAATATTCTATATACTGTAATTTAAAATTTTATTTCTCCTATGTTAACATTCAGTACACCTGTTTTTCATTGTATTACAAAAACATTACTAGTTTTGTTGTTTGTTCCTTTTGACTTTCAACTTCCTTTCAAGTATAAGCACCATTTCGTGCAGCCAAAATAATACACTCCAGCAGTGCTAAACTTTTTTTTTAAGGACTAAACTTTTGTTTGAAACTCAACTGTTTACGGGTTTTTTTCATAACTATTGCAATTTAAAAAAAATTATCCGAAATACAGTGGTTGTAAAAATAATTTCCAATTTACTGTCGTTAAAACCGAATTGGGGTACGCACAACCTAATTGGGCTTTATAGTACGCGGAAAATCGAATTAGAGCGTCCGAGCCTGAATAATGTAGTAAATGTTAATTGGGTCGGGCGCGCCACAATTGGGCTTATTCCCGCCCCAATTTGCGTTTTAACGTACAATTTTTTCTCAACGTCTCTAAACAACCCAGCGGGAAATTCCCAACGGGCAAACAAACAGAAACTAGCCTCTAACAGGCAAATTTGGAAAAAATGGCTATTTTTCAGTGCCTATATAAAGGATGTCATTTTGCTAATGAATTGCCACACATTCTTTCACCATTCATGAGTATCATCTCCTACTAAAATTATTCACCACCGTGAACAAAGTCATAGCTCAACTATTTGAGAGATTATTGCTAATGCAAGTTATTCCTATTAACATTAGTTTTTTCTACTTTAGTAAATTTTAATTAGTAGATTGAATTGTATTTGTCAATTAGTTAATTTTAATTTAATTGTTCTATATATTTTATCTTCTTCTTATGTGTAGAGCCTTTAAACTTGTTGTTTGGTGGGAAATTGAAAAGAAGAGAGAATGTTGGGGTTGACATATGAGCAACTATGTAAGGTGATCAACACTAATCTACGAGAAGAATGGGTAGAGGACACATTAACTTCCTTTACATTTAGACTGCCAGAATTGCAAAGAAATGGTAAATTTTTCACTATGGTATTCGGTTATGGATGATGTTGGAGTTGATATGATGACATATTTTATGGCGCAAAATCCAAATCGCGAGTTTGATGAAATATGTGTCGAGTTCGCTAGTCATCTTGAAGAGGTGGATGATACGTATAGTATGCGCTCGAGTAGTGTCCATAGTGAGCTAGATGATCTTATGGATGAGGCCAATGAGGACAAGGATGATGGCGATGATGTTTATGAAGGTGAGCATCGAGTCGTATTTGCACATGTTTGCACCCTTGTTTCTTGATAATTTTGGCTTGAGTTTTTTCTTTCTTGGACTATTTTACGCTAGGTTGTGTTCCTTTGTTATATTTCAGGTCCTAGCATGTAAATTGAAGCATAGGCGCAAGTTTCAAGTCAATCGGAGATCATTTGGCAATTCGGGAGAAGAAACACGAGCATGACCTGAGAAAGAATGGATTTCTATCTCATATTATGGACAAATAATAATGGAATCTTGTCATGAAAAGATGGAGGACGAGACTATGAACGTCTGGGATCAAACGGCGACTGATTGGGAGTCCGGACGTGGGAGAACCGAAGCATTAAACAGAAGCGGAGGAATAAATACGGGCAGGAGCCTCGGCATTTTGAGGCAGATTCCCCTCCCATGCCCGTATTTTTAGTGTCGAGAGGACCCTTGGATGCGCTGAAACTTAACCAAAACGCGTGTTTTGGGCAAAATACGGGCATGGAAGAATTACGACCGTATTTCTGCCCGTATTTCGCACAGAATCGGGTTTTTGAGGCAGATTCGAGCCAAAGGAAAGAGAGAGCTGGGTTTTGGTTCCCAAAAACCCAAGGGACGAACCCTACAGAGAGAGCGACTTGGGAACATTCTTGGAGCTATTTTGGAGGATTTCTTTGCCATTGGAGCTCGGGAATCAAGCTTGGAGATGGAGATTGAAGATCTAGATCAAATTTATGCAGTCTCTCTCTTCTCTATGGAGTAACTTCCCTTCACTTAGGTTTTGAGGAACCCTAGTTCCATGTGTTAGGATCTTTCTTGTATGAAGTTTTGGATGCTATACTGTGTGAATATAATCGATTGAGGCATGATGTATTGAGTCAATTGAATTCTGATAAAATTCTCTTGATTTATGCTTTAACCTATGATAGATAGAATCTAATTAGGTTAATAGAGCTTCCTTGATTGATAGTAGTGAATTATTTGTGCGAGAGTTAGTTAATTCATTGCTTTGTACTGGAATTCATTCCATGTAGTGGAGATCTGTGTGAATCGCCTAGCAGTCTATTCAGGTGAAGGCTAGTCGCCTGTCAGGTATTCTGTCTAAGAGGGCTTGGTCAGCTTAAGAGATTCCAAGCTAATTTAGGATCTTCCGCAGTTTAATCAATAGTAAACAACAAAAAGGAATTACAACTTGATCCCAATTGAGGAGCTAGGGGGAATCATACCTAAGTGATTTCCCAACCTGTAATTAGTAGAGTAGTTTAGTAAATCAATCCTTAATCTAGTTTGCTAGATAATGAACTGAAGTTGAGTAATAGTAACTCTAGAGACCCGTGGATTCGATATTTATTACTTGTGCAACTATACTGCAGTCGCTTTCATTGGTTACACTTGGCCATTGTTAGGAGTTGTTTCGTAGTGTGTCAAGTTTTTGGTGCCGTTGCCGGGGACTTTCTAGATTATTAGGAAAGGCAGAAGTTTGTTACTTTAGCGTTTTTTACCCTTGCTTTTCACTTGGGTGTTTTTGTTTTTGTTGGTGCAAATCTGAATCCTGGATACTAATGTCTTCTCCAACCAGTGGGGGTATCCACCACCATCTGAGTGGTATTACCCAGAGACTTCCTGTAACATCCCGAATCGGCTAAAATCGTAGTTTGCACAGAATTGTAACATCCCGTTCCGGCTAAAATCGTATTTCGATCGCTAGAAAATTTCACGATTTAAAATCGGGTATTTTAATTGTATATCGACGAAAATCGGAATATCGATCGACGGGATAAATACCAATTACTATATTTATATATAGTAATACATATAAATAATTATATATGTTAATTAAAGTTACACACCTACTTGTGTGTCGCCTTGAGAGGAATTGCCAGGGGAAAAGAAATAAAAATAAAAAGTAAACGAAAAGCAGGCGGCAGAATGCTTTCATATATATATAAGTATTGTAAACCAAATCCCCCCGGTCCATTTCCATCTTCTCTCTTTACTCATTTAATTACCCAGAGATAGAGCAGCGCGCGGAGCAGTTCAGAGGAGGGGCGAGGGAAATTCTCATATCTCGATTCTTGAGGATTAGTAATTCAATAATCCCGTAAGTAATGCCTAATTCATCTATACATCGTAATTTATCGATTTAGAGTTTTAAAACGAGTTTTTGGTTCAGGAATTTCTCGAATTCCCGATAAGCCAAATTAGGGTTTCGAAGTATCCGGAAGCCGGATTGAGCCCAAATTTCATATACGAGCTTCCTGCAGCGAGGTAATCAATCCTATGGTTTTAATCCCTGAATTTTGGCAATTATTTAGGCCAGGGTCCAAATCGATGAATTTAGCTCCGGCCAGGGTTTGATGTGTTTTTATCAAGAATTTGACCCGGAGCCAAGAACTAATATTGACGGGGATACTGCAGGGGATATAAGGATGGTCTCGGATTTTAATTCGGGGTTCGTTCGTGAAATTGACGTTTTAGTACGAGAAGGTTAAACCGGTGTTTGAACGACCAGAACTGGTGAGGGATTAGCACGGCATACCGGGTTTGTCGTATCACGATAATTATATTGATGCTTAGAATTGACCTAGGTGAACTAGAATGGCATGATTAGGGGTGTATGAACTTTTGTGCTATATGTTGAACCCTGGATTGTTGTATGAATTATTGATTTGCCCTAATCGATATGGACCTGGCTTATGCTGATGATTGTGTATATGTTGCAAATTGTGGGCTTGACTGTTGATATGCTTTATGATGGTTCGAGAAAGTGATTGGGTATGACATTTCATGATTGATGTATTTGGATGTACAAGTGGGAAAATATATATCTCCTGGTGATATTATGATTTTTAAGGAGGATGACTTGCACGAGGGTTTATCCCGAGGAAGTGCAATAATACGACTCCTGATTTACCTATGTTGAGACAATTATGGCCAGGTCAAGTACATGTGTAAGTAACGAATTATGATTAAGCAAGATGAGATATGGATCATGTATAAGGACATCAAGTAAGAGTGATTTGGTCTCATGGTCAATTACATAGTAATTAGGGCTCCCTATGCTATTACTCTATTATGATATGTATGATAGTCACACCTCTCATGTGGTGGTGATTGAAGAATTCTTACGAGATATGACCACAACCAGAGCGGTGTCGGGGTATGACTACACCCATAGTGGTGTGGGGTATGTATGACCACATCCGACGGGATGTTGGGGTATGTATGACCACATCCGACGGGATGTTGGGGTATGTATGACTACATCCGACGGGATGTGGGGTATGTTTCCCGGGAGAGTTAATAGCATGGGAGTAGCCAGGCGCCTATAAGTAAAACATGATAAGATGCATATGCATAAGTCAAGGTGGTTGAGTCTTTTGCCTATTGGGATGTCGGATGGCTGAGGTCTGATCCTAGTGCTTTGGCTTGTTTGCTAGATGTATGGTAGGGGTATGCTCTGTTATGAACTCACGATGCTATGATTATCTCACTCAGCTATGAGCTGACCCTCTTTTATTCTTCTTCTCTGCTTATGCTATGTGTAAGCAGATCATCAACAGCAGCAGTAGATAAGTGTTAGGTGGGAGAGGAGCTAGAGTTGAAGCCAGGATGAGGTATGGTCTTCAACTATTCTGTGCTTGGACTACTACTCGGGATTTTGGCCAGTGATCCACACCTTTTTGTAAAAATGTTTTGAGAACGTTTTTCATGTGCATACTAGCTTCTGATGTAGTGTGAGATATCCATAGGTGTGGAAAGTTGATGATATGTGTATATTTATGTGGTTGTGTAAGTTATGACGACTATGATATGTATCAGTATAGTATGCAGTTGTGTAACATGAAACTGTGACTATGGCTATGAAAAGCCAATGCATATGGAAGTGAGTGTATATGTTTGTCTATGAATGCATGAATTTAGATGAATTATTTTGCAGGATCAGATGGAAGAACTGTTAGCCCATTACGCGAGTAATTCATGTCGAAATTTTATTTGGGTAAATTTTGATAATTAATGCAACACCCGAGATTATTTCCGCTGCAATTGTATGAACAATATGATTAGGTAATACGTACAGGGTAGGGTGTTACACTTCCTAGAGCAACCAAGGAGGAGAAGATTATGGATTCGGGTTTCAGTACCAACCCCCCTACTACGAAGAACAATCAGACCCCTGGGTATTTCAAGAACAATATCCTTATCAAGAAGAATTCCTCCCACAACTAGAAGGGCCATCAGACCTTGAGTTAGCCACAACCTTTACGGGCCATCCGGCAGAGCCATGCTACACTCCACAGCCAGATCCAAACTATCACTCTTGGCTTCTCGTGGAGCAGATTGCTCGAGTACCTAAGAGACCCTTTCCCGAGATGGATCCTCATATCCAGGTCATTGCCCAAAATTACTTCTCCTTCCCCGGTGAAACAGAGGATACCCTTCGGGGCATAAAGAAGCACATAGAGGTCATTGAGAAAGCTTGTTCACAGTTTTCTCAAGACAACCTTTATGCTGCCATACAAGTAGAGGAGGAGGAAGAAGAAGGAAATCATGAGGATGCTGAGGAGCATACGGAAGTTGTCACGGAAAGCTCCCATGATAATCATGATCAAGTGTATCCTCTGGTGGTAGATCACAAATTTCCCCATTTCCGCTCTGACATGCTGGGCCCGAGCAAGGAGATGCAAGCTGAAATTATTGAGAACCTTGCGTGGCGACTTGCTCTCCAATCCGTTATGGAAGAAGAAGAGAGAGAAAGGGTAAGGAAAGAAGTTGTGGAGGATGAGGAGAAAGAAAGCAAGAAGAGGTAGTTCTTGATTATTTCCAAGGAGAGAGACCACATTTTGAGGAAGGAAGGGGGTTGAAGAAGCGAGTGGTGTCCAGGCTGAGGATGAAGTTGAGGTGGAAGAGGCTTGCACCGGCCCTATAATACAAGTAGTATCCCCACCAAACTTCGAGAAACTACTTAGCAAGGACCCATTTGCAGTGTCTCTTTGCCAGACCAAGGCCACATCGACATCGGTCCCTCTTGGTGGATGCGATGGTGGTTAGTCGATACGCTTATATTTGGTTTGGAGCAATGAGACAAGAGAAGAAACGAAGAAGAGGTCTCGAGGGTGGAGACTTCAGCTGCATGAAGTGCACAAGCCTTCATCCCTTGCCACACCACCTGCTCGTGACTTGAGACTCCACCTCATAGATGAGAACCTCAACTTCAAAGAGGTTTTAGCATGGACTGAAACTTAGGAGCTACCGTCCGGCTCATGACGTGAAAGAAGTTCTTGTTGGGAGGCAACCCAACTAGTCTGTTTGCATTTCTTTCCCTATTTATCATTGGTTGAATAAGTTTTGTTCTTTGATTTTGGAGTCAATAACTCAACCTTTGTGAGATTTGTGGGGTGTTTGTGTTCCGAGTTCCGACTACGCTCTCCTCCTAGAATGCACCGCCTGCCCCGTCCACCATCATTCACCCTTGATCTAGTAACTTCATTCTACCCTCCTTATCTTTCCTCCATTGAGGACAGTGTCGTGCTTAAGTGTGAGGGGATGTTCGATTATGTATGTGTGTGAATGTTTGGGTGTATGTGTGTGCATGGAGCCTAGTCCACTGTCCAAATTTTGATTTGAGGGCTCCAAGCACGTGTTCCTTGCAATTTCCTGCTCAGTATGCTTTGAATTTATAGTCTTTATAGTAATATGCAACCTAGGGAGGTAGTGTAGCACTATGGACGATGTTGACGCATTAAAGAAGTCTCCTTTCTTCTTCATATTGTGTTGGTTAATTGTGTGAATTAGTGATCTTAGGACCCTTGAAATGTGTGGTATTGTGGACTCTCTACATGTCATGGACTCCTGTATCATGTTT
Source organism: Linum tenue (assembly GCA_946122785.1). NCBI lineage: Eukaryota > Viridiplantae > Streptophyta > Magnoliopsida > Malpighiales > Linaceae > Linum > Linum tenue. Next base: position 34,422,897 of record CAMGYJ010000002.1, read on the forward strand.
TGAAGTGAAAGGTGCTCGAATATGTGCTTTAAAATAATGTCTCCCGCGCGAAAAGGGCAAAAGTGTGTAAGGGGAGAAGGGAATTCGTTCCCAATTTCCACCTACTACCTCCAGCCCCCTTACATTTCTTTCCCCCGCAAAAGGCATGAGACATCCGCTCCCGACATGGCCGGTAAGAGCTGCTCACGGCATGGCCGATAAGAGCTGCTCCCGGCATGGCCGGTAAGATCTGCTCCCGCCATGGCCGGTAAGATCTGCTCCCGGCATGGCCGGTAAGAGCCGGGCTCCCTCAAAACCTTTGCTAGGTGGGAGCCCAGTTTTCTGGAAAAAAAAACAGGTTGGAACCCTTGAAAAAAAGAGAAAAAACAAGAAAAACAAGAAAAAAGGTTCCAACCCTTGAAACACGAGCATGACCTGAGGAAGAATGGATTTCTACCTCATATTATAGACAAATCATCATGTAAGCTTGTCATGAAAATAAGGAGGACGAAACTACGAGCATCTGAGATCAAACAGCGACTGATTCAGAGTCCGGACGAGGGAGAAACAAAGCATTAAACAGAAGCGGAGGAAGAAATACGGGCAGGAGAAATACGACCGTATTTTCCCCTCCCATGCCCGTAGTTTTAGTGCCGAGAGGAGCCTTGGATGCGCTGAAACTTAACCAAAACGCGTGTTTTGGGCAAAATACGGGCATGGAAGAATTACGACCGTATTTCTGCCCGTATTTCTCACAGAATCGGGTTTTTGAGGCAGATTCGAGCCAAAGGAAAGAGAGAGCTGAGTTTTGGTTCCCAAATACCCAAGGGACGAACCCTAGAGAGAGAGAGAGAGACTTGGGAAAATTCTTGGAGCTATTTTGGAGGATTTCTTTGCAATTGGAGCTCGGGAATCAAGCTTGGAGATGGAGATTGAAGATCTAGATCAAAATTATGCAGTCTCTCTCTTCTCTATTGAGTAACTTCCCTTCACTTAGGTTTTGAGGAACCCTAGTTCCATGTGTTAGGATCTTTCTTGTATGAAGTTTTGGATGCTATACTATGTGATTATAATGGATTGAGGCATGATTAATTGAGCCAATTGAATTTTGATCAAATTCTCTTGATTTTTGCTTTAACCTATGATAGATAGAATCTGATTAGGTTAAGAGAGCTTCCTTGATTGATAGTAGTGAATTGGTTGTGCGAGAGTCATTCAATTCATTGTTTTATACTGGAATTCATTCCATGTAGTGGAGATCTGTGTTAATCGCCTTAGCAGTCTATTCCGGTGAAGGTTACTCGCTTGTCAGGTATTCTGTCTAAGAGGGCGTGGTCAGCTTAATAGATTCCAAGCTAATTTAGGATCTTCCGCAGCTTAATCAACAGTAAAACAACCAAAAGGAATTACAACTTGAATCTAATTAAGGAGCTAGAGGGAATCATGCCTAAGTGAGTTCCCAACCTGTAATTAGTAGAGTAGTTTAGTAAAATAATCATTAATCTAGTTTGCTAGATAATGAACTGAAGCTAATTAATAGTAACTCTAGAGACCCGTGGATTCGATATTTATTACTTGTGCCACTATGCTGCAGTCGCTTTCATTGGTTACACTTGGCCATTGTTAGGAGTTGTGTCGTAGCGTGTCATGTAGAGACATATGTTCCCGCATCACATTATTTTTTGCTCCTAGAAGACTATGACAACGAGATGAGAGTTGACTCTTATGGAGATATGAATGATGATCTAGGAAGCCGCCCGAGGCAAGAATTCTACATTGGCTAGATATTTTGTTCAAAAGAAGTAGCACAAATGGCCTTGAAGCTTTACGCGATGGAACGTAACACAACTACATGGAGAGCAATTGCACATAGATGGTTCGAGTTGCCTACAAAGACTCTAGCGGTGATTGGATAATTAAAAAGGAAAATTTGCACATTCTTGTAGCAACACGACTCAGCCAAAGGATCATCGCCAACTTGACGTAGATAATATTTCTGACACTGTGAAGCATTTAGTTCAAGCCCAACCAGATATACGTGTCAAAGCTCTGCAGGCCGAGTGCAAGGATAGGTATCATAGTACTATTCGCTACAAAAAGGCATGGTATATATGCTAAGCAAAGGGCGATGGGAAAGCTTTATGGCAAATGAGAGAAATCTTACGATGATTTAAAGACGTTCATGCGCGTTATCAAGGTAAAAAATCCAACATCTATTATTGATTGGGTGACGGTCCCCTCATCTATGCCAGGCCACAAGATCTTCCAACGAGTGTTTTGGGAATTGTCCCTTGCATACAAGGCTTCAAGTGTTGTCCAGGATTCATCCTCGTTGATGGAACGTTTCTCACTGGGAAGTATGAAGGTACGTTGCTCATTGCAAGTTCCTTTGATGGTGAACAAAAATATTTCCGATTACATTTGCCATTGTCGAGAGCGAGAACACCCATAGTTGGCCATGGTTCATTAGACATATTTAGAGCTTGACTGACCGCATTGACATATGCATCATATCCGATCGACATGCGGGGTTAACTGAATCACTTAGAGATATTGGAAGAGGTTGGGTATGGAGGTTGTGTCTTCGACATTATGCCAACAACTTCAATAAAAAGCATAAATCTAGACTTATGCAATATCAACTGAAGAGGACTGGTAAATTTTAAAACATTGATTTTCAATGCTATGTTCTTTCAAACTGTCTTTAATATTAGCACTTAATTTTACTTTGTAAAATGACAGGTTCGGAAAGACTTATTCTGATGTTCAATCGTCAAGCTAATCAAGTTTGAAAATTGCGGACGAGAGAGGAAAACGATGCAGTTAGATGGCAAGTACCATATTCCTTCTCTTTATTCGTGATCCATCCACACTTTTTCCAAGGTTAAGAGAGCGGAGACAATCGTAGTAATCTCTGCACAACGGAGTATAAACAATTAGTTTTCTATGTAAATGGCACAAACGAATTAGCAAATGTTGTTGCTTATAAAATAACTTACCTCACCATCTACAAAAAATTGTGGGTTAACGTGTCGTGGAAGGTTTATACCAAGATCTCATCTTGTGGTACACTGGATAAAAAGATGTAGTGCACTACATTGACCTGCTTGACATTGTAACCAGCATGCACGGGGAGCTTGAATTTCATAATGGACTGCGAAAACAAGGGTAACTAGATGAATATCTCACCAAATCAATACGTTTTGGTCGAGACATACAAAAATAATAATTATCATGCTCTCTAAAACGTGGAGGATGTCTGTGCTCTAGTAAAGGGATGCTCGCAACTTTGACTAATCGTGTAACATCCCGAACCTTTTTCCGACAAGATACTGTCCGCTTTGGGCCTCTACACCCGCACGGATTTCGACTTGGGGTGCAATTCAAGGTGACTTCCCATAAGGTCACCCATCCTTGTTGTACTCCACACTGAGCACGTTTAACTTCGGAGTTCTCACAAGAACTCCTCCATTTCACCCCAAAACGCGTCGTGTCAGTTAAGGCCGGTTTCCTACTTATGAACCATGGATCTCTCCCGTGCTTTGTCGATGTGGGATTCTCCTAAGGTGTTACATACACCCCCCCTCGGGACTCAACGTCCTCGTTGAGGTTTGCCCCACCATCGTTCAAGAGGGACGCGGAGAGGCTCTGATACCACTTGTAACATCCCGAACCTTTTTCCGACAAGATACTGTCCGCTTTGGGCCTCTACACCCGCACGGATTTCGACTTGGGGTGCAATTCAAGGTGACTTCCCATAAGGTCACCCATCCTTGTTGTACTCCACACTGAGCACGTTTAACTTCGAAGTTCTCACAAGAACTCCTCCATTTCACCCCAAAACGCGTCTTGTCAGTTAAGGCCGGTTTCCTACTTATGAACCATGGATCTCCCGTGCTTTGTCGATGTGGGATTCGCCTAAGGTGTTACAACGCCCTTATGGCTAAGATGAAGCCAAATCGAGCTCGTGGAATTTCGAACAAGGAAGTTCAAACTAAACGAGCTGAAAAGTGGCAATGCAGGCTAATTCAAAATGTCTCAGTCATGTGTAAAGCCAACTCCGATGAGTCATGGGATCTATGGATGGCTTGTTTGGTTTGATCAGTTGAGTTGGAAGTGGGTGTGAACTTTTGGCATGATGCAATATGCCAAAGTTTAACTCATTCTTATTAGATAGTATTAAATAATAACATGGCTTAGTTAGGCTATGTAGTATGTGCATCACAAAGAAGAAGCCGCAACGTTGTTGGTACTTATATTTGGTAGGTGGCAGTAGGATTCTTGGGTGGGAAAAACATAGCTGCAAGGGTTTTAGATAGAAAGTCAGTAAGACTACCGCCAATTCAAGAGTTTATTGGGCTTGATTGTATTCCATTAAATAATATTGGCAAGATTTGGCAGAGGAAACCAATGAAATTAAATTACTTGGCCAATATAGGCAAATTGGTCATGGTTCAAAACAAGGCTGTCATTTTTTTTTTTTTTTACAAAAGATAATCATAAATTGATCGGAAAAAGGTAGTTACATCCTGGAATTCAGCTAGACCTAATAATCAAACAAAAAACTCATAGTCGGATACAAAGAGAGGGCTTTCCGAGCCACCAAGTGGGCTACCCTATTGTTCTGCCGGCCTACAATTCTCACACTAAACTCCGGATTACTGGCAAAGCACTGAATGACCTCTTGAAGAATCGCTCCCATCCGGTTATCCCTGGCATCAGCTAGCAGGATCTTCTCTATGACCACTTTATTATCCCCTTAAAATCGAACCTCCTTGAATCCATGATCAAGACACCAATTAACCGCCTCACGGAGTGCAAGAACTTCAACCACCATAAGGTCATCTATCATGCTAAACTGGACCCCATTAGCAAAAACAATCTCCCGGACCTGATTCATAATAACCATCCCACCAGCTGAATGCGAACCTCTCCTCGTTGCCCCATCCACCTACAAACCGTTGTCTGTGTCCCATATAGATTCAACGGATGCACCCTGGGCAGGTCTGAATTGGACGCACAGTCCTTCGGCAAACAAACCCACTCTTCATACTGCTGGTTAAGCTGTCTCATTAAGGCCGGGAACCCAAACTGTTTACCCTCAAAGACCACCCAGTTACGTAAGCGCCATATTCACCAGAGGACCATAACAACTTTTAGGAACAACGAGGGTTGCTGGATTAACGTCATCTCTCTTGAGAAAGAGCGGAAAAGTATGCCGCGGAAGACCTTGTCCCAGATACTCCAACCCCGCATAGTCCTAGAGAGCCCTAGCCACCGGACAATCCAGGAACATATGCTCCATTGTTTCCATCTCTTCCCAGCACACCTGCCACCGAGGGAGTACCGGAACCTTTTTCTCCCGCAAGGTCTCTGTAGTTGGCAAGATTCTTGAAAAGATCTGCCAAACAAAGACCTTTAGCTTAGGCGGCATATTGGCCTCCCACAGACGAATCCAGCTAGGTCGATCCAGCCAACTAGCCGTGACCCGAACAAGGCATTCATTCTAAAGCAATATAATAAGTAAATTAGGCCACAACAGCGGGTGGCTCTGCAGCGTTGCGGGAAGGAGTAAAAGTGTTATTAGTCGCTGGGAGCTTTGCGAAAATAAGGTAGCAGGGGTGTTGATTTTTTGTGATGAGTGTAGCCAATCGGGATTTGGCTAGTAAATGTAAAATAATAAAAACTATATCTTTTCTCTCTCTCCTCTTTTTTCTCTTCTCTGAGTGCTCGCAAAATTAGGTCGATGGCCGCCGTTGCCGACGGAGCCTCCCAGGGCGTCGTCAGTGGCGGCAGGTCCTGGGCTTCCTTGTTCCACGTTGCTGAAGAGAATCGATTGGATTATTACGAGTCAGAATTCGTTAATGGATCTCTTCGAATCCCTAAGTCGGTGATTGAAGAGGGAGCGAAGCATTGGGATAATAGCTTGGTTGGGCAGTTTCTTGTCGATCCCCCTTCAATCTCGGCGCTCCGCTTCTGGGCTAACTGGATTTGGGGTAAGGAAGGTGAAGTGAAGGTCTCTATGCTGGAGGATAGACTGGTGCTCTTTCAATTTCCTTCAGAATCGACTTGTCGATGGGTGTTTGAGGGAGGCCCATGGCATTACAAGGAGAAAATTATATGTCTGAGGCGTTGGGTTCCAGGAATCAGAGCGCTGGAGATAAACAACTCAGCCATTCCAGTGTGGGTCAACTTAACAGGTATTCCTGCTGAGCTAGCTTTACGAGAGGGACTAGGGAGAATCGCGAGTTCAATTGGTAAGCCTATGTGTATGGATCATTCGATATCCCAGAGGAAGAAGATAGGTGCAGTAAAGGTATGTGTTGAGGTTAGTGCCAAGAAGCCTTTGGTGAATAAGATTAGTATTACCCCTGATGATATGGAGGAGATGTATATTGGGATTGAAGATTGTGGATTACCCCGCTGTTGCACTTCCTGTGGTGTCTTTGGTCATGATTGTTCGATGCCCCCTCTGGGAGTTCTAACTAAGAGAGTTTGGAGGCCGAAGCAACTCCAGGTTGCTCCATTACAGGAGGTGATTAGTATTGAGAAAGAAGCGGTTTCTGTGCAGACAGTGGGGGAGAGAGTGTCTGAGAAGGGTAAGGAAGTAGTTGTTGATTCAACACCTCCAGTCACTCGGAGTGCGCTTCCCTTGCAGGAAGAGTTTAACAAAGTCATTAATGGGGCTAAATCAAAGTCTGTTCCCAGAAAATCTGCAACTATTTTACATTCTAATGCATTTGATCTGCTTTGTGGAAGGGACATCAAATTGCAGGCTCCTCAGAAGAAACAAGGTGGGCGTGAGGGGCTTAGGAGTAAGGGAGCCACTAAGGTGGCTGCTCCTCATAAATGACTACTCTCATATGGAATACAAGGGGTTTTAATAACCCCTTGAAGCATGCTTCTGTGCTTAAATACATCAGAGTTCATAAGGTTTCGCTTTTTGCACTTCTTGAAACCAGAGTACAAAAACAAGATAGTATAGATGAAATAAGGGAGAAATTTGTAGGGTATCAATTCACTGACAACTAATCTAAGAGCAGGTTAGGAAGGATTTGGATTGGGTGGAGTGATGATATGAAGGTGCAAGTTCTGAAGGAAGATGAGAATTTTATCCACTGTTTAGTGGCTGTACATAAGGGGTCTCAATTCTTCTTTATTGCTATGGATGGTTCGAATGAAGAAAGGGATAGGCTACAAACTTATAGAGCTATGGTACAGTGGAAGGTGAAAGGCTTTCCCTGGATGATTGGAGGGGAGTTCAATGCTATCCTTTGTCCTGCTGAAGCATCTAACTCAATTCCTATTACTACAAGCATGACAGACTTTAGAAGTTGGATTGAACAGATGGAGGTAGTAGATCATAAAGCAACAGGGCTTGTCTTTACCTGGGCCAATCAACAGCGACTTAATCCCATTGCCAGAAAGCTTGACAGACTGATGGTGAATGAGGACTGGTTTGAACATGTAACACCCCGTTTCAACTAAAATCGTATTACTGCCACTAGAAAATTTCACGATTTAAAATCGATCATTTTGGCAGTATTTCGACGAAAATCGGGTTATCGATCGATCGGATAAGTATACGTATTAATTTTATATATATATATATATTATATATATATACACACGGTCCATTTAATTCACCGACTCATCATTTTCCCATTCCACTTCTTCTCCTTTCCATTTTTCTGGACCGAGAAGCAGAGGCGCACAGGGCATCGCGGGGAAAATTTCACAGCTCAATTCTTGAGCTCTAGTAGCCCAAAAATCCCGTAAGTAATGCCTAATTCATCTATTCATCGTGATTTACCGATTTAGAGCTTTAAAACGAGTTTTTGGTTCAGGAATTTCTTGAATTCCCGATAAGCCAAATTAGGGTTTCGGAGTATCCGGAAGTCGGATTAAGCCCAAAATTCATATACGAGCTTCCTGCAACGAGGTAATCAATCCTCTAGTTCTAATCCCTGAATTTTGGCTATTATTTAGGCCGGGGTCCAAACCACTGAATTTAGCTCCGGCCAGGGTTTGATGTGTTTTTATCAAGAATTTGACCCGGAGCCTAGAACTAATATTGACGGGGATACTGCAGGGGATATTAGGGCGGTCTCGGATTTTAATTCGGGATTCGTTCGTGAAATTGATGTTTTAGTACGGGAGGCTAGAACCGGTGTTTGAACGACCAGAACTGGTGAGGGATTAGCACGGCATACCGGGTTTGTCGTATCACGATAATTATATTGATGCTTAGAATTGACCTAGGTGAACTAGAATGGCATGATTAGGGGTGTATGAACTTTTGTGCTATATGATGAATCATGGACTACTGTATGATATTATTGACTTGCCGTAATCGAGATGGACCTTGTTTATGGTGATGATTTCGTATATGTTGCAAATTGTGGGCTTGACTGTTGATGGTGGACCTTGTTTATGGTGATGATTTTTCATGATTGTTGTATTTGGATGCATATGTGGGAAAATATATATTCCCTGGTGATATTATGATGTTTAAGGAGGATGACTTGCACGAGGGTTTATCCCGAGGAAGTGCAATTATACGACTCCTGATTTACCTATGTTGAGCCAATTATGGCCAGGTCAAGTACATGTACAAGTAACGAATTATGAGTAAGCAAGATGAGATATGGATTATGTATAAGATTACCAAATAAGAGTGATTTGGTCTCATGGTCAATTACATAGTAATTAGGGCTCACCATGCTATTACTCCGTTATGATATGTTATGTCACACCCCTGATGTGGTGTTGACCGTTGATTCATCATGAGATATGACCACGCCCAGAGTGGTGTTGAGTCCGATATGACCACACCCATAGTGGTGTCAGGTCCGATATGACTACACCGGCAGTGGTGGGTCCGATATGACCACATCCACGAGATGTTTGGTCCGTATTCCCGGGAGAGTAATTAGCATGGGAGTAGCCAGGCGCCTATAAGTAAAACATGATAAGATGCATATGCATAAGTCATGGTGGTTGAGTCTTTTGCCTATTGGGATGTCGGATGGCTGAGGTCTGATCCTAGTGCTTTGGCTTGGTTGCTAGATGTATGGTAGGGGTATGCTGGTTATGAACTCACTATGCGATGATTGTCTCACTCAGCTATGAGCTGACTCTCTTTTGTTCTTTTCCTCTGCTTATGCTATGTGTAAGCAGATCATCAGCAGTAGCAGTAGCAGTAGCAAGTACTTAGGTGTGGGCAGAGCGAGGAGTTAAAGGCAGGATGAGGTATTGTCTTCAACTATTTTGTGCTTGGACTACTACTCGGGATTTTGGCCAGTGATCCACACCTTTTTGTAAAATGTTTTGAGAACGTTTTTCATGTGCATACTAGCTTGTGATGTAGTGTGAGATATCCACAGGTGTGGAAAGTTGATGATATGTGTATATTTGTGTAATTATGTAAGTTGTGACGATTATGGCATGTATCAGTATAGTATGCAGTTGTGTAACATGAAACTGTGACTATGGCTATGAAAAGCCAATGCATATGGAAGTGAGTGTATATGTTTGTCTATGAATGCATGGATTTAGATGAATTATTTTGCAGGATCAGATGGAAGAACTGTTAGCCCATTACGCGAGTAATTCATGTCGAAATTTTATTTGGGTAAATTTTGATAATTAATGTAACACCCGAGATTATTTCCGCTGCAATTGTATGAACAATATGATTAGGTAATACGTACAGGGTAGGGTGTTACAGAACAATTCTCTGACTGTGTAGTGGAGTTTCTTCCCCTGATTTCTCTGACCACTGTGGGATCCTAGTCCAGCCACATGTCCCAACCAAAAGCTTCCCCAAACCTTTTCGGTTTTATGATATGTGGTTGGAGCATCCCTCTTTCCCTGACATTCTACATAAATGTTGGCAAGGCTCATCTCATTCGGGTTTGTTTGGAGTTAGGAAGAAGTTGGTCTCTCTCAAGGCTGAACCGAGGAAGCTAAATAAAGAAGAGTATTCAGACATCTCCAAAAGAGTTAAGGAGAAAAGAGAAGCACCTAAGGCTAAGCAACTGCAAGCTTTAGAGCATCCCACAGAAGAACTGTTTGAAGAGGTCAACGTGATCACTAAGGATTTTCTTCTGCACTTGGCTTCAGCTGAGGAAGCGATTTATAGGCAGAAATCTCGTATCAACTGGTTAGGATTGGGGGATACTAATTCCTCTCATTTCCATTCCTCTGTTAAAATTCGAACTGCAAAGAAGCAAATTAGGAAACTTATTGCTTCTAATGGTGAGGAAATAACAGAGGTACAGGACATAGCAGATGAAGCTGTTTGTTTTTATAAAAATCTGTTTGGGGTGATCAATCCAGAAGTAATGGTTGATACCAATTTTCTTGATAGCTTTATAAGAAGTAGATTAACCACGGAAAACCAGAAACTCTTGTGTGACAGAGTTACTGCTGAGGACGTGAAGTCAGCACTGTTTGAAATGGATCCATCAAAATCTCTAGGGCCGGATGGATGGAATGCTGCTTTCTTTCAACGATGTTGGGGTTTGGTGGGGCCAGAAATCACTCAAGGGATACAATATTTCTTTACTTCAGGGCGGCTACCTAGAGGTATGAATTCGGCATCTCTTACTCTCATCCCTAAGATACCTAATGCAGATAATCTCTCTGCCTATCGTCCCATAGCCTGCATAAATGTCCTCTATAAAATCATCTCAAAAGTGATTGCCAACAGGCTAAAAAAGGTTCTATCTTCTATAATTAGTAGGAATCAATCAGATTTTATTCAGGGGAGAAGCATAGTTGAAAACATTCTCATGGCACAAGAAATTGTACAGAATTACAATAGGAAACATATTTTCTCTAGAGGGGCTGTGAAAGTTGACCTTAAAAAGGCCTTTGATTCAGTTAACTGGGAGTTTCTGATGTGTGTGATGGTGAAGATGGGCTTTCCCTCAGTTTTTTGTCACTGGATCAAAACATGTCTATCCTCAGCCTATTTTAGTATCACAATACATGGGAGTCTTTTTGGTTTCTTTCAAGCTGCTAAAGGGGTGAGACAGGGGGATCCAATCTCCCCCTATCTCTTCACTATTGCCATGGAGCCCCTCTCTTGTATGCTGGATAGGGCTGCTTTGAGCCATGTGTTACCTTTCCACCCTCAGTGTAAGTCTATTGGTCTGACCCACCTTGTTCTCGCGGATGATCTTCTTATATTCACAGAAGGGTCAGCAATGGCCCTTGGTAGAGTTCGGCAAATATTAGATGACTTTTATAAATTATCAGGGCTTCAATGCAACCCTGAAAAATGTGAAGTCTTCTTTGGAGGACATGCAAATCAGTTCAAACAGAAATGCTATTCAGGTATCAGGGTTTAAAGAGGGTCACCTGCCTGTGCGTTATTTGGGACTTCCATTGATTTCTGGGAAACTGACTTGTAGGGAGTGCTCAATTTTAGTTGATAAGCTCACTAGTCGTATTCGAGGATGGAGGGCCAATAAGTTGTCATATGCAGGGAAGCTCCAACTTATCTATTTTGTATTGTATTCAATTGTTAACTACCAGATGGCTATCTTTGTTTTTCCTAAGAAGATGATTAAGGCAATACAGAAGGTGTGTGCTGATTTTCTGTGGCATGGGGATGGAACTAGTAGAGCTAAGGTGGCATGGGAGAATCTTGTTGTGCCTAAGAAGGAAGGAGGTTTAGGGATGAAGGATTTACTGACTTGGAATGTTTCCTGTGTCTCTAGGCTACTCTGGCTGCTCCTCATACAAGGGGGTAGTTTCTGGGTGGCCTGGGTGTACAAATACAGGATTCGATGGGAGACTATCTGGCAGGTTAAAAACAACTCTACTGGCTCCTGGATCTGGAAACAGCTACTGAAGTTAAGGCCCTAGGTTCAGTTTAGAATGGAGGTTGATTCAATGGGAAGAGTAACATGGCAGGGGAAGCTAATCAACAAATTCTCAATTTATACCATTTGGCAAACTATCAGGCCTAAAAGGCCAGTGGTTGATTGGTGAAAGGTTATCTGGAATAGATTTGTTATACCTAAGAATCGATGGTGGTGGCTTGGCTTGTTATCTTGGATCGAATAGCTACTAAAGATAAATTGAAATACCGGGGTGTCTTGCAGGAAGACCAGTGTATTCTATGTAAAAATGACATTGAGACTCGCGAGCATCATTTTTGTCATTGCAACTACTCTGTGGAGTTTGTGAATTGTTTGCTGCAGAAACGTGTCGCTTTGTCTAGCAGCTGGGACAATATGCTGAAGCTGATATGCAGAAGTGCGAGGAAAGGTGGGAATAATAGTTGTGTCGAGGTGGTAGTATGGTGCTGGTGTGTGTCCTACATCTGGAAAGAAAGATGCAGAAGATGCTTTGGGGGCATTCAAAATCGTTTTCTTAGTTGGCAGGACAGCTACGAGTAGAGATCAACATGTATTGCTGTGGGAAGCCAAAATTTGGTTCATGGGTGAAGGGTTCAGATTACTCTTGTCTTCGTTTTTAGAACACTTCTCAGTTTTTTTACCTGTATTGGCTTCGACTAAATGTATTTTTTCGACTCTTAATCTGGGTTTTCAGCTTTAGAGGAAAGCTTATGAAACTGCTAATTACCGGATAAAAATAATAATAATAATAAAAAAGCATTACACTATTTGGCCGAGGCAGCGATGCAGGCCTGCGAAAGGAAAAAAACAAAAGAAAAAAAAGTTGGTCGTTGTCGTGTCGCAGGCCAAAGTTATACAAAGCAACGTTGTTGTCATTTAATTTGGCCAAATTTTAATTGAAAATTAGAAATAAAAAGGTTCAAGCATTGTCGTTTTGCTAAAGCGAGACTGCGGGCTTCACTGCAGCATTGCAATGAAAGCCGAGATTAGTAAAAAAATTAAACACAACTGCACAACAGATTTGATAAATAAACAAATTAAACTTATGATTTGTTGACAAATCCAAGGTAGATCCTAAATAAGTATAATATTAGTGATGACATAAACAACAATAGATACTGATACTTTTGTGGACAGGTTTCACATACAGCATAACACCACCATTCTAAACTTTGACGTACAACTTTGTTTTTGATGAAGTGCTTATTAGTTATTACATAAAATGTTAGTGTTTGATAGTTAATGGGTCAATAAATTGAATTGATTCTTACCTCTTTTCCATCTTTAATTGATTTAGCATTTGCATGATTTTGGTTGAAATGTAGTTGTTGAGGTGTTCGTGCTTTTCACTGGAAGAGTTGGTCAATCTCAGTCAATTTTTTACCAAGAAAAAAGAATGATAATTAATCCATTCTGTTATTTGAAACTTCAAACTTGTAACGCGCAACCAAATACAGTGATTAAATTGTCATGAATTTCACCTTGACCCAAATTAATAATTTATGACTTTCTTGGATTTGTCAACATCAAAGCCACTCCGGTCTCCAGATGAGGAGAAGGTTTTCTCCTTGCAAATTTAACAATCCTTTAATTAAATGTCATATTTATTTGCAAATATTTTGATTAATAATGACAAAGTGATAACACCTAAATTATACATATATTTGCCTACACTTTTGCATCCTAAAATAACATAAATTGTATTAAGTTCATTCAATTTCCCGATTTTATGTTTGGTTTTGTGTTTGAGTCATGTTTCAGGGTATTCTATCCAATAAGAACGGAATAATGTGTCATTTCCACAAAAAGATGGTTAGGGTTCGAAATCTGGCGTCGGTGGAACTCGAGCCCACGAAGTCCCGGGCGAGGGCAAAGAGCCGTACCACTCCGGCCGCGTCCCCTTTTGTTATCAATATACGAGACCCATCGTGTATTATGGTGATGAATCACGGAAAGAGAGCTAATTAACAATGTAGAGTCAAACCGCAAACTGCCTATTGCTAAACATAAGGAAAAGCTGGTTCATTTTGGGATTCTCGTGTGATGCTAGCAGGTCCATTATTCGGGAAGCAAGCAGCTGCATCGTCCTAAGCAAGCAGCTCCTCCTCCCTTGCCTTCGTAGCTGAAGCTAGTAGCTGTTGCCTTCGTAGCTGAAGCTAGTAGCTGGTGCAAAATGAAGCAAGCTGGAGAATTAAATGGACAAGCAAGCACGTCCAAATAATGAAGCAAGCACGTCCATTAAGCTCGTCCAAGCTCGTCCAAGCAAGCTGGAGAATTAAATGGACAAGCAAGCTCGTCCAAATAATGAAGCAAGCACGTCCATTAAGCTCGTCCATACCTGAAAGCTGCCTCGTCCATTATTTTGAAAGCAAGCAGCTGCCTCGTGCATGAATGAAAGCAAGCAGCTGGCCATTGAAAGCAAGCAGCTGGCCATTATCAAAGCGAGGGACAAGCAAGCAGCTGGTCCATTTATTACAAGCAAGTAGCTCAAGCAAGTAGCTCATTTTGTACTATTGGGAGAGGACACACACTAGAGAGGCTACCATTTTTCTTCACTTTGCTCTTCCTTTCTTGTATTTGAAGTTAGCCAAAACTCTGTCCACTTTTCATTCCAAACTCTTGTTACTTCTTTTCATTTCGTTAGTCATATCTCGTATTTCATCCATCGTGGTTCTCATGTTCGTGTTCGTATTTGGGAATACCGTGGTATATTTCGTTATTGAGATTACCGAAGTAAGCTTCTGTTCTGTGGGGTTTGATAATCATTTGTGGTGGTAGATTGGTCGGTTTCCACCGTCTTCGCCCAACGATTATTCCCCCGTCAGATGTTTGCTAGGTGTAGTCTATTAACTCAATATACATACCGTATTCTCGACCCCTCCGTCTTTGTCGTCGTCATCATCATGGTTATGTTCTCAACCTCCATCTTTCTAAATCTCATCATGTCCGGCTAATCTTCTAGTTGTTCCGGATTTGATGAACCCTAATATGTTTTACTTTGATTGAGTGGTATCTTTGATATAGACGTGTTGTTCTCGTTCTTACGATCTTTTCTCGACTTATCATGTGCAAGTATCAATAGTACGCGTCTATTGTATATTTTATCTGATACATGTAAATGAGACTGCGAGGTAATTTTGCATGTTAGATTCCTCGTGAAAAGAAGGAATTGATCGGAGCCACCGGCAATGGGGTCACGTAGTTCCTCTGGATTAGCTTAAAAACCTAATACGAAAGTTCATAAATCTGGTTATTGCTTTGGTTTAAGATTTTTGTAAGCCACGGTTTCACTTGATTCTTAATTCAAAAGGGTGTTAATACATGTGCGAACGGGTTAACACTAAATTGGGAATTTTCACGGTCTAAGATATTAACATTCGTCTATGTTAAATTCAACTTGTCTGTAAAATGCATATTAGGGGGATTCACTTCCAGGACAACGCCTTCTCCACTTGATTTTACTTTGAAAACTACTTTATTGTGTTTTATTATTGCGTGTGTTTTTATTTCTAAACGAAAATCAACTAAAAACGATTGACTAGATAATAGGTAAAAGCTTAGTACTAGTACACGAAGTCTCTGTGGATACGACCTTGCTTCCTGCTATACTACATTAGAACGATAGGTACCCTTGCCTATTTTTCCTGTGATAGTTACGGGCGATCAAGTTTTTGGCGCCGTTGCCGGGGACTAAGTTATTAGAAAAAGCTTTGAACTATTAATTTAGTCGCTTTATTTTTCTTGTTACTTGTTAAATCACACTTGTTGCTTTCACGGGTTGTTCTTGTTTTTGTGCATGAAATAGTGCATGACCCGAAACCACCCACGTGGACTAGTCGACCTTGATCCCGAGATCGAGAGAACTCTTCATCAACGAAGGAGAGAGCAACAAGTGCAGCCACACACAATGGCGGAAGAACACGCCGAAGTGAACAATCGGACAATGTCTGATTATGCCCGTCCCACCTTGGACGGAACTCACTCAAGCATCCGAAGGCCCAATATCGAAGCCAACAACTTCGAAATCAAAACTGGGATGCTACAAATGATCCAAAATCGGGTACAATTCAATGGGATGCCCGACGAAGATCCCAACACTCATATCAAGAAGTTTCTGGAGCTCTGTGACACCATCAAAATCAATGGTGCATCCGTCGATGCTATTCGCCTTCGACTATTCCCGTTCTCTCTCGACAACAGAGCACGGGAGTAGCTTGACAGTCAACCACGGAATTCCATCACAACGTGGGACGGCTTAGCTGAAAAATTCTTAGCAAAATATTTCCCACCAAGTAAGACGGCGAAGCTGAGGAACGACATCGCCGCCTACCGCCAAGAAGACTCTGAAACTCTCTACGAAACTTGGGAGAGATTCAAGAACACCCTCAGGAGATGCCCTCGTCACGGCATTCCCCATTGGCTGCAAATGCAAACTTTCTACAATGGGCTAAATCCTGAGACGAAACAATCAATTGATGCAGCAGGGGGTGGCACCATCAACAACAAAACACCTCCCCAAGTAGAGCAGCTAATCGAAGACATGGCAATGAATAGCTATGAATGGTATTCCCCCCGAAACAAGTGCCGACCACAGCCAACCAGAAGTGCCGGACTACACCAAGTCGACCCAGTTACAGCCTTGGCCGCACAAGTTGAAAACCTCAACAAAAAGTTCGACCAGCTCACTGTATCCGGCAAGGTGTTCAAGTGCGAATGGTGTACTGGTGACCACAACACTACCGAGTGCAAGTTGATCTCCTCAACATCTATCACCGAGCATGTTGATTATATCAACAATCCTCAGAGGAGCGGAAATCCATATAGCGGCACATACAATCCAGGATGGCGAAACCATCCAAACTTCTCTTGGTCCAACCAAGGGAATCAACGAGCTCCACTCGGATTTAATCAAGCATCATCAAGCAATTCCAATCAGCACCATCAACAACTGCCACCACAAGAAAAGAAATCTAGTCTCGAAGATATGATTGGCAAGTTCATCTCCACCTCCGACTCCAAATTCCAAGCTTTGGACAAATACATTTCCGTCTCCGAGGATCGATTCCAAAACCTTGAAGCGGGCCAACGACATATTCAAGCTTCTGTGCATAATTTGGAAACACAAGTTGGGCAAATAGCCAAGCTACTTTCTGAGAGAAATCAAGGTAGCCTGCCGAGCGACACCGAAATCAATCCGAAGCAGAAGCAACATTTGAAGGCCATCTCACTCCGGAGCGGCAAAAAGTTGCAACCGAGCAACTCCCCTCAAACCGACAAAGATACAAATCCAGAAAAAGATGCGGACACCACTCAGCCCCAAAAGCTCGTGGTGCCAGAATACAAGCCAAAAATTCCATTCCCATCACGAATCCACAAGGATCGCCTTGACGCACACTTCGGCAAATTCCTGGACCTCCTGAAGCAAATTCATGTTAACATCCCATTTGTGGATGCCATGTTTCAAATGCCAAAGTATGCTCGCTTCCTTAAAGAAATCCTCACCAACAAGCGAAAATTAGAGGATCTGTCAACAGTGATGCTAAATGAGGAATGTTCGGCCATCCTCCAAAACAAGCTTCCGGAGAAACGAAAAGACCCAGGGAGTTTTACTATACCTTGCTTAATTGGTTCTGTGTATAGGTGTCAAAACATGACCCGACCCGAGTAACCCGCCCAACCAACCCGATCCGCGACCCGCCCGCAACCCGATTGGACTAAAAGTCAAAGACCCGCAACCCGCCCGACCCGCAATCCACTTGACCCGCAACCCGCATAACCCGCAACCCGCTTGACCCGCAACCCGCTTGACCCGAACCCGCTTGACCCGCAACCCGCTTGACCCGCAACCCGTTTGACCCGCAACCCGCTTGGCCCGTAACCCGACTAACCCGAACCCGATTAACCCAACCCGAACCCGCCCGATTGGCACGAATAATACTACATAATATATTTTGTGTATAAATATTATATGTAAATAATATATATAAAGTTTATTATTTTTTCATCTTTCCCACCAACAACAAAGGTTTACTTTGTGTTGACAAATGACAACTGTCATTAAATTGAATCACATAATAGTCTCACTGTCTCGGTAAATCGAATCACATAATACTTTCTGGTCTCTCTCCCTTTTAGTTGAATCAAATAAACAACAAGTTCAAATTATAACAAATCAATTACGTGGACTAGCTGGCTTATGTGCTGGTCTTTCCCATCCGAGGGACACGGTTCAAAGCCTTGTCCCAGAAGAGGCATATTTTTTTAACATGTTTTTGTATGTCAACTTATACATAAAATTCACTTAATGTATAACATAGTTAGTAAAATATGGTACGAGAAAGTTGCGTATAAAATACTTACGGGTATTATACTTCATCTCTTAGGTAATGCTACGTTTAATACTACGTTAATAGTAATAAATATATAAAACTAATTACTTTTATAAATAAATCAATATGTAAAAATAGTAAATTTAATAATACATAAAATTCACTTAATGTATAGCATAGTTAGTAAAATATGGTACGAGAAAGTTACGTATAAAATACTTACGTGTATTATACTTCGTCTCTTAGGTAATGTTACGTTTAATAGTACGTTAATAGTTATAAATATATAAAACTAATTACTTTTATAAATAAATAAATATGTAAAAATAGTAAATTTAATAATTCATTTCATTAAATACGGATATTAAACGTTTGGAGTCGTAGGACATATGTTCTTCTCAATAACCAACAATATCATAATACATAACTATAGTTCATGGTTTAAGGTTAGTGCATAGGGTATACGGTAGTGGACTCGTGGTTTAGAGTTTGGAGTAATAGGGCATATGTCCTTCTCAATAACCGAATAGAAAATTGACTCAACTTACATTCTTCACATAACATACGTTGTAGCTTATTCCAACAATTTCATAACATATAACTATAGTATAGGGTATAGCCGTATAGGGTCATGGTTTAGAGTTCATTGTTTGCATGTTTGGGTTATGGAATTATGGTTAAGGATTGAGGTTAGTTTTAGGGTTAATTACTTAATGTTGTGATTTAGGATAATGTATGGTTGATGGTTAAGGTTAGTTTTAGGTTTCAGATTTAAAATAGTGTTATAGGGTTAGGGTGTAGGGTTAGGGTTTAGGGTTTAGGGTTGCATAATTCTAAACACGGTAATCTATTTAACTATTTTCAGTCTTCATTTCCCGTGACTACTTAATGACATAGTTCTAAACACGGTTAATTACCATGATTAATGTGACAATTCATCTTTCCAAAATTTAGGTTAAAATCTAGATGAACTTAAAAACAATCATAAAACCGATTGATTTGGCACCTAAGAAAACGTTAATGTCTAGATAAAATTGGGATTTAATCTCTAATGTTCCAGCACGTCAATTGTGATTTATTTATAATTGACCTAGATGGGATTTAATCTCTAATGTCAATTGGGATTTAATCTCCCGCCAGCAAATAATTGGGGACTAATCTCTAATAAAACAATTATATTGACCCCAGCCAAACATTTCTCGTCTCCAGCCAATTTTTTTGTTATCCCGCCGCTTTCCTCATATCCCCCGCCAGCGCTTTCATCATCCCGCCCCAGGCCCAGCCAAATTTTCGTTCCAAAGAAATTATCCCCACCAAACTGGCCGCCAAATAATTCTCCCCGCCAGCTCTCCCCATAAATTTCGATCCAAAATTCCCTCCCGCCCACTGATTCCCTCCCCGCCTCTCCGATCTAAATTTTCGCTTTTTCGCTCCATAACCCAAAAATTTAGCTCTCCCAAATTCTAAAATGACGCCCAAATCTGTTATAGAAAGATAAAAGGTACCACCCACTGAATTCAAGGTAACATTTGCATGTTAATATATGTATGGTGGATATATGACTAGCGGTTTATAATTAGCTACGCGAAAAATGCAGTGCTAGATATTAGTAATAATTTGTAGATGAAGTTGAGTAAGGAATATTAAAAGCGTGTGTTACCATATAAAATAAGAATGAAAGTTAAATTATACTAGAAAGCACGAATAAGCACGAATGTGAACAAAATAAAAGCACGAGATGGTTTCATAGGTTTATGATCAAACAAGTTGTCAGCTTTTTAATTTCTTGTTGTTCAACTCTTTATTTATGTTGGTTCTGTAACCTTAATGAATCCTCTACAAGGTACCAACAACTAGCAACATCAAACTTGTTTATGATATATTCAAGCAAAATATAGTCATTCATTTGTTTAATAATGTACATTCATGTTTTATTCATTGCAATATGGTGATCGGTGAGTTTGTTTTAAATTAGTGTAATAACTCCCTAAAAAAAATAGTGTAATAACTAATTAAAAAAAAAAACTCGATGGTGTGGACCGAACAACCCGCAACCCGACCTGTTGTAACCCGCAATCCGATCAACCCGAACCCGATTGATCCGCAACCCGATCAACCCGGAACCCGACTGATCCGCAACCCGATCAACCCGAACCCGATCAACCCGCAACCCGATCAACCCGCAACCCGATCAACCTGCAACCCGATCAACCCGAACCCGCTTGACCCGCAACCCGTTTGACCCGCAACCCGTTTGACCCGCAACCCGACTGAACCCGACCCGAACCCGCCCGAACCCGCCCGATTGACACCTATAGTTCTGTGTATATTGATAAATCTTTAGCTGACCTTGGAGCAAGTATAAATGTTATGCCATATAAAATGTTTAAACGTTTAGGGCTAGGTGAACCTAATCCTACACGAATGAGCATCCAGTTGGCTGATCGTTCCATAGTGCATCCTAGGGGAATCATAGAAGATTTAATTGTTAAAATTGGCTCATTCATATTCCCCGTCGATTTTGTGATCCTAGATATTGATGAGGACGTCGATGTGTCATTAATTCTTGGTAGACCGTTTCTTGCAACTGCAAAGGCTCTAATTGATGTGAATGATGGAAAATTGATTTTGAGAGTAGGGGAAGAACAAATGACATTCAAAATTCCAGAAAGCATGAAATATGCTCGTGAAAATGATGATGCCAATTTTTGTTCGGATATAATTGATGCTGAGACTGCTAACTTTGTTTCTGAGATTCTTCATTCAGATGCTTTACAGCTTTGCCTTACTCAAGGACAGGAAACAACGGGATCTGTCCAACAAATTGAGCAAGCTGCACTATTGGAGGAATCCGAAGAATTGGAGCAGGAGGAGAAGGTGGCAGAACTCCCTAAATCGGAGAAAATCAAGTCCTCCATCGAAGAACCACCAACTCTCGAACTGAAGCAGTTACCAAACCACCTCGAGTATGCTTTCCTTCGAGAGAACTCCAAGCTCCCCGTCATCATCAACGCGGCCCTAACTGAGGAGCAGAAGGGGAGATTGATCAAACTACTGAAAAGTCATGAACGAGCCTTGGCTTGGAAGATCTCCGACATTCGAGGAATCAATCCCTCATTTTGCACGCACAAAATTCTGATGGAGGATGACTATAAGCCGGTGGTCCAGCCCCAACGTCGACTCAATCCGAACATGAAGGAAGTAGTGAAAGCTGAGGTGATCAAGTTACTCGATGCTGGAGTAATTTACCCCATCTCCGACAGTTCATGGGTGAGCCCTGTCCAGGTAGTCCCGAAAAAAGGCGGGATGACCGTCATCACCAATGAAAAGAATGAGCTCATCCCCACCAGAACAGTCACCGGTTGGAGAGTCTGCATCGACTATCGTCGCCTGAATGATGCCACCAGAAAAGATCACTTCCCACTCCCATTCATTGATCAAATGCTCGAGCGATTGGCCGGCCACAATTACTATTGCTTCCTCGATGGGATGTCTGTCTACTTTCAGATTCCCATCTCACCAGAAGATCAAGAGAAAACCACATTCACTTGTCCGTACGGCACTTTTGCGTATCGGCGCATTCCTTTCGGATTGTGCAATGCACCAGCAACCTTTCAACGGTGTATGATTGCCATCTTTGACGAGTTGGTGGGAGATATCATGGAAGTCTTCATGGATGACTTCTCAGTATTCGGAGATTCCTTCGACAAATGCCTCCACAACCTCGAAAAAGTTCTAATCCGATGCGAAGAGACGAATCTCGCTCTCAATTGGGAGAAATGCCACTTTATGGTGACCGAGGGCATTGTCCTTGGACACAAAATTTCATCACAAGGCATCGAGGTTGATCGAGCCAAAATTGACGTCATCTCCAACCTTCCACCACCAGTCAATGTGAAAGCAATAAGGAGTTTTCTGGGGCATGCCGGCTTCTATCGACGCTTCATCAAAGACTTCTCCAAAATTGCTCGACCATTGACAAAGCTTCTCGAGAAGGATGCTCCATTTGACTTTACGGCGGAATGCAACGAAGCATTTGCGGCACTAAAGCACAAACTGACCCACGCCCCGATTATGGTGGGTCCCGACTGGAGCCTCCCGTTCGAACTCATGTGTGATGCATCTGACTACGCCGTAGGAGCTGTCCTCGGCCAAAGGTATGACAAACATTTCAAACCAATTTCCTATGCAAGTAAAACCTTAAATGATGCTCAAGAAAATTACACAACAACTGAAAAGGAATTACTAGCTGTGGTGTTTGCATTTGATAAGTTCCGATCATACCCTGTTTTATCACGATGCGTTGTTTTTAATGATCACTCTGCTTTGAAGTATTTAATGAACAAGACAGATGCTAAACCTCGTCTGATTCGATGGATTCTTCTTCTCCAAGAATTCGACATCGAAATTCGAGATAAAAAAAGGAGCAGAAAATTTGGCAGCAGATCACCTTTCCCGACTGAAAAATCCAAAAGATGATGTTTCGGATGAAATCAATGAAACATTTCCGGATGAACGACTCTACACTGTAGGAAGAGTTGAACTTGACACCCCGTGGTATGCGGATTTTGCCAATTACTTGGTGGGAAAGACTCTGCCAACTGGGCTCTCGTACCAACAAAAGAAGAAATTCTTTTCTGACCTTAAATCTTATTTTTGGGAAGAGCCATATATGTTTAAAGTCTGTGCAGATTGTATCATCCGCCGATGCATCCCGCAACCCGAAGCATGGAGCATAATTTCTCATTGCCACCAAGGTCCGACCGGAGGACACCACGGAGCCAACCGCACAGCGCGAAAGGTATTGGAATGTGGATTTTATTGGCCAACAATCTTCAAAGATTGTGATGCATATGTACGCACCTGTGATGCGTGTCAACGATCAGGTAATATTTCCCAACGTGATGAAATGCCACAAACAATGTCCATTGTTTGTGAAATATTTGATATTTGGGGAATTGACTTCATGGGACCTTTCCCGACCTCCTTCGGGAACAAATACATACTCGTGGCAGTGGATTATGTATCCAAGTGGGCCGAGGCACAAGCCTTGCCAACTAATGACTCTCGAAGTGTTGGAAAGTTTTTGCAGAAACTGTTTTCCAGGTTTGGATCACCGCGAGCAATCATCAGCGAAGGAACCCATTTCCAAGGTCAATTCGACAAAGTTCTCCAACGATTTGGTGTAACTCACCGGGTCTCCACCGCGTACCATCCTCAAACTAGTGGTCAGGTGGAGGTCACCAACCGTGAGCTCAAAAGGATATTGGAGAAAACAGTCAGTCAATCAAGAAAGGACTGGTCAACAAAGCTCGACACTGCACTATGGGCTTACCGTACGGCATACAAAACACCAATCGGCACCTCACCATATCGGTTGGTGTATGGCAAAGCCTGTCACCTCCCCGTCGAGTTGGAACACAAAGCTTACTGGGCGCTCAAATACCTCAACCTCGACGGAGATGCTACCAAGGACCATCGTCAGGCCCAAATCAATGAGCTTGACGAAATGCGCCTACAAGCCTATGAAAACGCCAAGTTATACAAGGAACGAACGAAACGACTCCACGATTCCAAGATAAAGCAAGACAAAAACTTCCACGTTGGAGATCAAGTCTTGCTATACAACTCTCGTCTTCGTTTGTTTCCTGGGAAGCTCAAGTCCAGATGGACAGGTCCTTATGTGATCACACAAGTATTTCCCTACGGCGTTGCTGAAATTTCGCATCCCGAGAGGGGGACTTTCAAAGTCAACGGTCATCGTCTGAAACCGTACCTCGGTGGCAATTTCGACCCCAATACCGAGGCACTTCATCTTCAGAAACCTTGACAAAGTACACTACAGTCCAGCTAATACGACGTTAAAGAAGCGCTATTGGGAGGCAACCCAATGCTGGTTTGCATTTTTCTTCCCTTTCTTTTATTTTACATTTCTTTGAGTTTTTCAATTTCAAGAATAAAAACCGTCACGAAACATCGACCAAAGAACTCGCCAAGTGGAACCACAATCACCGAACATCATGCCACTATATCCCATGACAAGGAAAATGGTAACAGTTCGAATCCTTACTCCCTATATTTTCGTCCATTGAGGACAATGTCCAATTCAAGTGTGGGGGGGTATATTCGTTCGTTTTCATGTGTTTTGACAAAGAATCACTGTGATTGTTTTCAATAATCTCATCATCCATAAAAAAATGGGTTTGAAAAATCATAAAATTAAAAAAAAAAATTGAAATAAATACTAAAAAGAGTGTTTTGTTTGGAGTCTCATTTTTGTCTAAAATTGGTACAAGAATAGTGCAATTTGGATGCATGTCAACCTATAATGACGACTGAGGGATTAAAACAAATGTTTCTCGTGCTACTCATTCTTTGATGGAAAGAACTATCTGATATCTTGAAAAAGAAATTTATCATCTTTGATTGTTGTTGCATAATGTTTGGGAAGCATAGCATGGGAAACAGAGCATATAGTAAACCACGTGAGACTTGAGCATGATCGTTTCTTTCTTGTGTGTTAGATCCCTCTCTGTGCATGATGATATGCTTGATTTATACATGTTTGAGTCGTGACACCACTGACAAGGATGACGGAGGAAATAGGTTCTACCCCTACAACCAAAATGACTACCCTGAACATCATATCCCTTAGTCAAACCCCGTTGAGACGAGCCTTTTTGTTCGGTGACAACCAGTTTTAAACCAATCCCTGTTCTTCAAGCCTCAATTTATTTTGAACCCTTTTTCAAGGTTCCGTGTGAATGGTTTAAACGAATGACTTTCTGCTTCATTTATTAAATACAAAAGTTGAGATAGGAAGAAACGATTTCTGTAAGTGCATTTTTCAAAAATGGAATTGTTGGCCACTCAAAAAAAAAATAACAAAAAAAAAAAAGAAGAAAAAAAAGTGATCAGTTGGCCACCATCTTTCATGCACTTATGATAAATAGGAGTCATTCTTCAAAAGCCACACTGGCTACATTTTAAACTCCTATTAATCCTCAAAATCTTCTCCCTTGTCTATATTTTCATCTTACAAAGATAAGCAGAAAAGTCATGGTTTTGAAAAAAAAAATATATATATATATATATTGGAACCTTGAACTTACCACCAGATCAAAAGTACTTCCACATGTCCGTACCCCTAACCCCATTTTGACACCCGAACAAAGACCTATCTGACAAGTCAGTGGTGACACAACTTTGGAGACTCGAACAATAAGCTCATGGCAGAGAGATGGTAGGGAAAGAGTGATAAATACATGCTACATGCATTTACCCTGACCCCACTGGTCGAGTGAGAGAGACTTTCCAAGTTCTAAAATCCCAAGTAAGATCTATTGGCTCGATCTCTCATGCTATGTTTTGTGAACCTTATGCTTGAACAATTGATTGTGTCGAATGACTAATAAAGATAGAAGAATGTTCTTATAAATCTAAGTCAGAGTTTCCAATGTCACATGAGTATTACGATCGAATGTTGTTTGTGGTGGTTGAACGCATCCATAACTCGCTACCTATTGCACCATCTCTAGCAATCATATGAAATTCACATTTTCCCAACTCACGGTTAGAACTCTTGTGAAATAGGTTTTGATTGAACTTACATTTTTCGTGCTTTGCTTGAGGGCAAGCAAAGGATTAAGTGTGGGGGAATTTGATAACACCTAAATTATACATATATTTGCCTACACTTTTGCATCCTAAAATAACATAAATTGTATTAAGTTCATTCAATTTCCCGATTTTATGTTTGGTTTTGTGTTTGAGTCATGTTTCAGGGTATTCTATCCAATCAGAACGGAATAATGTGTCATTTCCACAAAAAGATGGTTAGGGTTCGAAATCTGGCGTCGGTGGAAGTCGAGCCCGCAACGTCCCGGGCGAGGGCAAAGAGCCGTACCACTCCGGCCGCGTCCCCTTTTGTTATCAATATACGAGACCCATCGTGTATTATGGTGATGAATCACGGAAAGAGAGCTAATTAACAATGTAGAGTCAAACCGCAAACTGCCTATTGCTAAACATAAGGAAAAGCTGGTTCATTTTGGGATTCTCGTGTGAAGCTAGCAGGTCCATTATTCGGGAAGCAAGCAGCTGCATCGTCCTAAGCAAGCAGCTCCTCCTCCCTTGCCTTCGTAGCTGAAGCTAGTAGCTGTTGCCTTCGTAGCTTAAGCTAGTAGCTGGTGCAAAATGAAGCAAGCTGGAGAATTAAATGGACAAGCAAGCTCGTCCAAATAATGAAGCAAGCACGTCCATTAAGCTCGTCCAAGCTCGTCCAAATAATGAAGCAAGCTGGAGAATTAAATGGACAAGCAAGCTCGTCCAAATAATGAAGAAGCACGTCCATTAAGCTCGTCCATACCTGAAAGCTGCCTCGTCCATTATTTTGAAAGCAAGCAGCTGCCTCGTGATGAATGAAAGCAAGCAGCTGGCCATTATCAAAGCGAGGGACAAGCAAGTAGCTCAAGCAAGTAGCTCAAGCAAGTAGCTCATTTTGTACTATAAATAGAGGGAGAGGACACACACTAGAGAGGCTACCATTTTTCTTCACTTTGCTCTTCCTTTCTTGTATTTGAAGTTAGCCAAAACTCTGTCCACTTTTCATTCCAAACTCTTGTTACTTCTTTTCATTTCGTTAGTCATATCTCGTATTTCATCCATCGTGGTTCTCATGTTCGTGTTCGTATTTGGGAATACCGTGGTATATTTCGTTATTGAGATTACCGAAGTAAGCTTCTGTTCTGTGGGGTTTTGATAATCATTTGTGGTGGTAGATTGGTCGGTTTCCACCGTCTTCGCCCAACGATTATTCCCCCGTCAGATGTTTGCTAGGTGTAGTCTATTAACTCAATATACATACCGTATTCTCGACCCCTCCGTCTTTGTCGTCGTCATCATCATGGTTATGTTCTCAACCTCCATCTTTCTAAATCTCATCATGTCCGGCTAATCTTCTAGTTGTTCCGGATTTGATGAACCCTAATATGTTTTACTTTGATTGAGTGGTATCTTTGATATAGACGTGTTGTTCTCGTTCTTACGATCTTTTCTCGACTTATCATGTGCAAGTATCAATAGTACGCGTCTATTGTATATTTTATCTGATACATGTAAATGAGACTGCGAGGTAATTTTGCATGTTAGATCCCTCGTGAAAAGAAGGAATTGATCGGAGCCACCGGCAATGGGGTCACGTAGTTCCTCTGGATTAGCTTAAAAACCTAATACGAAAGTTCATAAATCTGGTTATTGCTTTGGTTTAAGATTTTTGTAAGCCACGGTTTCACTTGATTCTTAATTCAAAAGGGTGTTAATACATGTGCGAACGGGTTAACACTAAATTGGGAATTTTCACGGTCTAAAATATTAACATTCGTCTATGTTAAATTCAACTTGTCTGTAAAATGCATATTAGGGGGATTCACTTCCAGGACAACGCCTTCTCCACTTGATTTTACTTTGAAAACTACTTTATTGTGTTTTATTATTGCGTGTGTTTTTATTTCTAAACGAAAATCAACTAAAAACGATTGACTAGATAATAGGTAAAAGCTTAGTACTAGTACACGAAGTCTCTGTGGATACGACCTTGCTTCCTGCTATACTACATTAGAACGATAGGTACCCTTGCCTATTTTTCCTGTGATAGTTACGGGCGATCAGGGGATGTGCGGGACAACAAGGTGGGGGCTGTGCTGGAAGAAATAGGATATTATTTTCAGGCCCATCCTGGTTTTTCTATTCGATTTGTAGGTCGGCGTAACAATAGGGTAGCCCATGTGGTGGCTAGAAAGGCCCTTTCATTGTACCCGACTATGAGTTGGAGTTTTGATTTTCGTGCCTGGCTTGAAGCCAGGTTATAACTATCGTTTGCTTATATCAATATAAGATTATCTTTTGTCAAAAAAAAAAATATTGTAAACTAGAAAATGTGCAAACTTTAACACATTTATTAGAGGCTAAAACAAAGATATAAATACAACCAACAAAGCTGGAAATCTCGACTCTCACATCTCTATTCCACTAACCCATTCCCTGGAAATTAGCTAACCTCTAACTACTATTGACTACAACTAAAATACAACTACTTACTACTTGCTGCCAACTTGATGCACACACTGAACTCAGCCAAAACAACTCCAGCCTAGTTATTCTGCTAACTGCATAAGTTGTTAGTATATACTAACTAATATCCAAAATGTATGAACATGTATCCAAGTTTGCTGAGTATCTAGATAGCACAGACTAGTATTCAAAACATCACAAACTAGTATCCAGATAGCAGATACCAACTAATATCCACAATCAACCAACTAGTATTCAATATTGATACTCTTATGTGTTATTTGGATACTTTTATGTGTTATGTGGATACTAATTATGTGTTGTATGGATACTATTCTGTGTTGTCTAGATATTTGTTTGTGAATTTGAGATAATAGTTGATTCGTGGTGGATATCAGTTAGCAAACTTTGAATACTAGTATGTGATCTCTAGATACTTTAGTACTTGGATACTAGTTCATGTATTTTGGATATCAGTTAGTATCTGCTAACGAATTTTCAAGTTAGTAGATTAACTTTTCCCAAACAACTCAGCACCAATTAAGCGGACATTATTATATATAAAGCTGTTACCTAAAAAAAATACTATTTTGATACCCCTAATTTTATTAAATTACCACTTAGTCATTATAATGTACATTTTACATTTTGATATCCCTAATTTAATTTTAGAGTAAAATTATTTAACAATTATGTTTTGGTATCTAAGTTTTATGAGATTTTCATACCTAAAATTTGTATATTTACATATTGGTTCAATGTTTATATTTTACTTGAATCCATGATTCCAATCCACCAATCCTTTTGAACCAAACCATGAATCCAATCCACCATAACATAAAAGTATAAATTTAGTTTGTATCATACAAGATGTTTTATCACTCAATTATAGGAGAAGATTCAACCATTTTATATTTGCTCATTACGTGAAATATTAAAAAAATGATAAAAGAGAGATGATTCTAAAATATCGCAAGAGCGAATTTATAAACTCATTTAGTACATTTATGGGGTACTAAATAGTAAACAAACTTTTACTAACTACATGTGACAAAATATGCGACATCTACATAAGCAAGTGTCAATAAATTGATACGGTAAAAATGGTTGACTCTTGTATTGAGGACCAACTAAAAGAATTGGTCAAAACCTTTCCACCATCTACTTCCTCTTCGTTTCATTTTCCACTCTCCTTCCATAACCCTTTATTTATTTTTTTCTTTGCCTTCTTCGTCTAACCCTAATTAGTATACTATTTTTATGTATTCTAATCACAAGTATGAACGAGTCCATACACGACTGACCAACAGTCTATAGAATTAATAATTGAACCATGAACCACTAACTTTTTCAGCTCAATGCCGAGTCCAATTAAAAACAAATATATAGGGTTATTACTTATTAGAAAGTCGTCATTTTGCACTATGGGATTCGAAGGCGTGAAATTTTAAGCGAGTTCCAGTTTGTATTCCTTTTGCTTCTCTCTAGAGTTTTTCTCTTTATAACCTGAGCTAGAATTTTCAACAATTATATATGGAATTTTCAACAATTATACATATCAAATAAATAGTAAATATAATATTAAATACATCACCATAAAAGGAATTAAGTCTCAACTATGCAAATTACAGTTGGGTACCTAAACTTAACAGATCTTTACATTTATAACCTAAATTTTTTTGGCATATAAGTCCTCAAAATGTTGATGGAACATTATATTTTAGTACCTAAATTTTTTGTGTATTACATTTTAGTACTTGAACTTTTGAAGTTATACAAATAGGTCTAATTTTTGTATTTGTAATTAAAACACCCTCAAATAAATGGGTATCTATACCCAACTCATACACAGTTAGATTATGAAATTAAATATCCATACCCTACCCAACCCATCTACAAACTTCCAAAACCATATATACATCACTCATACCCTATCAATAATTAATGGGTCTACTTGGGTTTAGGTAAATATAATTTATTAGACAAAATTTTCAAAATTTTTAAATGGGATGTTGACCATCATATATCTCTTCTCACTCAATATCATATTTTCAAGTCAATATTACTAACAAAACTGCTAACAGAAAATTAATTTTAGACTAATAATACTAACAAAATAACATAACGGGTCATATAATACATGTTCATAGGCCATCTCCGCCCGCGACAAGGCGGGGCATCGCCACCTAGTTTAATATATATAAATGTGAAGTTTGGTTACTGTTGCCTAATTGTTTTCATTTTGGTACCCAAATTTAATTAAATCACAACTTAATCACTATAATTTACATTTTGATACCCCGAATTTAATTTTAATGTAAAATCATTGAACAATTATGTTTTGGTATCTAAATTTTATGATATTTGTATACCTACACTTTTTTAAATTTACATATGGGTCCAATGTTTATATTTCACGTGAATTCATGAACCCAATCCACCAATCCTTTTGAACCAATCCACCATAACATAAAAGTATAAATTTAGTTTGTACAATACAAGATGTTGTATCACTCAAACTGTAGGAGATGATTCGACCATTTTAAAAGAGCGAATTTATAAACTCATTTAGTACATTTAAGGGGTACTAAACAAACTTCTACTAGCTACATGTAACAAAATATGCGACATCTACATAAGCAAGTGTCAATAAATTGCTACGGTGAAAGGGGTTGATTGTTATATTGACGTTTAACTAAAAGAATTGATCAAAACCTTTCCATCATCTACTTCCTCTTTGTTTCATTTTTCACTCGCCTTCCATAACCCTTTTTTTTTATTTCTTTCTTTGCCTTCTTCGTCTAACCCTAATTAGTATACTATTTTTATGTATTCTAATAACAAGTATAAACGGGTCCATACACGACTCACCAACAGTCTAGAGAACTAATAATTGAACCATGAACCACTAAATTTTTCAGCTCAATGTCCAGTCCAATAAAAAATAAATATATATATGGTTATATTAGAAAGTCGTCATTTTCTACTATGGGATTCGAGGGCGTGAAATTTTAAGTGAGTTACAGTTTGTATTCCTTTTGCTTCTCTCTATAGTTTATGTTTTAACCCATCTACAAGCATTACGTTTTTTTATGGAAGGATTGATCCCTACCTGACATTTTCCAATGATTTCAGCAGAATTATTATCTCCAAAGAAAACTTTACCGAAGTTACCTAGATTAAGATTTGAGAACAAATTCTTGTTACTTATCATGTGATGTGAGCACCCACTGTCCATAATCCATTTAGTCGTCTCCGTGCTCACTTGAAGACAACTCTGCAAACACAAACTTCATTTTCTTTTGCGTACCCAGACTTTCTTGGGTGCATTTGATTTACTTAAATAAATAATTACTCCAAGATTGATCCATTTGATTACACAAATGAGAGATGATTCTATTTTTCCTAGCATCTGACTTTAATCTCCAAACTTAACCAATTTGACTATATGATTGAAAAGGCATTTTACTCTTTCTATCTTCTGACCTCAATCTCCATTTATAGTTTTTTAATAATATGCCCAGTTCTGTGACAGTAAAAGCATTCTACGTGTCTTACATCATTATCATATTTGTAATAATGTCTTATGAGTACTTGTTGTTGCTTGCTCCAACCTTCTAACTGTTTTCTAAGATTTGAGCATTCAATTTGTGTTTCCTCTTTCTCTGTCTGCATCTTTTGCAATCTATCCTTTAGTATATCTTCATTTTGTTTACTGAAACTTAGTTTTCTTTCTAATTCTACCATCCTTTCTAGATTAACCTTGTTCTATTTCTTGAGTTTAGTATATTTAGTCATGACATTTCCAAACTCCTTTTGTATATCCCTAATAGTTTCAACTAGAAGGTCATCATCACTATAATATTCTGATTCGCACAAATGAATTGGCTCAGAAATGCTTACCTGTTCTAAAGAAGCGAAGGAGGTTGTGTTCTCTTCTGCAATTGCCATGTAAGATCTATGAACTGTTACCTCCTCATCGTCATCTGTTTCATCTTCACTACAACTCCACGTAGCAGCTAGAGCTCTTTCCTTTCGTAGTTGAGGACATTCAGCCTTGATGTGACCCATTCTACCGCATTTGAAATAGCCAGTAGAATTTACTCCTTTCGAACATGGACTTAGATCATTTATATTTCTCATATAAGCTTTGGACTGCATTGTTTTGACTACTCCATCATTCTTTTCAGATTCCTTGGCTTTGTCCCAAGCCCACCATGTCTCTTCTCTTATCTGATTTTGAGTAGTCTACTTATATGTTTGCTTAACAATGCAAGTTCCTCATATTCCATATCGTTGAGTTCTTCTGATTCATCAACCAGACTGGTTGCTTTGAATGAAACTCCTCTTTTTCCTTTCTCATTAGCCTCTTTCTCGTATCCAGTATTGTTTAACTTTTTCTCGTGAGTAGCTGATGAACCAATTAGCTCATCTATAACTAAGCTTTCCAAATCCTTTTCCTCCTCTATAGTAGTTACTTTTGGAATCTCTTTCTCGGGTAGGCAACATAATATTTTTCTTACAAGATCTCCACTTTCATACGATTTGCCTAGATTCTCCGGGATGTTCACTATGCTCGTGAACCTTTCATACATTTGCCTGATCGTTTCACCTTCCTCCATCTTGAACAATTCGAATTGATGCTTTAAAGAATTTATTCGAGAGGTTTTGTCCTGGGAGGAACCTTCATATGTGACTTGAAGCTTATCCCAAATCTCTTTGGCAGTCTTGCACCCATTAACCTTGTGATACTCTTCCGCACCTAGAGCACAGTACATAAGATTGGTCAACTTGCAATTCTGCTGAATTTTTTCAGAATTTTCATTCGACCATTTTTCTTGATCTGCCTTCAGTTCGTAGGGACCTTTGATAACCCTCACCCAAATTTCAGGATCTGTGGATCCCACAAACAACTCCATACGATTTTTCAAAAAGCAATAGTTTACTCCTTCAAATCGCGACAGACGATTTTGAGAGAAACCATCAGCTAGGTATAGCGGAGCACTACTAGCGGAGCCAGACGCCATCATGAATCTGGCCGAAGGTTGTTGAACCCTTTTCTATGGCAATGGGGCTTTGATACCATGTGTTGGTGCCGTCGAGCGAAAGATGCCTGCTTTTTCTGGTTGATTCTCGGTTTAGTTTATGCCATCAAAACACCAATCAAGTCTAAACACTATTCTTCGTGTTAGTGTAGATACTGCTTAGAGGAGTGGGCTTTTACCGTCAAGCCCACTCAGTTTTTTCCTCCTATACCCCAGGCCCACGTAGAGTTCCCGACTTCAACTATAATAAAATAACCAATTATATCCAATGTTGTGCGTTTTATTAACACTCCAGCTCCTGGCCTTCCGCTTTCTTTCGAATCAACAGATGACATGCAGAACAGAACTCAAAAGAACAAATGGAACAAAGTACGAACAAATAAATGAAACTGAGAAAGCAGAAGTAAGGAACACAAGCACTTTTATGTGGTTTCTAGTATTGGGAGAATAAGGATCCCAATACTGACTAGTCCATGATCGAAATACCATGGTGTTGTGATTTTCAACAATTCACTAAGAGTCATAGTCTTGATGCTTCGAACAGAGTTACACTCTTGAGATTAACCAATTCAATCCTGGATGATTAATCAATCTTCTGTCTACTATTTAAGCCAGCTATCCAGCTACTGTGTTTTCCAACACACACCTCTAACACAAATTCACCATTAAAAAAGTATTAGGATCTCTCATCCAATCAATCCCACAAGCAATTCCCTTAGCTCTCTTTGTATGATCTGATCTCCAGAAGTGCTCTTTCTCTTTGTTCTACCTGCATCTTATATACTAAGGAATGGTAGTCGTTGGTCTTTAAATATGGTAGGTTTTCTTGCATTTGAACTTCTTTCCATCTAGAGCAGTCGAGTAGTAAGGCAGGTCTTCCTGAAATCCGCCATCAGTCTTGTGCATGATCATTCTTTCCTTTTCTGAATCTTGTGAATAGGGAATGGATCAGGTCAGTAACCTTATGGTGAGTAACCATGAGTAACCCGTCCACATCATCATGACATCAACATCCCTCTCTCCTGGAAATCCTTTAATTTTCCCCTCCTTAATCTTTGACGGATGATTTCTCACACGTTTTAAGTCGAATTTTTTTTTTTTTGCACAGTTAGATCAGATTAATTGTGCTCTTCAAAGTGATATCCACTTTGATATATTTTTCGAACAAAAAAAATTGAGTCATTTTTTACTAGTCTATACCATATGGTATTGACTGGTATTGAAAAAGGAGCCTACTTATGGTTTGAAAAGCGTACCATGGTGGTATGAACAAACCAAGACTGTAGGATGGTTGAATATATGATAGTAAAAGTATGTTAACTGTCATTTAGGACTTTTAACATTATGTACCACAAGATACCACCCCGTACCAGGGTGGTATTGTATGGTATTGTGTGGTATTTTTTGGTCCTGTAATTTGTTCACCCAGAAATTTGTAGATCCAATAGATCATGATGAACTCATTCCTTCTGTGCAAACGTATTCAAAAATGAATTAAAAACGAAGAAGATACCATATGGTATGAAGTTGGTACCGAGAGGCAAGAAATTTTTTTTCTAAAAAAATATTGAAAATGGATCTCATTTCTTTAATTCTCCATCCTTAGATCTGAATTTTCTAAATGAAGGGTCCACATTTAGTTATTGATGGGTGCATAACCCATGGTTATGCACCCTATCTTGAGTCTGTGAATAGAATCCTGATGATATTTCATTTTAGTCCACGAGTGACAATTGACAGGCTTGCGTACAACACCCGTCGCATATTGCTCGGAGTCTCCATCGACCTTAAATGGTGGTGGTGACACAACCCGATCCTTTTTGAAAATCAAACCATAAATCAAACCACAAACCGGCTACTTCAGAGCAACCCAAAACAAGTTTACAAGTCAAAACCAAAAATCAACAACAACAATGTTTAAGACTCTCAAGTAAAATGCCCTAAACACTTGGGCAGCCTCAATCCAGAGCAACAAAACATAAAACACAATCCTTGAATTTCCCAGTATACTCATTAAGACATGAAACTAAAGACAGATATAATGGGAGGTCCCATCTCGTTACCCAGATCCAGTTGACATCTTCAGGTTTGTCGCGGCTGCTCTCCTCGGGTAACCTCCTCATGATATATGCGTCCTCTTCCCCTCTCTGCACCTGGTGAGTGAGAAGGGGTTCCCATCAAAATCAACCACTCCTCGCCTCCGGAAAGTAGTACCCTTATTAGAACCACATTAATGTCTTATCATGCTTGAGTATACTGGAGTCTCTATAATATAAACCTTTTCAAATCGGTTGGCCAACCATTTTTCTTGAAATTTCCTTATCCTTTAAAACTAAACCTTTGAAAACCCATATCGTCACTCCAGTATTCCTTGGAGACAAAGAAACAGAGGAATGCCGGATCTGATACCAAAATGACACGACCCGATCCTTTTTGAAAATCAAACCATAACTCAAACCACAAACCGGCTACTCCGGAGCAACCCAAAACAAGTTTACAAGTCAAAACCAAATATCAACAACAACAATGTTTAAGACTCTCAAGTAAAAGGCCCTAAACACTTGGGCGACCTCAATCCAGAAGCAACAAAACATAAAACATAATCCTTGAGTTTCCCAGTATACTCATTAAGACATGAAACTAAAGGCAGATATAATGGGAGGTCCCATCTCGTTACCCAGATCCAGTTGACATCTTCAGGTTTGCCGCGGCTGCTCTCCTTGGGTAACCTCCTCTTGATGTATGCATCCTCTTCCCCTCTCTGCACCTAGTGAATGAGAAGGGGTCACTCTCGTCGTTACTTCCTAAGGTCTTCGCCCTAAGAAACGCCTCACTAAACACGTTCTTGACTTAGACAAAAGTCGTTCTCGCTTTCATCCCTTATACTTTGTTATCAAATAGTCTATAAGAGATCTCTACTCGTAACTTATCTTTGGAATTCCCTTACTTATATTCTTAATCCATAGACACCAACACTAGGGACCACCGCGCTACGTCTCGCCGTCTGGTGTCCCCACCCTAGTATGCCAACCGTGTTACGTCTCGCCGTCTAGTTGCATACCCAAACTCGGCAATGGCACTGCGTTACGTCTAGCCGTCCAGTCCATGCCCGGTCAACTACTTCGTTACGTCTCGCCGTCCAGTAGTGACCCCAACATACTCGATCAACTGCTGCGTTACGTCTCGCCGTCCAGCAGTGACCCGACCATTTACCGCGTCCAGTAGTGGCCCAACCGCCCGGGGGTTCATCTTACCATTAACTAACCATTACAATCATACATCCATATATTCATACATAGCACAACGCGTGCCCTCCACCTTTATAGGCGGTGAAATGCCTCACACACATATCGCGCATTACTCAAAAATTAACTAATTAAAAACTTGAACGAAAACCATAAACTAAAAGACCTACGACCAAGATTTTACCCCCTTTACAGTTACCTCGAAAAGATGACTCCTCGATTCCTTCCTCGAAGAAACCCCTCCTTAGCCGGATTATCTTGGGGAAACCTATTAATAAGAATCCATTTTCTCATACAACCTTTCTCGATTTAAACCCCCTTTTGAATCACTAGAACACCCTCTCCTCAAAAACCAGACCTTGAGCCTCGCTCCAAAGGGCCCTCAACCCCCTTTAAAAGTTTTCCAGAAATAATCCCTTCAAAACCGACCATTTTTCCTAATTATTTTTGTCTTGTACGAAATTTTCACCTAACTTGAGCCTTCTTAACAATTCGGAATTTTCCTATGTCAATCATGAGCACTTATATCCTGTAAAATTATCAAACCCTTGAAATACACTCGGTAAGATTTTTGTTTAATTAAGATAAACCTTTAAACAATTTCTAAAAATATAAATAGATAGTAAAAAATCCCCAAATTAAATTACAGCCGTCTTCTAGACCTCCCTAAATTTATAAAATTGTTAAACCAAGGAACAAACACCCACAGTGTCTCGAAACAATTTAAAACATCTAAAATAAGTTCCTGCAAATTTGCAGAAGCTTCAGAACCAACCAAAATCTGTCACTAAAAGCCTGTAATGTCTGTTGCTAAAAACCCAGCATTGCACCCTCACGAAAAATCACCAAATCGATCGATCTAACTCAAAGGGATCGAGTTCCCTTACCTCTAGAACGTGCCTAGGACACAATTGGATGGCTCGGGACGTTGATCTCCTCGTTGATCGATGATCGAACCCTCAAACGTCACCACTAATAAAATACGAGTTTCGAATTATACTATCGATGAATCGAGTTTAGAAATCGCGAAGGGGTTCATGATCCTTATCTAGAAACATGTAAGGGATGGGATCGGGAACCAACGCTCCCCCTTCTCCTTCTTCTTCTGGGTCGCGCTGGGCAATCACGATGGCGGCGGGGAATTGCTAGGGGAGGGGATTGCGATTTTTAATTTGGGGTGGGGGGGATTTTTGAGGGCTGCTTGGCCCAGCCGAGCAAATGTATATATAAATTTTTTTTTTCTAGTAATAGTAATAGTAATATTATTATTATTATTCATTCCCGGTTGTAACTCTTAGTACTTAACCGTCAAACCAACCGATCACGTATTAAGGTCGAACCTAACCCAAAGGTCGGAGTGTTACAGGTGGATCGAACACCTTCTCTGGTTTTAACTTTTTGAGCTAGAAACCAATAAAAACTGGTATGCGAATTGAAGTTATGGGTTTGGGAGTACGGTTACCTGTGAGGAAGTGTATTCACACCAAATGAAGTCAAAATAGCGCTTTAAAGCGAAAAATCGTACGTTTTAACCTTTAAACTCACAAATAAACTTCAGTTTCTACGTAAAGTCGTATTGTATATAAAATCGTAAAAAACGGTTGTAAAATCGGGAAAATCGGGGGAAACAGTAAAATTGTGTTTCTCGACCGATTTTATACTTTTTTTAGCACAATCGGGAAATGTCCTAAATCAGTCAAAGCGGAGCCGTTTTAGGGGGTTTTAACTAAAAAAATTGCAAAAGTGATAGGCGAACTAGCTACCGTCGAGGGGATTCATTTCGGGCAAACCTACCCTAATTCTTTGTTCTCCAGCTACACAACCGCTTGGCGCCATCCTCTTTCCCCTTCAATCTTTGCCGACCTCCACTGCGGGTTGCTACAGGAACCAGCGACCCTAATTGTTGCAGCCCTCCAGCAATCCTGTCCCGCCGCCGCCGTCGGCTACTCCAAGCCTCCACCCTAATCGTCGTCTGTCCTCCATCAACCTTGTCCTGCTACAACCCTAGCCTTCCAGTCCTCCAACAAGTGATTCCCGCCGCCGCCAGTCACCTGCATGCCTCTCCATTCTCCACCACGCCACTCCCGCTGAAAGCCTCGCCGCTCCAAGCCTCCACACTGCCTGAATTATTAAATTGTAAGAGTAAAAAGCCCTAACTCATAAGATTAGGGAGAGGTTAATTGCAGATTTGTAGATTAGGGAGCAGTGCCCACCATTCTGATATTGTAGAGTTTAATTGCAGATATTTGTAAAGTGATTAAATTGTAGAGGTTAATTGCAGATTTGTAGAGTGACTCCCACAGTGGCCGTTTTGACATAATGGATTGCTATTTTTGGATGAGTCTTTCAGCTTGTTTCTGTACCATTGTTGGGATCTTTGTGGTATGAATAGACCTATAAGTTAGTTAAAAGTGAAGCGAAGTCCATATTAGTACCGGAGTTTCAAGTAATCAAGTTATATATTATGTTTGGCTGAAGCTTAACTATGTTCTTGGAATTCGTATTAGCATAACTAAATTGATCTTGTTTGTTGAAATTTTGTTATTTTGCAAAATTGTACTAATGTCGAGTGGTGGTACTGGTACTAGTGCAAGTAATTCTGTGGCAAGTAGTAAAGCAAAGAGGAAAAATGAACCGGGAAATCTTAATGATCCTGGTTGACAGCATGGTCTAGATGTACTTGGTACTGGGCAGAAAGTGAGGTTCAATTATTGTGACAAGGAAGTATGTGGTATATCTCGATTCAAGCAGCATCTTGCAGGATCAAGAACGAAATTTGTGGCATGTGTTAGTGTTCCTGATGAAGTGAGGGCAAAAATAAAGAAGGTCATCATGCTATTGAAATTGATCCTGCTATTTCTATTGGTGAGGA
The DNA here is from genome assembly GCA_946122785.1 of Linum tenue. Classification (NCBI taxonomy): domain Eukaryota; kingdom Viridiplantae; phylum Streptophyta; class Magnoliopsida; order Malpighiales; family Linaceae; genus Linum; species Linum tenue. The sequence continues at coordinate 34,462,311 of CAMGYJ010000002.1, forward strand.
TGGAGGTGACAATGCTATTCGTGTTGATGGTGCTGGTGACCATGGATTTGATAGTCCATTTGATGATGGTGATGGTGATGGTTTGGATGCCAATGTTGATGGCGGTGATTTAATGTAGTTTTCTTTCTATCATTTAGAACATTTGTGTACTTTCATTTTAATTTCAAGAACTTGAAGTATTAAACTTGTGCCAGTATGTAAACTTAAACCAGCTTGTTGGTATTTGGATTCTTAAACTCGTTCATGAGTTGCTTATGATGTATGTTTATCAACTTATGTTTCAGATGATATCAGTCATGATTTTATACAACACATGTCGTACTTAGCATATTTTTTGCTATTTTACAGGATGCATAAAAAACTTACGCTTTTACGCTTCGATTCTACGCTTTACGGTTTTACACATCCATCGCTTCTAGGTAGAATCACGCTTTTGACTGCATTGTTCACACCCCACAAAGTCCTAAATCGGTACTACCTAGATCGATAAGTTTAAAGGAGTTGGGTATATTATTATTATTTGTCTTATTTACGTATTTAATTATAAAATTGAAAAGGCTTGTGATTAGTTGGACTCGAACTTATTGGTTGCCAACGTACCCGAGTAGTCGGGATTTTAAAAGTCCACGTAGTTCGATCAAATAATTTGGAATGTGAATCATTATCACATTCTATTGACTCGTGATTTGGTGATTCATAATATGGTTAAATTGTCTTTAGAAAAATGTAATTCGAGATTAATCTTTTTTATGTAAATGGTAATGTGTTAAAACAAATTTAATATCAGTATTCTCATTATCAGTTTATTACTTAACGAAAGATTTATCACGTTCTATTCATTTGCTGAAATCCTATTTAACGTCCTAACTTTTTAAATTTGTCGCCCTAAATTAACCAAACTGACGATTCTACCCCAAGCCCTAAAATGCTCGCCCCTATTCCCTAAATTTCAGCCGCCCCGTCGCCGCCGTTCGCCCTAAAAGTCTGTCGCCAGAAGGAAAGAAATCTCGCGCCGTCGCCGCCATACGCCCTGGAAGAATCCTTGTCATTCCCAAAAAGGAGAAGAAAGACCATAATTACCAAGCTCTACTTAAAAATGGCGGATTGGAGAGTACTATTGTTGAATTGGACAATATTGTTCCATCAGGGGAAATTGGTAATGACTGGGGAAGTGATGACTGGATTCGTGGAGGAACCCAGGATTGGGAAATTAACTGTCTATGAAGCTTCTTCTCTGAATGATAATGAGGAGAATTTCCAGGGAGATGTATTCGATGCATAGAAGGGTTGGGTAACGGCGTCCATGGAATTTGAGCCGGCGGGGCAGGATTCTTTTCTCGGGCAGCGGCTAATGGCTGAGCAGAGCAAAATTAGTGTCACGGCGACGACTGACATTTAGGGATAAGGGCGAGCGTTTTAGAGATTGAGAATTTTTGGGGGCAAAAACTTCAATTTATCTAAGTTAGGACGACAAATTTAAAAAAACTAGGGCGTTAATTAGTACCTCTCATCAAAATCTGGCGCTCGCATTAAAAGCCATTTACAGCCCCCCGCCCGCCTCTCACAGTCCCGGAATCAAAGACCCTCAGCCACCTAGCTAGAGCCCAATCTTCCTACCTACTGACTGTGCACTGGATGGACAGTGGGACTTGGCATTTCTCAAAGCGAACTACAACCTCCGAAATCAAATGAAATCTTCATCCAATTCTATACCTTCTAGCTAGATACATCTTTTTGACCAATTTTATTTCTCAAGTCTCGACCGTATCCCATCTTTTTGACCACCCACCCTCACGTCCCCATCAAATATAATAACTCCATGCATCCAGACTTAGGGATGTTCAAATGGTTACCATGGTTATAACCAAACCAAATAAGGCTAAATTCCTTTAACCATGGAATACAATATCATAACTAAACCGTCCAAACTGATACAACAACCAAATTAACCAAACTAAGGTTTAATCGGTTGGATTAATTGGTTAACCAGATTAACCAATATAAAATTGCATTATCATTGACGATGAAAATTTCCCGGTTAATGCAAAAATTCATAATTTATATAATGAGTAAAACATAACAATCAACACGTAGTTATAGTTGACCCTTAACAAAAATACATGCAACAAAGACAATTATCTTGCGATTAGTATATAAGTATTCACCTAACAAAAATTTATGACAATGGTATGGATTAATGAATTGTTGTGTTTGTGTAAATTGACTAAGTCTCTTAGCAATTATCATAGGCTGGAAATGACATTCCTTTCAAGTTTTCATCCATCATAATGTATGAAATTTATCTAAATTAGGCGTCCATATGTTGTGGTCTACATTTTACATATACAAATATACACTATATGAGCAATATTGAGCTTTATATTTTATGAGTCTAAAAGGGATGTACGTTAACTCTTGAGTGGTTATGTAAAGTATTAAGTATGTATATATAATATATGTTAGATATATGACTAATTACTTAACTGGTTAATTTGGTTTGACTGGTTAGGAGTGTCTGAAACCAAACCAAACCACCTAAACCAAACAAGCTAAAAACTTTAACCAAACCAAACCAATTATCCAAATTAACCAAACCAAATTATCCAAATAGTACTGGTTAAAACGGTTACCATGATAACCAAACCGTTTGAACACCCCTATCCAGACTTAGATAACCTAATTCGTCTCTTTTGGGTGGCCGCTCCCGCTTTGGAGCGCGGAAACGCGGACTGCAATCGAATCGCCTAAAATCCGCGAATCTATTTATGCTAGAGCGCGAATCCACTATCAATGGAGCGTGAATTCCCTTCAGCTCAATGTTTATCCCGCCCAATGTTTATCGTTTTCGATTGTGGTGGGGATTCGGCGGAGGGGGTGGTGGTGAAGCTGGGCGGCGGAGGCGGAGAAAGCCGGGGACCTAGCGGCGGAGGCGAAGAGAGTCGGGGACCTAGCGGCGATTCTCAGATGAAGCCTTTCCTTGTCACCAACGAGACCTCTCTTGACGCTGCCATTGATTTAAGATTTGAAAGTCGGAAACCCCCTGATTTCCGACTTTTGAACCAGAAGGGAAAAGGATCGGAGGTGCTCTGTTAGCCATTTATCTTTATATTAAAAGAGGAAGAGACACTCTGAGACAGCACCGGCAAAATAAATAAAAAATATAGGAAAAGAGGTAGGAAAATTTATAATTAAATAAATGTTTATTAAGTTTAGAGTAATTGGTGCACGTCCCATCACTTGAACTCTGTTCTATGTTGGATTAATTAGTTTCGATTAAATTTATATAACCTAATTAGCCACTAGTTTTATATAATTTTGGATGATTATCAAGTCTCTTATATAAATAATAATATAATAATGACGCTTTCTTCACGCTCTCAATATCGAATTCTTCTAAAATAGACGCTCTCACGCTCTCGCTCCCGCTCTCGCTCCCGCTCCACGAACTGGTTACCTAAATCCAGACACCATAAACACTACTTAATAGCTCACTAGCTAGCTAGCTCGAAAAAGTTAGTCTCCTAACAGGCCATTTTGTTAGGAGATACTGATAGGGTCAGATTTTGGGTCACGTTTGCTTGGGCTTCATCCAACGGAGGAGAGTGGCGGCTGGGTGGTGGCTCACTTAAATGAGCTGGAGATGGGCTTCCGTGTAGAAGCCGGCCCAGCATGCGGCTCAGAAGGCGAGCCGAGCAAGTGGCGTGGTGGGCCCGGCTTTAGTTTGGGCGGGATTTTGGGTTGGAGTGGAAAGAGAATGAAATTTTTGGGCCCCATGTGATATATATGTATGTTTGTTTGTGTGGATATTTATTTGTTTTCAGTCGATATTATTATGTGTTGTGTTGATATTACTTTGCATCATTATTAAAATGAACTAGCATTCTTCCTTCGCAAACCAATATCCATCATTAAATTAATATTTACCAAACCCCAAAATAACCCAACCACCCAAAACTGATTACACCAATTTAGAGTTAAGTTTTAGGGTTTATGGTTCGGTTTTCAATTTGTGAAGGATTGGAATATTGTTTCTTACATCAAATTAAACACACTAGGAAATTAAACACACTAGGAAGTCCTAACACGTAAGGCTTGCAACCTTAGTTAGGGCTGCCCGCCGAGGGCCCATGGGCCGAAGGCCCATTAAATAATAATAGTTTTATGGTTTAGGGTTTGTGTAACGGTTTAATGTTAAGGGTTTAGTGTCTACAATTAGGGTTTGAGGTATAGGGTTTGAGTTTTGGTTTCGGGTTTAGAAGAAAATATTGTGGAAATGATTTTGAACACAATGTATGGTGGTCAATTTTAGTGTGTGGTGATAAGATATTATTATGGTATCATCGGATATTAGTCTTAGAGGGTGGGATATTAGTCTGGGTGGCGTGGACATTTTTTTTCTTGTGAAAGGATATTAGTCTGGTTTGGTTTGGATATTTGTTTTATGTGGTGTTTATCTATGTTTATGATTTAGTGATTATAATTTAGGATTTAGTTTTTGTGGTTTAGTGATTATGGTTTATTTTTTAGGACTTAGGGTTTAGAGTTTATATGTTAGTTGGTTGGGATTTGATTTAGGTTTTAGAAGACGATATTGTGGAAATTTTTATGAATACAATGTAGGGTGGTTCGATATTTGTTTATGGATTTGAGTTTTGGTTTCGGGTTTAGAAGAAAATATTGTGGAAATGATTTTGAACACAATGTATGGTGGTCAATTTTAGTGTGTGGTGATAAGATATTATTATGTGATTGGAGGATATTAGTTCATGATGTGTGGATATTTTTGCTGTGTAGTCGGATATTAGTCTAAGACATCCATATATTAATCTGTGTGTGGTGGGTATTAGTCTGTCTGTGGTGGGTATTAGTCTATAATGGTGACGATATTAATTATGGTATCATCGGATATTAGTCTTAGAGGGTGGGATATTAGTCTGGGTGGCGTGGACATTTTTTTTATTGTGAAAGGATATTAGTCTGGTTTGGTTTGGATATTTGTTTTATGTGGTGTTTATCTATGTTTATGATTTAGTGATTATAATTTAGGATTTAGTTTTTGTGGTTTAGTGATTATGGTTTATTTTTTTAGGAATTAGGGTTTAGAGTTTATATGTAGTTGGTTGGGATTATTTAGGTTTTAGAAGACGATATTGTTGAAATTTTTATGAATACAATGTAGGGTGGTTCGATATTTGTTTATGGGTTTGAGTTTTGGTTTCGGGTTTAGAAGAAAATATGTGGAAATGATTTTGAACACAATGTATGGTGGTCAATTTTAGTGTGTGGTGATAAGATATTATTATGTGATTGGAGGATATTAGTTCATGATGTGTGGATATTTTTGCTGTGTAGTCGGATATTAGTCTAAGACATCCATATATAATCTGAGTGTGGTGGGTATTAGTGTCTGTGGTGAGTATTAGTCTATCATGGTGACGATATTAATTATGGTATCATCGGATATTAGTCTTAGAGGGTGGATAATTAGTCGGTGGCGTGGACATTTTTTATTGTGAAGGATATTAGTCTGGTTTGGTTTGGATATTTGTTTTATGTGGTGTTTATCTATGTTATGATTTAGTGATTATAATTTATTATTTATTTTTGGTTAGTGATTATGGTTTATTTTTTAGGAATTAGGGTTTAGAGTTATATGTAGTTGGTTGGGATTTGATTTAGGTTGTAGAAGACGATATTGTGGAAATTTTTATGAATACAATGTAGGGTGGTTCGATATTTGTTTATGGGTTTGAGTTTTGGTTTCGGGTTTAGAAGAAAATATTGTGGAAATGATTTTGAACACAATGTATGGTGGTCAATTTTAGTGTGTGGTGATAAGATATTATTATGTGATTGGAGGATATTAGTTCATGATGTGTGGATATTTTTGCTGTGTAGTCGGATATTAGTCTAAGACATCCATATATTAATCTGTGTGTGGTGGGTATTAGTCTGTCTGTGGTGGGTATTAGTCTATCATGGTGACGATATTAATTATGGTATCATCGGATATTAGTCTTAGAGGGTGGGATATTAGTCTGGGTGGTGTGGACATTTTTTTATGGTGAAAGGATATTAGTCTGGTTTGGTTTGGATATTTGTTTTATGTGGTGTTTATCTATGTTTATGATTTAGTGATTATAATTTAGGATTTAGTTTTTGTGGTTTAGTGATTATGATTTATTTTTTTATGAATTAGGGTTTAGATTTTATATGTAGTTGGTTGGGATTTGATTTAGGTTTTAGAAGACGATATTGTGGAAATTTTTATGAATACAATGTAGGGTGGTTCGATATTTGTTTATGGTGATAAGATATTATTATGTGATGGGAGGTTAGATATTAGTCTCTGTGTGGTGGGTATTAGTCTATAATGTTAACGATATTAATTATGGTATCATCGGATATTAGTCTTAGAGGGTGGGATATTAGTTTGGGTGGTGTGGACATTTTTTTTATTGTGAACGGATATAAGTCTGGGTGGGTTTGGATATTTGTTTTATGTGGTGTTTATCTACTTATTTGTATATGATTACATCAATTTAGGGTTTAGTGTTAGGGTTTAGACTTTAGGACTTAGAATTAGGGTTTACGGTTTAGGGTTCGGGTTTTGATTTAGGGTTTAGATATTAGTCTGTGTGTGGTGGGTATTAGTCTATCATGGTGACGATATAAATTATGGTATCATCGGATATTAGTCTTTAACGGTGAGATATTAGTCTGGGTGGTGTGGACATTTTTTTATTGTGAACGGATATTAGTCTGCAAAGTCGGATATTAGTCTGGGTTGGTTTGGATATTTGTTTTATATGGTGTTTATCTATGTTTGTTTGTGTTGATATTTAGTTTTAACAAATCCGTAACAAAACAAAGTCGTTTTTCGACAAACCGCGATACAACTAGTATTCAGTGTCATTCCAACTTTGCAATCTCATAATCTAAAATCCGTAAAAGTACAACCACAAAAATGAAAAAGGAATAGTTCAAATGTTGTCTTGCTTGGCCAAACTTTCGATAATATTTTTTATCATATCCCTCAAAGCCCTCCGTGTTCGATCATGCCATTTTGGGGTGTGGATAATTGTTATGCTGAACGGATATTAGTTTGCGACGTTCGGATATTTAGGCTGGGTGGTTTGGATATTTGTTTTGTGTGAATGGATATTAGTATGTGATGGTTAGACATTAGTCCGTGTTGTTTGGATATTTGTTTTGTGTGGATATTTATCTACTTAATTTATATTATTGTTGAAATGAACTAGTATTTAGCATCCCCAAATCACAAAATGTATTCCATAACAAAACACTGGTTTTCAAGTATCAGGACACTAATATCCATACATGGCAGAGTAATATCCTGATTGGGAGAAAAAAATATCAATAGATAACATAACTAATATCTGGACAACCAATTGCATACTAGAATCCACATCATCAACAAATTGAATCCCAAATACCCCATGTCTAATCCCAACTACATGGGCATTATAGTGCCATAGTAAAAGATTAGCCGCAATGAGTGCTCCTTGTCTTCCATTATGCAAAATCCCTGAAGCACATACAAATATTTGGTAAACATAGAAAAATATCCAATAAAAAGCAGACAAATATCCAAACATGGAGGACAAATATCCAGACATAATATTTTTAATATCTGGACATCACAAAACTAACATAATAGAAGTAATATCCAGATACAAACAAATAAGTATCCAGACATAATATAACAAATATCTCAACCGCACAAAACAAATATAAGTGAACTAACATCCATATAGGGCAGAGAAATATCAAGACAGAGTAAACAAATATCCAGACATCACATAACTAATATCTGAATGATCAATTAAATAACAATATCCACATCATCAAAAAGTAGGATCCCAAGCATGCTAATTGTTATCCACTATGAAAGGAACTAATATTCCAGATCTACAAATCGAATCCTAGATCCCAACCACACAACTATCCATGCAATTGAAAACTGATATCCTTCCTGAACAAAACTAATATCGGAACGCACACCAAACATATCCACAAAACCCAGAAAACAAAGCAACCCAGATCTAGTTAAATCCACAAAATCCACAAACCTAGCAACCCAGACCCAGATCCAATCAAATCCACAAACTCAGAAAACATATCCACAAAATCCACAAAAGAAAGCAACCCAGATCCAGTCAAATCTAAGTTAACAGAAAACAAATCCATCAAACCCATCGGAAAAAAAAATGTAGGAAAAGAAAAACTCAGATCTAGTCGAAGCTATGCAACCTTAACTCAATCTACTCAAACGAACATGAGTATCCATGAACAAATGGGGAAAAAACTATGCTACCTCAGTCAACGAAGTAGTTCTTTCGTCAACGACCGCCGTCAACCAACCCTTCGTCGCGCGCCGCTTCGTCTGCACTGTCAAAATAAGCCCGCTTCGTCTGCACCTTAGCCGCCGTCAACCAACCCTTTCGTCGCCGCCGCTTCGTCTGCACCGTCGCCGCCGTCAAACCAACCTGACCGCCGTCGTCGTTATCGGGAGAGGAAAGGGAGAGGGAGAGGAAAGAGAGAGGGAGTGAAAACAATTGATTTTTGGAGAGAGAGGGGAAAAACGTGTCTGGTGGAGAAAGATTAGAGAGGGGAGGGTTTTGAGTAAAAAAAAGTGGTGTTTTTTGAATTTGGGGGCCTGGTGGGCCCCATTTTTTTCTGTAGGCTTGGGCCAGTCGATGGACTCGGCTCTCCTCCCTCACATGCTGGCGCCAATCTACCTCCACCGCTGGATCGTGGCTTGGAGACATGGCTGCCCATCTAACCCTATCAGTATCTCCTAACAAAATGACCTGTTAGGAGCATAACTAGATTGCTAGCTAGCTAGCTGCATCTCTCCCCTCCATCCCTCCTAGTATTCCTTTCCCGTCCCATTCAATTCAAGCAGTTGAGAGACAAAAAGAGAGAGAACCAAAGATGCAAACTTCCCAACTGCTAAGCGTTTCCTTGACCGCCGTTGTGCTCTTCCTCGCCTACGGCGGCGTTGGTGGTGCTGGAAACTTGGCGACGAAATGCGGCAAGGACTTGGAGAGCGTGATGACGTGCCTGAGCTTCGCGCAGGGGAAGCAGAGCTCGCCTTCCAAGGAGTGCTACTGCTGCGCTTCCACCAAGAACACCAAAGACAAGGAGCCCGAGTGCCTGTGCTACATCATGCAGCAGACCCACAACGACACCGCCCAGTTCAAGAGCATGGGCATCCACGAGGGCAAGCTGCTTCAGCTCCCCACTGCTTGCCACCTCCAGAGTGCCAGCGTCAGCAACCTTTTAACTCACTGCTTCTTCTACTTCATTTTGAAATGAAGCTCTAATTCTCGAGGATGCTTCCAACACTGAACTTCATCAGCCGAATTGTTAAATGGCTCCCTGCTAATACACCTTAATTACCCCTAATTATACAACAATTTTATCACTCGAACCAGAGCAGCACAAGTCATCGCCGGAACCAAACCCAGGTTCGCCCATTTCACGTTTCAGAAGAAAGCTTTGCGAAAAGCAACCTGTAAACAATCAAATCAAAACCTCCTGCAATCACCCACGACTCCATAACTAGCAGAGAAAGGGAATCAATGGTGCATTGTTGTTAAAACCTCAAATCCCAAGTTTCAGGGTTTGTGAAAGGACAGTTCAAAACCATCCCCAGTTTGAACTTGATTATGAACACATGCAATCATCAAATATTCGAAACCACCTTGTTTTTACCCTCCATCCTAAGTCTTAAGTCCCCATTTTAGTTACCGGACGCAAATGTCTTACTTGAATTACCACTCAAAGACTAAATTATTTCTCGTCACGATTGTTTTTCGTCTTCCTTCACAGAAACAGCTTCAGCGAAGCTCTTCGACATCTTCTTGATGACATCACTGGGAAGTGACACCACGCGACCCGGTGGGCTAGCCGACTTCGGAGGAGATGCAGCAGAAGGGGCAGCTGCAGAGGATGGTACGTTGGCCTGCTGCTGCTGCTGCTGTCTCGATGACTTACGGACCTGCATTGTCTTCTGCCTCTCCTCGTAGAACTCAAAATCATCCAGTATGGATGAATGGCTCACGTACTTGTTGAATATGGTCAACATCTCAATCCCGTGATCCAACTGAACCTGCAACGGTTTTTGGATGTGGAAGTATTAATGTGCGAACATGGCAGACAATTGACAACAGTGATCAAATCTTGCTAAACAGGTGTTTGTCCTTTAACAGTATAGAACAACAGTGATCTAATATTGCTAAAGAGGCAAAGTAATGGAACAGTGACATTGTTGGCATATATATCGTGAGATCATGTGCAATTATCCGTGAAGCCATTCTAACTTAGTTTGGCTAATTTCTATCCTAGCACTGACAATAGCAGGGGAGGACTATCAATTCCTTAAAAATGCACAAAAGGTTTGCTCGCTCTTGACCAAAGAATTCAAGCATACAAGAGTCATAGAGAACATTCTTCCTAAGCATGGATCGACCTCATTAGTAATTATTTGGAAGGAATTTCAAGTACAGGAAAGAGAAAGGGGTAGTCACCTTTAAATTCACAGTACAATGAGGTAAGGCCAGAAACGAATACTCATGTGGACCTTAATTAAGCTGTTTTCCCACAAGTCATAAAGAAAGAGCCATTCTTAATGGAATAACAGTAACAAAAGTTTGGAAACCAAAGGAAGCTTACCTCTTGAGTGTCTCTGCTATTAGTGACAGGTTTGTTTTCATTATTTTGGAGGATAATGTGACGAAACTGACTGTTGGGGACATCTTTGATTACATGCCACTTCACAGGGAATTGTCCAGTCCATTTGTCCTGCTGCCAGTAGTCCACACTTTTCTCAAAGTCCACTGGTCCAATCATCTCAGCCACTCCACAGAACTGAGCACTAGCATTGACCTGTGCATAGCAAATATTGAAGATTGTCAGAAGGCAGGTAAACTCCATGCATTATGATGCATCTGGAAAGAGACCATGAAAGAGGACAAGTAGCTTAAAAGCATTGTCATATGCATCCCTTCTCCCCCAGAAACTACTCATTTCAGCCAACATCTCCCAAAAACTTGTAAATTCTCAGATGCCAAATAGTTGTCGAAGTTCACAGTTGCACTAACAATAAAGAAGGGACTGATGTTGGTTTTGGTTAACACGAGACCAGAACCACATAAATTTTGATCAACTGAAACTAATATTTGATTTGCCGTCATAATTAACTAGACTTCATACACAGTACTACTGAAAGTAAGTAAATGAAGCAAAAATGATAGGATAGATTTACTAAGAACACCTAAAGTTTATCATGTTCCAATATCTTTAACTAGTAATTTCAGATAAATTATATCAATGGGCTTCGACAAGTTTTGGTTAACATGGTTCCTCTTTCGTTTAGTGAAATCGAAACAAAAAGGAAATTTTCTAAATCAACAGCTTAAACCAAATAATTTGGTTTTGGTTGACCCAAAACTCCAAAATTTGGTCTTGGTTCAGTTTAACCGGACACCATTTTCCCACCCCTAACTAACAAGCATAGAAGTGGTGAATAAGAGAATGGACATTACCGAAAATAGCAAGAAGACGGGACATGCCCCCTGTTTCTCCTGGGCTTCACAGTAGGCGGCATCTAGCTTCTTGTTTCCATTCTGAGTACTTGCCCAGACACCATATTTTATACTCTTGTGCACATTGTCCTCACTATAAGACTTTATCACAAAAAACTTTGCATCCTTGTAGTCGGCGACAAAATCCAGTTTGTTGTGATGAGACACACTACAGCCATCATGTATCACAGTCCTGTGAATGTCAACCATGGGCTCGTTTCTTACTGTCTGGGTTCTGGGCTTAAATGCCCTAGGTCCTTTATTTCGCTCACTAAGTGTATCAAGGGCAACAGTACAACTGCATGAGAAATCATTGCACCTTCCCACACGCCTTGATTCATCGAGTGTAGGCCAGTTTCGGCAATTCGTCCTAAGAAGAGAAACTTCATAGCCAGAGTCATGATCTTTTTGACCTTGGGGATAGGTTTTGTAGGTGGGACTTGAATGAGATCCAAAGTCATAAAATGAGTCTCTGTGGCGAGAAGCCTGCATGAAGTTTTAAATTGAGATGACACACAAAGCTCAATCAAACAAACCCCATATTGTTTCAGATGCAATTCAGAAGAGATGCCAATTCACATTCACCACATAATAATTCTTCATGATTACCAAAGTAGACGAAAACAGGAGAACAATGCAGAGTAAGTATAGAACCGCATGATCAACAAGTCTCATGCTTCACCACCTAGAAAAAGCTCATACTTTATATTTGTGACTCAACTGTTATTTCTACATATATCAAGGAGCAGCTATGTACAACTCTACATACCTCAACATTCAGATAAGAGTTTCGGTTACAAAGCACGGAAGCAAATACATAACTGTTCCAGTATTTTGGTTATGGTATCCAAGAGATTAAAAGAAAGACAAGAAACTAGATAATTGATCGAGTGGGTTTAGATGCCTAACCGTGGCAAAATGATTCTCAGGAAAACTGACTGCAGCCATTGGTTTTGGACAAGATGGTGATGAAGTCAAGTGCGTAAAAGAGTTTGTCCCGTTCGGAGGTTTTGACCAGTCTGGCCACAACCTACCACTTTCGATCCCATCAAATCCTTGTTGCAAGGGCCTGGACTGTCCCACCATTCCAGAAAAGTGGTGTCCTTCACCGAAAGCCCCCAAAGTATGTGGTTGACCAAGTCCAAGGTCATAACTATAGCAAGCTACATTTTGTGGATCAGAGTGGGCTGGCAATTGAACTTCAGAAATATGGTTTGACGATGCAACATGTTGGATGTTATGTGAGATATGCTGCTGGAAATAAGGTGGGTTGGAGTTGGAGAACTCTTGCACATTGTACAATGTGCCGTCATAAGAAGATTGAAGGGGTGTGAATGGCACATATGGTCGATGCGTCATTTGAGAGCCATAACCATATCCATGAAAGGGAAGAGATGAAGAATCATCACGGATGCCCTACAGCAGAATGAAACCATGACACAGACAAGAACTTGTAGATCAAGAGGGGCAGGGGAAAAATATAGTTGGGGCAATAATAGGGCACTGGAACCGTTCTTACATGAACACTATTACCCTGGCTTTCAACATTACCATCAGAAAGATGAACTCCCATTCTGCTAATCATACCATCATAACCTGCCAGACATAAAACCAAAAAAAAAAACTCAAAGTTCTAAAGAGGCTTACCATTACCAATCGGGAACCACATTATCATATGTTCTCCTATTAGTTTCTACAGACACAGACAATTAACAATGATGAGCTAACCTCTATGATATGCAGCCTGTGCCTGGGAGGAGCATGCATTAAGTGAAGTATCACCCCTTAAAGACCCAATACTAATGGCAGCCTGTGAAGGATCAACCACGCTTTCAGTTGTAGCCAGAGTAGACTGCAAAATCGATTCACAAAAGACCACCCATCAGCATTGCACAAAAACGAAAAAATAATCATGGAACTATAAATCCTACGCCTTCCAGCTTACCTCTACCTGATCATTCAACATGTTTCACCCGAAGAATTTTTCGCTTAAAACAATACTTTCCGCGGTCCAGTAATGCCCAAGATATAGGCCTTATCCTGAATTTGACAACAACAACAACAACAATTTAGTTCACTTGGAAAGACCTTCATGCACACAGACACACAAAACAACTTGGAAGATTTTCACTTGTGGGGGCCTAACAAATGCTCACAATGTGGCTCAATTTCTGTACGAAGGGAATCAAAGTTTCTGAAAACTCTGGAATGACTGGATCAACATCAACCGGAAAACCCTCTCCAGCAAAGCAAACATCTAGACAAAACCACTCTCCTTCACAATCGTGCGTGCAAACGTATCAATGTGAAAAGAACATCCTCAGGCCATCACCGCCATAATCTAGTAAACCGGGGAACACTCTAGACGGTTCACATTCCTCCATACAGACTCCATGTCGCCCAAAGCAAACAGGAAAACCGATCGTCGTCACGTTTCCGCCATTCTAACAACAGTTTCAGTTCATATTCACATTTGCGACTATCCATCCACTCAAGCACACGACGGTTACCATTACAGAAAAGAAGCAATCAAACACCTCGCAATTTCCTAGTTCTACAATCCTTTGCATAACAAACAAAAAAAATTAGTAAACGCGAAACAGGAAAGAATCGTACGCTCAGTGAATTTCGCACACCGGACGAAGGCTTCCGATCATCGGTGCTACCTGCGGCGAAGAGTGAGAAAAAAAAGCTCGGGCGAAACGGTGTTGCGAGTGCGGGAGTTTGGTGGATTGCAGGCCGGGCGGTTTGGGGGGGAGTGAGTGAAGAGAGCACGAGAGAGTAGTGGGGAGAGAGAAGCTTCTAGGACGAAAAGAAGATGATCAAAGAGAAGAGGAAAAGGAAGGCATTGGGAGTGATGACGAAATGGAGAGAGTAAGAGAGAGATGGCTATGGCTATGGCTATGGTGATGATGAGAGGAGAGGGGAGAGGAGGGGGGAATCGTAACTGCTGCTACTGCTGGTTTTAGCCTTGCACTCTTTTCTTTCCCGGGTTTGCCGAGTTGGCTCCTGCTTACTCGTCCACCTGCTCTTTTGCTTCACTCTAACTGCTCTCTCTCCACATTGGATGCTCTACTTGGGAAAAAATAGACTACACATGGACCGTGGTGACTACGCTAAGCTTCCAAGAAGCACAATATGTGAAATAGGTCAGAATTTTTCCTAGTTAGGTGATATTGAAGGCATTCAAAGATGTGACCTTCAAATTTAAAACTAATATTATTACTACTAGACCTAAATTTTTGTTCACAAGCCTAGAATATCTTACCGGCTTGTTGCATCTAAAATCTTTGAAGTACTATTGATGTTCATGATTATATTTACTAGTGATTCATGAATATACGAAAAAGTTGTCTCTAATGAGTCACAAAACTTACATAGTCGTATTTCATCAAAAATTAATTGAATTAATCGAATCATTCTCATAAGAAAATAAATGATGGTCGAAAAGGTGAGGATTAACATAGTTGTTGATTTTCAATGAGGCTATGCTCATATAGACTATCATTTCTCAGTAGAGGTGGCAAATGGATTGGATTGGTGGATTGGTGGATTGGATTGATGGATCCATGGATCAAATGGATTGGATCTAATAGATTGGTGGATTCATGGATTGGATCAAGTGGATTGGTGGATTATCCATAAATCCAAATGACATCCTCAACCAAGGACCAATATGTAAAATGTAAAAACTTTAGGTACTAAAATGTCACAATGAAAAATTTTAGGTACCAAAACGTAATTTTCCAATGATATTTTTCGTATAAAAAATAAAATTTTAGGTACCAAAATGTAAAAAATAAAAATTATAGGTACTAAACTGTAATTTGCCAATGATCCATGGATCCAATCCATGAATCCACCAATCCAATTGGATTTGGATCAAATGGATTGGATTTAAATGGATTGGATTAGGTGGATATTTTTAATGAATTGATGGATTGGATTGGTGGATTGGATTGAAATTGCCACCTCTATTTCTCAGCGGTGCTTTGGTTCTTTTCTCATATTTGATCCATTGGTTTTGTTAAATTTGTATCAAAAGAAAAGGAGTTCGAATACAACCCCAAGAGAAGAAAAAGTCAAGAGATTTGAGTGCACCTTCCAAAATAACATTACTTTGAAGTTTGACCTTATCCATGAACTGGAGTTACAGCGCCAATCGCTGCTCCCAACCTATTTTAGTGGGGATTTTTCATAATCAAATCGCAAACTTACGAGCAATATATCAAGGGGATTTTCATAAATTCTCCTGACCCGCCCCTACAGGCTGCAGGGTCAACTTAAAAAACTAACCTGACTCATCCCTCGTTTTTTCTTGACCTTATCTGGCCCATTAGGGTCGGGGTCGGGCCGAGTAGGGATGTCAGAGGATCGACCTTGTGCAATGACAATTGCTTTTGGAAAATTACACTTTGGTATCCATAATTATTTTTTCTTACAATTTAGTGCCTAATTTTTTTGTACAAATTGGTCCAAAAATTTTAGTGGAAATTACATTTCGGTACCATTATATTTTTTCTCTTACATTATAGTACCTAAGCTTTTAAAAGTTCACAAAGAAGTCCAATATGTTGGTAAGAGGAATTTCAAGACATTATTGGTCGTAGGGTTAAAAAGTGACCCAAACCTAAACTGACCCTAACCCTGTCCGACCCTAGACTGACCCTGTAGATAAACTGACACATCCCGACCCTAAGGGTCAGTACGGGCAGGCTAGTAGGTATCTAAGGTCATGCTTACACCCTTACCTAAAATTGTCGAGAATGTATTCATTGAAACGGGAACCTAAAATCTCAAATAGCTTAGAATCCTTTTGTTTTAGAATCTAACCAAAGAGGCGAGGCTTGCCTTCACTTTTGAAGCTCATCTTTCTTCCACTGTTATCTCTATCCCTTAGGGGCGTAGCCAGAAAATTAGTTAAGGTGGATCTATTTATAAAATATAAATATATTAATATTGAAAAAAGATATTTATATTTAATTAATATTTAATTAGAATAATTGTTTAAATTTAAAGTGTGAGTAAATTTAAATTACACAAATCAATAAAAGGAAGGAAAGAAAACCAAATAAAAATTAATGTTATTAAACGAGAAAAGTTGAAGTAAGAAGAGAATGAGTTTAATTTGGCTATAAGAGAATAGAACTTGTATAAGATAAGATCAAATATTAATAGTACACAAATCAATACTAGAAAGGAAAGAAAATCAAATGAAAAGGTAGAATAAAAATTAATGTTATTAAATGAGAAAAGTTGAAGTTTCACGGAAGGCTACCTTCATCTTTTTGCTTCATATTATGTTTGTTCGGGGGTAGGGCTGCAAATGAGCCAAACAGCTCGCGAGCAACTCGGCGTTCGAATCGATAAAAACTCGTTCGACACTCGACTCGTTATTTAACAAGCCGGCTCGCGAGCCAGCTCGTTAGTAAACGAGCCAACCTTTAGCTAGACCATGCTCGGCTTGATAAGCTCGTGAGCTAGCTTGACTCGGCGGCTTGTTGAGCTAAGCTCGCGAGCTTCCTTGTTTAGAGCTAGTGTAAGGATTAATTACTCTTCTGAACATGAACATTATTTTTTTAATACGGATGTGTATGGAAGTTAGATGTTATTTTTATTTTCTATTGCTATTTTTATCATTTAAATTCTTATATTTACCCATTTTTTTGCAAGAATGATTTCAAATTGTGCTCATCTTGAACCGAGCTTGTACTTAGCTTGACAAACTCTGTTAATGAGCATTTATCGAGCTCTACCAAGTCGAGCTCGAGCTAGATTTTTTTTTATTCAAGCCGAGCTCGAGCTCGAGCTGGATTATCAAAATTCGAGTTCGACCGAGCTCGAGCTGAAAAATTTATAAACGAACCGAGCTCAACCTGAGAAAACTCGACTCGACTCGTTTGTCGCCCTAGTTCGGGGTGAGATAGAAATAGGCTATTGAAAGATTGGCTTGGGCTTCTGTTTTGTCGTTTTGAAACATTAGTGAGATAGAAATAGGCGATTGCATTGCATGGTTGGCTTGGGAACTTCTATATTTTGGTGGGAGCTTTTACAATTGCTGTATTTGATCAAAGAGTAATAGGCTCATAGAAAATCATGATATTCACACCTAGAAGAAGAAACTAGGATTAACATAGTCAATATGAAAATTCCAATTTGTGAAATTAAGAAGCTTTTTAACAATTAAATAGGCAAAGTTTTCATGTAGGTTCAGGTATATATAAAAGCTAAAGCTAGGAATGGGATTAGGTGCTAACCTCTTATGCTAATTATGTTTCCAACCATAGAATGAAAATCTAATCTAACAATTAAAATTAAGTAAAGGTTAATTTGGTAATAAAACTATAATAATTAACCCAAACCCTAATATATATTATATTCTACCCATCCTCATTATAGCCGCACCCTTCTTGTGAAACTGCCGTCGGGCCTCCTACCCCTCACACACTCTCTCTCAAAACCACTCATCCCACCATTCTCTTTTAACAATGGCGAGGCATCTGTCGACTGCAGCCACAACAAATAGGACTTGCGACAGAAAGTGGGCGGTCGTGCATCCAACGTTGATGAGAAGCAAAGAGGTAGGCTGCGACGTGATTGCGTCGCGCATCTGACATCGGCGAGAAGTGGGCGGCGGGTCAGATCTGTTCACATTGATGCCATTCTCGAAGAGACAGGTTGAAACTCGACTGCGGCGCGTTTGCGGTCGCGCTTCTAGCATCGACGAGTAGCGGACGGCGGTTAGATCTGTTCACATCGTCGCCATCCTCAATCACAATGTTGATTGCTACCCTGAGGACATTCTTCATCGGCTTTGCATTGCATGATTCATAGGCGGCCAGATCTGTAAAAGTTACTGTTTGAACCTAACTGGGTCAAGGGAGTAAGCAAGGGAAATCGACTATATGACGTAGAACAAAGATCTTTGAGAACAAGGTTGAGAGGATTCGTATTTTAGAGAGAGAAGTTGATGTTTGTAGAGATAGAATCCGAAAATTGCGATCCCCATCACCCACCGGAGTAAATGCCATATTTATAGGCTACATGGTGGTGGGTGAGTGGTTGAGTTACATGATGGGACAATGACATGACCACTGACATGTCAGGGATTTAGGCCATGCCTCTACCTAGGACATGTCAGAGGCCTACCTATGACTGTATCTAGGACCCTGATGTGACTACCCCTCGGGAAGCGCGATGACGCTTTCTGCGGCTCTTTGGTCTGGTCCACGCTTTGATCTTTCCACGTGCGCGTAGCCTGTGCGGCGCTCGAGGTCTTCGCGTCGAGCCGCGCTGAGGTGTCGCGCTGGGGGTCTTCGCGCTGGACCGCACTGGAGGTCTTCGGTCGCGTCGCGTCCTGACGGGTTTGGCGGCATCTGGGGTAGTGTCGGTGCGTTCCTCTGGCGCGGCTAGGTCCGAGTCACATGCCCAACAGTTACCTTTTAGTGTGTAGTAGTGTTTTATTGGGAGATGAATGATCATATATGTAGTATAGCTTCCCCAACTCTCACATCTCTCTATTACCACCTCTATATCGGTTTCGGTTTTGTAACGTAGTAGTGTTTTGTACTTTGATTTGTAGCTATTCTATGTATTGGATATGGCCTTATTAGTAGCGATTGTATAATAGTGATTTTGTATTTTATGTAATGGTTTATAATTTTCAATTGATTCTTATGTAAAGTCGTCAATGAGAAACACTACTAATAACAATAGAATATCAACTATAAACAAAATTAAAATTGTTGATAGCAACAAAATCACTACTTACAATTATAAAATCACATCATCTTTACAAAATTACTATTAATTTAAGCAGTAGTATTTTTTCACACGTTACTATAAAAGAGGAGAGAGATAATTTAAAATAAATTTATTCATAAATATTTATTTTCTAAAATACAAAATAAGCCCCTCATTATTTCCCACTGTCTCATTGAAATTAAAATATTGAACAGTGATAAGAGTGGTTAGCACGGTGCCAACTCTTATAGAATTAGCACCGTAATTCGTCCCATAAAAACTACTATAAGAAGACCTTTTTGATCGTTTGTTATAATAAATAATTAATAATAGAAATAAAAATAAAAACTCCTTCCCACCCATCAACTCCTGCCCATGCGCCATCGTCATTTCTAGCATCTCATGGGAGCTTGCGTGAATCAATGTCGAAGGGGAAGAGCTGGGGTTTTGGCCTCGCTAGAGCTTCGATTCCAGTGCGAAACAAGGCGAGCCATCTCTGGATAATGTCAATTATACCCTATTTCGGCAAAGCTCAGGAATCAAGATTTCTGGATCCGAATATGAAGCTTCAGTACACCAACGTGCTTGCTGCCTAGCTCCGCGTCATCTTCTCGACGATGAAACGTTTCCAAATTCCAAGAATCACACATCTGTAGAACCACAGCATACTAGTGCACTTCTTCTTATTAGATTGAAACAAAACTAATTCATTAACACCGTTATCAGAGACAAATTCAAAAATTTCATCCGCCTCTCCAACGGCCACCAAAGCAATCAGATGGAGCGACGTCGTCTCAGGGAAGTCAGGCAACACTTCGACTGGAACGCTGCCGTCTCAAAGTCACACTTCGAAGATGATCAATACGCTGCCGTAGAGAACATCCAAGACTGAAGGAAGAAACGTCGCCGTTGTATACTGGAGACACAACGTCTCTTTCCCTTGTCCAGAATTTGTTCCCTCTTTCTCTGTTTTTCTGTACTTCTTCTCTGCCAAGTTACAGCTAGAGCTTCTTGTCTTGTAATGCACGATCCTTGTATATAAACTCTATTGAATCAATGAGAAAAGCCAAGTTAGGGTTTCCAAGCATACCTGTTGTTATGGTATCAGAGCAACCCTAGCCGCCGCTCAACAATGGCTGCAAACCCACTCCCAGATCCCACAGCGGATCCTTTTTATCTCCATGGTTCTGAACAACCTGGACTCCTTCTGGTAGGTGAGAAGCTGACCACCACCAATTACAATGATTGGAGCAAAGCTATGCTCAACGCTCTGGCCGCCAAGAACAAGCTTGGCTTCATCAATGGTACCATCCCTTCCCCCGATCCCACTGATGCTCTGTTTTCTTCCTGGAGCCGCAACAACATCATGGTCCTCAGCTGGATCCAACAAGCTGTTGATCAAGGTATTAAGAAGACAATCATGTCTTCAAAGCTGGCCTCCGAAGCCTGGAACAGCCTGAAGGCTCGTTATGGTCAAGGTGATATGATCCGCGTGACTGAGTTAATCGAAGCCATAGGCACCATCAAACAAGGTAACCAAACTGTCACCGAATACTATGGAAATCTTATAGCATTGCAAGATGAGCTAGACAACTATCAACCTATCAATCCCTGTCGCTGCACTGCCACTAGCCATATAGAATGTGCTTCTCTGAATGCTGTGCTTGGATATCGAGACATCAACTCTGTCATTCAATTCCTTCGAGGTCTTAATGATAACTATGCTACTGTCCGTTCCCAAGTCCTGTTTGGAGACACTCTCCCACCCATTGATAGGGTTTTCCAGCGTGCTTTGCAACATGAACGCCAACTCTATGGCACCCAACAAGGCAAAACCATCACTGTTGAGGGTTCTGCCTTCTCTGTTCAAGGATCCAAAAGACCTTTCAACTCAGTTAAACGACCACATTGCACATTCTGCAACAACCAAGGACACACTGAAGACACATGCTACCATAAACATGGGTGGCCACCTGGTTTTTCATCCAGAGGTTCAACTACAAGCTCCAATCCATCTGCTAAACCCCCTGAGTGCACCTTTTGCAAGAGGATTGGCCACACTGAAGACAAGTGCTTCAAGAAGCACGGTTACCCTCCACCATCTCAGTCAAGACAACCTCAGCCTCGACCTAGAACAATGATCAATGCTGCTGATGGCAACTCTCCATCAGCTGAACAACCTGAATTCAAGCTCACCAAGACAGATTATGAGAAGTTGATGGCCCTGATGAATGACAATCTCAAAGGCAAATCATCTTACCCTACTCACACAGCTGCCTTGACCACTCATTATGAACCTGAATCTTCACGTAATCACTCATGCTCACTCCTACCCAATAGCATTACTGCTTCTCCATGGATCCTTGATACAGGTGCAACTGACCATATAGTCAGCTCTCTAACTTTCCTTCACACTTCACACAAAGTTCATCACATTTTCATTAACTTGCCCACTGGTGACAGAGTTCAAGCCACCCACATTGGCCAAGTACATTGTCTAAATGGTCTTGTACTTGAAGATGCCCTTTATGTACCCAAATTCACTTTTAATCTGATCTCAGTGAGCAAGTTAACAACCACCAAACCTTTGTCCCTCACTTTTTCATCTGATTCTTGCACAATACAGGACCTGGAGCTGAAGAGAGTGACTGGTTCTGCTAAGCTATCCAAAGGCCTTTACCTCATCAACCTAGTTCTAGACAATATACCTAACCACATCACTGCTGCAGTTAGTTCTCCCTCCTTAGACATTTGGCATTTTCGACTTGGACATGTTTCCCACAGTCGCATTCCTCCTTTACAACAGCTCTGTACATCCATAGAAACTAACAGCAGCTTACCTTGTGATGTATGCTATTTTGCCAAACAGAAAAGGCTACCTTTTCCTTCCAGTTCCACTGTAACTACACATTGTTTTCAGCTCATCCGTGTTGACATATGGGGCCCCTATTCATCTCCTACACATGATGGTTTTAAATATTTTTTAACCATCGTTGATGATCATTCTAGGATGACATGGATCATCCTTCTCACTTCAAAAGCTGAAACCAGAACCAAACTAAAATAGTTTTGTACCATGATCACCACCAAATTCAAAACAAATGTCCAAACCATTCGTAGTGATCAAGGACAGGAATTTCAAATGTCTGATTTCTATTCAGAATCTGGCATCACACATGAGATGTCATGTGTGGAAACTCCACAGCAAAATAGCAAAGTGGAACGCAAACACCAGCATATCCTAGCTGTGGCAAGGGCCCTAAAGTTCCAAGCAAACTTACCAATAGGTTTCTGGGGAGACTGTGTCAAACATGCAGTCTTCCTAATCAATCGTGTCCCAACACCAGTCCTAGCTAACCTCACCCCTTACCAAAAACTCTTCAACAAACCACCTGACTTACAGGACCTGAAAGTTTTTGGATGCCTCTGCTATGCATCCACCCTGAAAAACCACAGAACCAAATTCCAAGAAAGAGCCAGAAAATGTGTTTTTCTAGGCTATCCATCAGGCATCAAAGGTTACAGACTATATGACCTTAACTCCCATGAGCTTTTCATCTCTAGAGATGTTCAGTTTCATGAAACTGAATTCCCCTTTCAGTCATCCCCCACCCCTCAACCAAACTCACAAAATCAACCACCTACATATCCTATCCCATCTCCTCCTGTCCCTGATGAACCTCCTGTTTTACACCCTACTGAACCAATACCAGATCCATCACCTTCTTCCTCCAATATCCCTCTCATCAGTCCTTTACCCTCACCATCCCCACCTATCCCTTCCACTGACCTTCCTATTGCCATAAGGAAACAACCTAGGACCATCAAACCACCAACCAAATTACAACAATACCATTGCAACCTGCTTCAGCAGATTTCTTCTACTGGTCACTCTCTCCAGCAACAGGTCACAGGTATTACCTACCCCCTCTCCCATGTTTTGGACTACACATCTCTCTCCTCATCATATGAAATACATCTTAAACATTTCTTCTCACAAAGAACCAGAGACTTATGAGGAAGCTGCCCTCAGACCAGAATGGAACAAGGCCATCAATCATGAGATTGATTCCCTTGAAAGGAATCAAACATGGGATGTTGTATCCCTTCCCCCACAGAGAAAACCTCTTGGGAACAAGTGGATATTTAAGTACAAATTTCTATCAGATGGCTCACTTGAAAGAGAAAAGGCCAGATTGGTTGCCAAAGGCTACAACCAACAAGAAGGGATAGACTACCAGAATACTTTTGCTCCTGTTGTCAAGATGACAACCGTCAGACTTTTTCTTTCTATTGCTGCTTCAAAGTCATGGCATGTTCACCAACTAGATGTGAACAATGTCTTTCTCCATGGAGGCCTAACAGAAGAGGTCTACATGAAGCTTCCTAAGGGTTACAAACCACCACCAAACATCATTAACCCTGTTTGCAGGCTAAAGAAGTCACTTTATGGCCTCAAACAAGCCTCTAGACAGTGGTTTGCTAAACTAGCAGATTGCCTTGTTCAACAAGGTTTTGTTCCCAGTCAGGTTGATCATTCCCTATTTTCTAAATCAGTGGATAATTCTTACACCTGTGTACTGGTTTATGTTGATGACCTCTTGGTTGGAGGTAATGATTTGGCAGCAATCAATTAGTTAAAAGAAGTACTTCATCAAGCATTCAGCATCAAGGATATGGGCCAACTCAAATTCTTTCTAGGCATTGAAGTTGCCAGAAACCAGTCTGGAATTCATTTATCACAAAGGAAATATACATTGGTGATGATCTTGGAAGAAGCTGATGTCTTACTATCCAAGCCTGTTTCTACCCCTATGGATTACAAGCAACATCTATCTTCTACTCATTCTGATCCCTATCCAGACCCTTCATTCTACAGAAGATTAGTGGGCAAGCTTATCTACTTGACTACCACTCGCCCTGACATCAGCTTTGCCACCCAGCAGGTGGCCCAATTCATGTCCAATCCCAACAATTTGCATTATCAAGCAGTCACAAGGATTCTCAGGTACCTTAAATATGCTCCATCAACTGGCCTCTTCTATCCATCCAATTCTACCCTTCACTTGAAGTCTTTCAGTGACTCTGACTGGGCATCCTGCATGGACACACGCCGCTCGGTCACCGGCTACTGTGTTTATCTCGGCAATGCCCTAATCTCCTGGAGGAGCAAGAAACAGAAAACAATTTCTAGGTCATCGTGTGAAGCAGAGTACAGAGCCATGGCAGACACTACATGTGAGCTTCAATCACTACTTTACCTCCTTCACGACTTCCAGATTCCACATCAGCAGCCAGCAGTTCTCTACTGCGACAATCAATCAGCGCTCCATATTGCCGAAAATCCGACTTTCCACGAAAGGACCAAACATATTGAGTTGGACTGTCACCTGGTCCGGCAGAAGCTCCTAAATGGCACAATCAAGCTACTTCATGTTTCCTCCCTGCATCAATTGGCCGACATCTTCACCAAAGCTCTTCCTCCAGCCCTCTTCTCCACTCTCCTCTCTAAGCTCGGTGTGCACAATCTCTGCCCACCAGCTTGCGGGGGGGGGGGGGGGCGGGGTATCAGAGACAAATTCAAAAATTTCATCCGCCTCTCCAACGGCCACCAAAGCAATCAGATGGAGCGACGTCGTCTCAGGGAAGTCAGGCAACACTTCGACTGGAACGCTGCCGTCTCAAAGTCACACTTCGAAGATGATCAATACGCTGCCGTAGAGAACATCCAAGACTGAAGGAAGAAACGTCGCCGTTGTGTACTGGAGACACAACGTCTCTTTCCCTTGTCCAGAATTTGTTCCCTCTTTCTCTGTTTTTCTGTACTTCTTCTCTGCCAAGTTACAGCTAGAGCTTCTTGTCTTGTAATGCACGATCCTTGTATATAAACTCTATTGAATCAATGAGAAAAGCCAAGTTAGGGTTTCCAAGCATACCTGTTGTTAACCGTAAACAAAATTTTCAATTGAAATACATCACTTAACCGAATTATTTCCACCTTAAGCCCTATTCGATTGTTTCGAGCAACCGAAGAAGTAGTCATGTCTGGTGGCAGTTTTTCCAGCAACTGAGATTTACGTAAGAGTGTAGACATTGAATGTATTTTGTGGTTCTCTAAAAATATAAAAACGAATCGTGATTATTTATTAAAATAATGATTACATTAATCGTTTGTTTCTTACCAAATGAATGAATTATTAGAATATTATTAGTTGATTATTCATATTGGGCTAACTGTGTGGTTGGGCTAACCGTGCATGTGTGAACCAAAAGGTTTGAAGCTATCCTGTTCTTGCCACGCAAAGACACATCTAATCATGATGCAATTGTTGGCATTGTCTTGTTGCTGCAGTGTAGGAGATGCATCTTAGTATAGAATGCCATTGAGAACCCCATCGTATTCGTATCCGAGGGCAAATTCAAATTTTACATTCACTTGCCTACGGAGGATTACATGATTAATGGGTTAAAATTATTTGAGAAATTGAGGTTATCACTTAAATGTAAACGTATTTGTTGGGGCATACAGTGAGTGGCCCAAGCAAGGAGCCTAGGAGGACGAAATGGACTGAAGGTATGAGCCTGGCAGGAAGAAAGCTCAGCCCAAAGAGGGGCTAGAGGTTGTAACCAGGCAGTGGGACCAAAGGTAAAGCGCATGGCAACAAAAAGGGGGGCAACGGCCGAAAGCGTACGGAGGGGACATGAGCTGGGACCATGCGCCTCGATGGCGAAAGTCGGTGTCAGAGTGTCGGGGCGCATGGAAGGGGAAAGGTACAGTGCATTTAATGAGATGATGACGTGGGGCAGATTTGGGGGCAGTGGTCGACCCTACCCTGGGTATAAATAGTGAAGTGGGTGGAGCTCATTTACTCAGGTTCTAACTTCTCTCTAAAACTTGTATCTCACTTCTCTCTCTAGAAAGTTCGTTCTGACTTGGGCGTTGGAGTGCTAACGAGCCCTTCCCAAGGGGGCTCGGTGGGCGCCTTTGTGTGCAGGAGGGAGGACGTGGAGCAGAAGCGTGCGAGAGATAGGAGGTGGGTGAGAGCCATTGGGAGCGGCAGGTTACGTAGCACAAACAGTATTAGAGTTAAAAAAAAAAAAAATTAAGCTATCTGAGCAACCTTGCCCAGCCTCCGAGCCAGGTAATATCCAGCCAGACCTATAAGGATGGACCAGTTGAAGGCTAAATCTGAGGCGGCTAAATGTTCTCAACCTTTATTACAGTTCGTGTCTGTTGAGCGGAAAGAGTGTCTTGAAATTTTGCAACTGAACAAATGACGTGAGACAACAGAAAGCACTAAAAGTTCATTACACGCAAGAGAAAGCTTCTCAATACTTCGGCTTAATTAACCAGCAAATCTCGGGCCTTTCCAGTTTGGCCGGGCTGTAAAACTAGGCTGTGTCCCAGAAGCCGTATCAGACTTGCATTGCACATTGGCAGAAGCAGAAAATTGTGTACCATCAGTTTCCAAAGGCACTTTGCCGGAAAATGGGAACTGCAATACGATTTCAGGCGTGGCGGCGGATGGTCACAACTGACCAGGACTGAGCTCAGCCGCGTAAGGATCTCTCAATAGCTGATGTGGTTGAGACTGCTGAGAGTAATCACTGACATAAGCGGACTGGGAAGAGTGCAGCCGAGCCTCGGCTGACTGCAGTTCGATGTGAGGCAACTGGAAGAAGGACTGAGGCACACTTGCTGCAGGGCTTGCGTGAGCTGCTTCAAGTGAAGCTATCGTCGTTGATCGCTGCTGCTCGCAAGAGCCCCATGACGAGTTGGTTGACAGAAGAGAGAGAGCACGGTGGAGATCCTGTGTAGCATCATCATTCGCATTTAGCGACATGGTGGATTCTTCCGCCTCGATTCCTGCAATGAAAATGTCAGCCCTTCAGCACTTACGAAAAGATGCACCCAGCAATATTGTGGTGGATTGAAGTCTAAGAACCGCACCTTGACTTGGATTATCTGTTGCTATCCCTTTTGCCTTCGCAGGCAACAAGCCGTGATGATGAGCAACAGCCATTGAGGAGACTGCTGGCTGACTTGTTGACGGCTTAAAGGAGTAGTCCTTTGTTATTGTGAACTTGGAACCAGAGGTGTCTTCCCAGAACAAATACCCACCTGCCCTTCCTTGGACCAGGGGACTCCTGCTACTTTCCCATCCAAAGCTCATCCTTTGCCTCTCGTCTGCAAAACGAAAAACGGCGTCCAGTTCATAACAGGAATTGAATTCATTCCTAGGCAATGAAAGTACACCATCAGTACCAAAGATGGACGAATGCATCCTCGAGGGATTGAAACGAAGTGACTCCCCCTGTGGCTTGCGACGCCTTGCATTGTGATCAGAGAGCCGCTTTCTACAGCTCCTCTTCTTCTCATCAAACTCTGACAAGCTATGGAACCTTTGAAAAACCCCATTCAAACATACAAGTCAAATATACACTTAACTGATCATTCCACAGGTTACAATGATGAGAATGCTCGGAGTGATTTTTACCTGCTGCATTGCTGACAGAACCTTCTTTCCACCCCAGCAACAACCACCTTCGGACACTTTGAATGCCCTTCGCAAACTCTATGCTTCTTATGGTAATCCTTGGCCGCAGAGAGATCGAGGTTGCACCCTTCCACCTGGCAGAACACAGCCACACAATTCGACTTCGATCGCTTTGCTAAATTAGCAGCAGCAGCAGCAGCAACAACAGTAGCAGCAGGCCCAGCCTTACAATTGCTCCCACAGCTCGAGTCTTCGAAATAAGTTCGTTTCCCAAGCTTCAAACCAAGCAGAGGCTCACCTGTAGTATTGATTGGCTTGGCTTCTCCGGTGGATGAAGAATTGGTGATGGAAGCTGACTTTGAAGAGAAAGAAGAACCAGCAGCGAGACCCAATTCAGAGATGGAACCACCAGAGTTGTCATTGCAGCAGCCTCCGGATGAGAAGAATGAACCAGAATCAGCAGCTGCTTCTCTTACCCCATCGTCAAATTCCCAATCTAAGTTACCATCTAGCTTCCTGGGATTCGGATTCTCGGCAGAATTTGGATTGTACATTATGAGATTCTCCCAGTCCCATTGCAATTGAGGCTTGTGATTCCACTCCATCACTGAGACACAAGTCATAGAGGATTTTGACCTCACCACCAGATCCTGCAACCAGAAATGAAACAGGGTACTCTTTTAACTAATCTGACGTATTTCAACAGATGAATGAAACGTGAAGCCCATAACAAGGGATCTAACCTCAAAAGTTTGCAACTTTTCTTCATCCCAGATCTACAATTTCCCTCTAAACTGAATTGAAGCTGAAGCTGTTGAAATCCAAGCTCAAGAGGGTCAAAAGATATCAACTACACTGAAATTATTGAACTAAACCCACAACACCACCACAGCTTCAAATTAGCAGGAACCCATTCAAGAGATTTGCAGATTCCATCCACCAATAAAGAGAAAAAAGCTCCATGATTTCTTCAATGTCAGTAGCTACTGAACTGCTTCCCCACCATCCATCAAGAAAGAAAAGAAAGAAGAGCCCTTTAATGCCAACAAAAGCAGGACCCTTTAACCCACTCCCTCTCTCACTCGCAGGGCCCTCTGCTACAGTGATAGATTTTTCTTATCTTGCTGCTGTTATTTTCAAAGCGATGCTAAGGGGGAGGAAGAGGAGAGAAATGTTTCACCTTTTTCACTCTACTGAAGCCGGTATGGGCGCGATGTGGAGCTCCTTGCTGTTTCTTTTAACTAGCGAGATGATAATCGTTCATCAGTAGCATGATTTGTATTGAGGGAAGAGACAGAGAGGTGGAGATGTTTTAGTAGGGCCATGCTTCCATAATTCGCCATAAATTGGAAAGGGCGTAAAATCAACAACCCAAGAGAAGCCATGGATGATCCAGGTTTCTCCACATCACTAAATTGACTGTTGAAAAAAGCTTTCCCCTTTTCTCACTGGCCTTTCTTTGGGGTATAGTTGGTTTTCGTTATCATTTTTGTTTCCTCTTTTCTATATTATTATATCTCTCTCTGACTTGAGTCCCCACGGTGATGGACCAGCATTGTGCCGTCCACTTTGAAGCTCAACTACTATGATGTTTGTTTGCCTTGGGAACAGCGTGTGGGGTATATGAAACGTTGACGTTTAATGGAGATGGGGGGAGGAGCTAAGCTAGCCGACGGGAGATGAGATAAGACTTGGAGGGAGTAGCAAAACGACAGAGGGAAGAAAAGGGATATAGATTCCCAAATGGATTGTGTTATGTGAAAATGTTGTTGTTTGGGATTTTGAGGTCGTAAGACATTGATTGTTTTGGACTAGTTAGTAAGTGTTCAAGCCGAAACATGGATTGTGCTTAAAAATTTTCATGTCGAAATCTGAGCAAGAATCAATTCAAAGGATAGCTAAAGTCGCAATTCGATCAGGTGACAAAAGACCCTCATTTCCTTTATGTGCGCTCTCCGTTAGATGTACACGTAGGTGCGCGATTCCAACCTCGTGAAGTGTTGAGAAACTCGTGATTATCAACAAGATATCACCGCAAACCGCGCAGAAAATTGGTAGACCAGGCTTCTAGCACCATAGTCGAATTGCTAAAGTAGTTTTCCGAAAGGTTAAAAAAAAAATGTCCATTCCCCTCATATTTCTTTATTGATTTGAATTGGAGCCGTATAAAAGGACGAGAACAATCCGCCTCACCAAATCCGGGAAGCGTTACACTCGACCGATGCGAAATGACATCCCACAAACTAAACAAACAAACAGATTCATCATCGTACGGGGACGGGCAATCGGGCATGGGGAGAAGGAAAGTTAAAATAATGTTTGCCGACTTTCTTCTATCGCTTTCGTTTTCATTGGCGAGAAAAGAAAATAGAAAGAGAGGGTCTTCTTCTTCTGCGCTGTTCAATCTCTAACGAGAAACTTTTAATTATTACAGTTCAGCAGTTAGTTGGATTGTATTCAATTCAAGGTCGATCATCTACTGTCATAATAAAAAAATAAAAAAAGGCGAGCTGAAGTAGAAGGTAAGAACAAACCAATTAAAGGGCCACCAGCTGATTGCAGGAGGGCTTGCCTTGGCTTCTCTCTGCAAATTTCCACTGCCAATAAATGCATGCTATTGCTGTTGTTGCAGTAACTGCCTTTACTAGCTGTAATTTTGCATGCATGGACACCTTTTTTCACTGCCTTTACCTGCTGTTATTATTATGTTTTGTTTTTAACTTATCAGTTTTCTTTCTGTATATAATTTGGCCATTTCCTCAATTGCTACTTGCTAGGGAATAATCCAAGAATTAATTGCTGTTGGCTTCTTCAGTACTCGTCAGATTGATTGGCTACAGTGTCATTGAGAGCCTCGTTGGGAGGTTTGTTCTGCTTAAGTTGGCGATTTACACATCTAGAGTTTGAGCTTAGCTAGTGTTCAATATGGGTGCATCCGAGCGAGTTCAATTTTCAATGTTCATATTGTTAACTCACATAACTCTTTCGATGAGTAGATGTTATAAAAAAAAAATTCATTTCTCGTCGCTCAATAATTTATAAATGAGACCAATTAGGTTTCGGTATGATATTAGAGCCTATAATAATCAAAATGTCATGCATTCGAATTTCAATAATCCATAATATTTACAGTTGATCAAAGCAAATAATATGAGAGGTTTTTGCAAACGTCAAACTCATTATTCTATTTCTGTTTGAGGGAGTGCGTAAAAAGATAGTGATAAGATTTATTATTCAATTTCACCCAAATAACTCACTGTTGATGTGACTTGAATCGAACTATCAGCCGCTATGACTGGTGTATGGGCTCAATGTTATTTGGGTTCGGGTTCTGGGCCTGGTCTGTAACCGTTTTCTTTGCCAGATTGGATTAGGTTTAGACCCACATGGAGAAGTACTATAAATACTTCTCATACTCCTCTGTAATCTGTAATCTCCTCGATATAGTGAAACTGACTCTCTCTCGTCCGTGGACGTAGCTAACACACATCATGTTAGTGAACCACGTAAATCGTGTGTCTGTTTTTTTCGATTCTCGCTTTCGTATTCTTCCTTTATCGATTCCGGCAATTTCCCGATCCGTAGCAGCACGTTTATAACACTCGCAGTTTCATTCTTTTGAGAATATTGTTTCTTATCTTTTTTAGTAGCCAGCAATATTATCAACAGTGATAGCTTAATGAGCAAGCAATTTATTACTATATTCTCCCCAATTGGTTCAACCGTTATTATTGTTAAGGGGATTCCTAATTATTATTATAATAAACAGACACCCTAATTGATAATTGCCCACTAGAAGGTTTGAACATGATAATAAACAGACAAATTGAGCAAAAGGAATATAATTAAATTATTGTACCATGTTTCAGAGAATCAACCTGAATCATTTGTCGGGATAACAAGCCATAACCTAGATGCCAAATAACACCAACTAATATAAGCACCCACCATTCATGTGGGTAAATGGATAGATTACTTTATAACTACACACAAATAAATTAACTTGGGAGGGGGGGAATGGATTAATTAATGAATTCCAATGCCCAACTTGCTTAAGATAAGTTAAGGAACGGAAATGGCTCCACACAACTGGTTATTAAAGAGTGTTTTGTTTAGTTCATGTGACCATTAACATAATGACTAATGAGGTTTTTTTTTTTTTTTGTCTATTCTTCAGTTTTCGATTTTGCACTATCTGACTCTGACACAATCAATGTTTATGATGCAAGAATGAAGGGAGCCATGAGCATACTAGCCATTTATTCCAGTTTAGAAGCCTCCTCCAACAGGATTGTTTTGTTAGAATTTCTCACAATTATAATGAGATAAACTCTATAGCTTAATGACGAACTCACATGAATTTATCTATATGCGTTTAGATTTACATTTTAGACGGATCCTACTGTTTGATATATACCATATATCTATATATGATGCTTCTACAGTACCACGGATAAAATTTGGGATACCACATACATTGAGTATGAAAATGCTATATAGACTTCGAATTAGCAAATTTTTGGGCCTGATACTATACCCTAACTCTTACTGAGTGAACCCTAAGTTCTAATTATCTAAATCATAAACTATAAATCCTAACATGGTGCATTCATTTTTTGCTTCTATTTGGACGAATCATAACCGTCGATTATTGTTTCTAATTAAATAGATATTGGGGTATAAGAGAGAATTTAGACCTAGATTTTGATCTTTATGGTTAGAGTACACTATCATGTCCGAAAGATCAGTCAATTCAAGGTCTGGATAGCGTGTTCATAATCAAGATATGCGGCACCCCGGATTTCACATTGGGTGCCGTAGAACTCGCTATATATATATTGACTATGGTGGCTACTTCGGTGCACCCACTATTTTGGGTGCACTGAACGCACCCACTTTTTGTTTAATATTAACCGTTAGATGTATCTAACGGTTACAGTAAATTGATTTATTTATAATTAATTATTATCTATTAAACTATATTATATTTATTAAAATAATTTATACTTAATGATAATTGCAATTAGGCCCCTCATTAATAGCCTCCGTTGAAACTTGATTTGCCTTTACTCCATCCTGGACGGTGAACCCATAGCCCGGCTCCACCACTTCCCTCCTCTTGCACGATTTTCTACCAAGGATAAGTCTCCACTCGGGCTCCTGGACATAACACGCCGAATATTTCTTGCCCCGTCGTTGCTCAATCTCAGTCCAACCCCGACTTGGCGACTCCAAGAAGAAGATCCAACCACGAACCATCCTTGCCTCGATGGAGTCTGATTCCGAATCGATCCCATTTGAATCGTCGATTCCCCTCCCAACGGCCATGCTCCCGACTTGTGTTCGCCAAACCTAGATGCCAATACAAGCAGAAATCAAAACTTGGGTGGAAACCTGGTTTCGATTTTTTTTTTTTTGTTTCAAAGATTACCTGGTTTTGTTACTTTCATATAGAAGAACAGATATGTAAAGGGGTTAAAGATGGAAGGAAAAGGTCTTTTGATCTATAAATCGTACATATCATCAGACAAACAAAGTTTATGGGTTTGCTAACGTAACAGGCCTAGAGCTGTGTCTTCATTAAGCCCGTGTGGCTTTTATTGGGTCGAGCCGCTCGTTTGGAGAGCCCATACTCACTTCAATTATTCCACTTCAAAATCGTCCAGCTAAGCTATGGTACTCTTTTAATCCATCATAGCCCGGTAAAAGAAATGCTAAGCCCAAATAACACTATCGACAGTTCGTGCCCAGCAGCTGGAAACGGAGAGGCAACTAAAGTTTGCCGGCGGTCGAGTGATTCCCCTGCGAGGCTTCGCCGGAAACAGGTAGCAGTCAGAATTGGTGCAAGGGATAAGGTTTCAAACGCATCGTTTTGCTTTGTGATACATGAAATAACCAATTCGTAAGAAAGTCTTCTATTCTATTTCGGGTAAATGACACATTTGGTCACTGAGATTATTAAATTGTGTCATGTTTAGTCACTAGAAAAAATTAATATCAATTTTGGTCACTCGAATTACCGAAACTGGTCAAATTTAGTCACTCTCCCGTCAGTTTCCGTCCAACTCCATTAATGTAGTTGGACGGAAACTTTTGGGAGAGTGACTAAATGTGACATGTTTCAGTAATCCGAGTGACTAAATGTGACATTTTTCAATAATTCGAGTGACCGGAGTTGGACAGAGGCTACAGAAGAGTGACCAAATGTGACCTGTTTCAGTAATTCGAGTGACCAAAATTGATATTAAATTTTTCTAGTGACTAAATATGACACGATTTAGTAATCTCAGTGACCAAATGTGTCATTTACCCATTCTATTTCCCTTTCAGAGTCCGAGCCGAATTAGGCTGCTTCTGCACCTGCAATTCCATTGCAGCAAAGGGAATGCAGAATTTAACTCCTCATGTTAAATTAAACTCTCTCTTTCACATAAACTAAAGTTTGTTCCGCTTATCCCCTCTGTTGGCAATCAATTTTTGGGTTTTCTCAATCTCAGTCTTTGATTGAAGACATTGTTCGTCTGGATCCCAACACCACCAAGTTCCTCGATTGCGAAATCGTGTGCGCCTTCCACAATTCGGTAGAACTAGGACGGAGTCCTCCCCCCGCCATTCCAATTCAGTTCAGCCTTGTTGCTTCCTCACGTATCCGGAACCGAAAATCCGTAGAGGTAATCTACGCACCTTTCTGTGCTGGTTTTTTCTTGATTGATTTGTGGTTTGGCTGAAGTGTTAGTTAATGTAACGTAATGTACTGGTCTTGTCTTGGTTTCTCTTAACTAGAAGAATATATTGTTTTTCTCTTTTCTATAAATATTAACTAAGCCCTCTAGTTATAATTGACGTTTTCCCTGACTAAACCTCTACCAAATGAAAACTAGTTTTTCTCCCTTATTTTCAAAAGTAAGATCGAGTCAAGTGTGGTTCTCGTCGATTCGCTTTGTTCGTTGGTTTTTGGGGTTTGAGGTACCACTTTGATGGAAATGTACGTCCTATCTATTATGGGAGGAATCATTCCGTGACATTGGGTACTAGAGGAGAATAATATTCCATGATAAGAGACAATGTATTAGTCAACTGCGACGATTGCATGTATTTGCATGATTTATGTGATCTTACATGTTATTTGTTTTGGAAGAAATTCTGCATATGTGAACATTTGTATAACAATTTAGAGGTTTCACGAGTCCTTTGGAACAAAAATAAATGGCACTAAGATGCTATCAACAGACGAAGGCGGGAAGCGATCTACCACTATTGTATCTCCCGCCACTCACCAAGTTAAAATTAACTATTATGGGGCTTTGTTGGATTACATTTTACAAGTGAGCAAGATATTACCCTGCAATTATTTTACTGTGGGCCCTCGAAACCTGAAAGTTGGGCCTTAAAACTAGAGGCCTTATGTCCGAGAAAATTCATTTGAGCCCATAAACATAATTTGAGAGCTCATCTGAATGTTTTCCGATCGAACCCACCCTTTCCTTCTTCAACCTCTTTCTGGTTCTGTTCTTCTACCCACAACACAGGGGACCAACGAAGTTTGGCCTAAATAAAAAAGAATCAGTAAAATTGACGCCTCCGTATCGCTCCAGGCTCAATCAAGCACTAAAAAATCACTTTTCCCCTTCGATTTCCAGTTATCGATCTGAAGCCTTCCCATGCATCTCCGTTGCGGCAAATGGAAAACAAAAAACACAGATCATTTGACTACTCCAGGCTGGCTCTGTCCCTGTTCTATCGGCCATACTCCCGACTTTCGAAAATGCTCTGCAGTCCCTAGGCAATCAATCATCGTCGGCGGTATGACGTGTGTTCGCAAAACCCAGATGCCCAAAAACCCAACAACTCTTCGAATCGAACAATTGAGGACCTAGACTGGGGCGACTGGATGAGCTGGATATAACCGAGAAAAATCGTCGAGCTAAGCAAGGAGATGTTAGCGGGTTAATAAGCCCATTAATTATTGTACATGAGTCTTGGCCCATTTATGATTGTATATGAGTCTTAGCCCATGCAGACGTGATGAACGTGGTAGCTAGGGTTGTGTGGTTTTGGTTTTTGTTGCCTCCTTTGTGAGGTTTTCTACAACTAGTATATAAGGTGAAAATGGATGTTGTATAGGGTAACACAATCAGGAGAATAAGATCAATACCTGAAGAGTTTTCACTCTTTCGTGGATTAGTCCTGGACTCTCTAGGGATACCAGATAAATCCGGTACCGTTCCGTTTAATTC
This sequence comes from Linum tenue, assembly GCA_946122785.1. Lineage (NCBI taxonomy): Eukaryota > Viridiplantae > Streptophyta > Magnoliopsida > Malpighiales > Linaceae > Linum > Linum tenue. Next base: position 34,498,401 of record CAMGYJ010000002.1, read on the forward strand.
CGATAGTTCATCATGGTATCAGAGCTTCCGCCAATAGATTCTGATCGACCTTCTATTCGGATGACATCTACAAACTTTGCTCTCTGGGAATTTCAATTAAGGGTCTTTGTTGAGGGAAGAGGTCTCCTCGGCGGGATGAATGGGACGATTCCTCAACCCGTACACCGCGTCAGCACATGAGATCTTGCTCTGGAATCAGAACGATGCGCGTGTGTGCTTCTGGCGGTTGGGATCGATAGATTCCTCTACCTGTTTAAGTCTTCGTCTCTTTCCCACCGCTAATCAGATGTGGAAGCACCTGGTGTCGACGTATTCTACGATGAATTTGGCTCGTCAATTTGAAATACAACTTGCCCTGGCTTGGCTGCCGCAGGGAGATCGAAGTATCACCGAATATTTCAATGAAGCTCAAGAACTTTGGACAGAACAGGTTATAGTGTCAGCTGCCTTTCGTCCTCAACCCGGGTCTGCCAACGCAATTGTCGAGAGACAGCAAAATCGTGTGCTCTCCTTCTTGATGCGCTTGCGGCCAGAACTCGAGTCCATCCGATCGACGTTGTTGAACAAGGACGTCCTGAAGCTTGACGGAATCATACCTCATCTTGTGTGGAAGGAAATGAGGCTTCGAACTCAGTCCCAAATTGATCTGCGCCCTAGTGAGGGTGAGACGGTCTTCTCCGCGTCGCAGGACTCGACTGCTTTTGCTGTGCAACGCCCACAATTTCAGAACCGCAATCTACCGTCTGATATTGAGTGCCACTTCTGTCACGAACGTGGTCACCCCAAGAAGCATTGTCGACAGTGGAATCAGTGTGTTTATTGCAAACCGTCCGGGCACATAATATTGGAATATCGAACTCGCCAATGCAACAAGGCGCGCACGGCTGCTAGTAGAGCTGGCGGGGCTGTTGGTTCAGCTCCCATCTTGTCGCAATATCGCCCTACAGCTATTGCTATGAATCATGGAGGACCACGGATGGAGCGACAAGGAGACCGCGCTGCTCACTCCGCCACATTGCTTGATACCGGGAGCAGCAGTAGCGGTGCTCTCACAACGGTCACAGTCGAGCAGTTAGTCAATGCCGTTATTCAAAAATCCCTCCCTACTGCTATAAGCGCGTCATTTGCTACTCTCCAGGGTTCAGGTAATACTTCTCCTTGGTTCCTTGACTCAACTTGTTTTAATCATATGACGCAAGATCATGCTCAGTTGAAGAATTTAATTCCTGTTAAAGATATGTCCTTAAGTGTTGCAAATGGTGAGAAGTTAAAAGTACAGTGTATGGGTATGGTGTCTAAAAAGAATTTGTCCTTGCCGAATACTCTCCATGTTCCTGATTTGGTATCCAACTTAGTTTCTGTGGGTTAGCTTACTAAGCAAGGTTGTTCTGTCATGTTTGCTCTGACTGGATGTGTTATACAGGATTTGAAGACGGGGAGGCAGATCGACAAGGGGAGTAAACGGGGAAGGATTTTTCAACTGGAGGAGCTTCGTGGTTGCCCTTCGTCGTCTGTCAGTAGTCATTTCGATAGGCCTGTCAGTAGTCCTCTCAAAACTTTCCGGCTGCAGCCTGTTCGCAGTCTTTCAGTTTTTCTAGTTTGTCAAATGATGTTATTTGGAACCTTTGGCATTCCCGATTGGGTCATCCTCACTCTGGTCATCTTGAACTCATGTTTCGGCAATCTTTGCTTGGTAAAAATACTATTACTCCTTTGCCTAAACATTCTTGTACAAGCTGCGTAAAAGGTAAAACTGTTAGTTCTTCCTATCCATCGAGCACCACTGTCATTACTGATCCATTTCATATCATACATACAGATTTATGGGGTCCTTCACCCGAGATTTCCCGTTTTGGTTTCCGATACTTTGCTCTTTTTATTGATCATGTCACTCGTTATACTTGAGTTTATTTCTTTCGTCTTAAATCTGAGCTAAAATATGTGGCTACTGATTTTTTGGAAATGGTTCAAACTCAATTTGGTGGTACTGTTAAGATTATTCGGTCTGATCCAGGCGGTTAGTTTAGCTCCTTTCCTCTGTATGATGTGTATCGATCTTTGGGTATCTTAACTCAGCAGCCTTGTCTTGGTGTCTCCCAACAAAATGGCTTAGTTGAACGAAAAAACTGTCATGTTATGGATCTTACACGAGCCGTTCTCCTGTCTTCCCATGTTCCCGATCGTTTTTGGCCAGAAGCAGTTGCCACTGCTGTTCGACTCATTAATTATCAAGTTACTCCTAAAATGAAGAACATCAGTCCCTTCCATGCTCTGTATTGTCGTCATCCTAGCTATTTTGGTCTTCGTGTCTTTGCTTATCTTTGTTTTGAGTTGCGTCCTAAACGGGAGCGTACTAAACTTTCTTCCAAAACTGCTCGATATGTTTTCCTTGGATATAGTGATGTTCATAAAAGGTATTTGTGCTATGATCCATCCTCGTAGCACATGCGCATTGCAAGTACATTTATCTTTTTTGAACATGTCATGTTTCATTCACCTTGGATATCTTCCTCGTGGTTTCTAGATTCTACTTTGCCTCTTCCGTTTTTAGATGACAACCACGATGATCCACTTCCCCTATTGGATCCTTCGGATCCTCCCTCGCCTGGTCTGTCTTCCCCCGCTACCTCGTCTTCAGCTGGCTCTTCGATGTCCCCAGGATCTATAAGCTCGCCCTCGGCTTCCACTTCACCAGCATCACCAACCGGTTCATCATCATCATCAGCTACTCATTCCAGTTCATCATCATACCCGACTAGTTCATCATCCTCACCAGCTACACTGCCTCCAACTCGGCAGTCCACTAGCGCGAATAAAGGTATCCCTCCACCGAAATTTAATGACTATATGGCTTACGGAGTTGATACTTTTATAGTGCCCACTCGATATCGTCAAGCGCAAGGTCACCCCTTATGGGACGCAACTATGAAGCGTGAGTTGGAGGCTCTCCATGCTCAAAACACGTGGACTTTAGTTCCACGACCTCCGGCCTCTACTTCTGTTGTTGGCTGTCGCTGGGTTTACACAGTCAAAATGCATCCAGATGACACAGTTGATCGGTACAAAGCTTGTCTTGTTGCACAAGGTTTTACCCAGGAGTATGGGGTGGATTACAGAGAGACTTTTGCCCTGGTTGCCAAGATGTCCACAGTTCGTACTTTACTTGCTGTCGCCTCTCATCACAACTGGCCACTTCATCAATTAGATGTGACGAATGCATTTCTTCATGGAGATTTAGAGGAGTTTATCTACATGGAACAGCCACCGGGATATGATATTGGGACTCCTGATCAAGTCTGTCGTCTTAACCATTCCTTGTATGGTCTCAAACAGGCGCCTCGCGTCTGGTTTGATAAGTTTCATGCCACCATTTCACAGCTGGGTTTTCGTCAGAGTCAGAATGATCCTTCACTCTTTACTCGTACGTCTTCAACTGGAATTGTTGCTCTTCTTCTCTATGTTGATGACATGGTCATCACCGGGTCTGATCTTGAGGGTATTTCTCGACTTAAGGAGGGTGTGCATTCGGCTTTTCAGCTCAAAGATATTGGTTAACTGTATTATTTTCTTCGCCTGGAGGTTACACGTGACTCAAGAGACTGCCGCCCAGTATCCACACATATGGAGTTAAATGTGAAGCTCAGTAGAGACTTTAGTGATGAGTTACAAGATGGTACAGTTTACTCGTCCAGATAAATCTTATGCAGTGCAGGTTGTCAGCCAGTTCATGGCAGCTCCTCGTTCTGATCACCTTGTTGATGTCATCGTATTCTGCGCTACTTGCAAGGAACTCGTGATGTGGGTATTCAGTTTCCATCTAGTGTATCTATGGCTCTTCAGGCTTATTCTGATTCGGATTTTGCTGGCTGCATTGACACTCAGTGGTCTACTACTGGCTGGTGTATCCGCATGGGCGATTCTTTCATTTCCTAGCACTGTAAAAAACATGATAAGGTCTCTAAGTCCTCCACCGAAGCTGAATATCAGGCCATGTCTGATGCTGGGTCTGAGCTCATGTGGCTACATTGGCTCTTACATGATATTGGAGTCACTTGTTCTTCTCCTATGGAGCTTTTCGTCGACAACACCAGTGCTATCCGCATTGGTGTCAATCCGGTTCTTCATGATCGCATGAAGCACATCGAGATTCATGTACATTATGTTCGTGACTTGGTCAGTTCTGGTGATATCACTCTGCATTATATTCGTACTGAGGATCAGGTTGCTGATATATTCACGAAGGTCTTCTCCACCAATCGTCATTGGTTCCTGTCGAGCAAATTGATGCTTTCCGACAAACATTAATTTGGGGGAGGCTGTTGGCGGGTTAATAAGCCCATTAATTATTGTACATGAGTCTTAGCCCATTTATTATTGTACATGAGTCTTAGCCCATACAGACGTAATGGACGTGGTAGCTAAGGTTGTGTGGTTTCGGTTTTTGTTGCCTCCTTTGTGAGGTTTTGTACAACTAGTATATAAGGTGAAAATGACTGATGTATAGGGTAATACAATCAGGAGAATAAGATCACTAGCTGAAGAGTTTTCACTCTTCCGTGGATTAGTCCTGGACTCTACAGGGATACCACATAAATCCGGTTGTTCTCGCTCTTTCAATTCCATTTAATTCCGATAGTTCATCAGGAGCTGTACCTGATGGAGAGATGAGAGAAGCGAAGCTCTAAGAATAAGTCGCCATCGCACCACAACTCAGAGCTAAAGCTCCGATTGCATAAATTGGAGAAGGAAACACGATTTTGTCGAGGAAACGATCGAATCAAAGGGAAACAAAGGCGAATATTGAGAAATCGAACAAATCGACTAACAAAGCAGCCGAATCGAAAAGAAAGTAGTGAGGCCGGAAGAGGAAAGGATCGAGAAGACTTGAACAATTGAAGAGAAAGTGAGGATTTCTAGGAACGAATCAAGAACAGAAATCAATGTTCTCTGATTCCATGTTGAGAGCCTGAGATGGATTAGTGGCGGAGGACGACGAAGCCAGTTGCCAGGCAAGGGAAACTAATCGTCGTCTGTCACCGGGAAAGTATTGACGGTGGCAGAGGAGAAAAGAAATGGCGAACAGGAGGGTTAAGTGAGGGACTTAATTGCAATTATCATTAAGTATAAATTATTTTAATAAATATAATATAGTATATCAGATAATAATTAATTATAAATCAATCAAATTATTGTAACCGCTATATATATCTAATGCTTAAGATCAAACAGAAAAGTGAGTGCGTTCACTGCACCCAAAAAAGTGGATGCACCGAATACGCCACCATATATATATATATACCCTAAAATCCGACAAGGATCTTTACCTATCTCTTTGGTTTACCGCTTACACTATAAAGCTATGAAATCTGCTTTCTCTTCTATAGCTCTTCAATATGGTACAAAAGGAGAAACTATACTTTGGCAAGAAATTTTTGAGTAAGATTCATCAAACTGAGCACAGAAAGATCCTAGTTCTTTTCGAGTTAGTTTTTGTTCGCGTTTGATTTGTTTTTGAAGTTTTAAATCATGGCAAATTTGTAATCCTTCCTTTTGTATAAAGCTAATAAGTTCTCCGTAAGTAAGTTGCTCATAAGGTTCATTTCGTCCATTGACCAACATTTCAAACATCTCAATTTATTTCTTGAAGTGACTCGACGTAACGGTCTGGCTGTCTCTAAACCAAAACTTTGTCTTTTTCAAACTAAGATACGTTTTTTGGGTCACTGCATTAGTCAAGGAACAATTGTTCCAATCGAAAGATCTCTTCAATTTGCAGATAAATTTCCTGATCAAATTTTAGACAAAAATCAATTACAACGGTTCCTGGGTAGTTTAAACTATGTTCTTGACTTTTATCCCAACATCAATCTTCTTTGTAAACCTCTCCATGATAGATTGAAAAAGAGTCCCCCTCCTTGGAGTGACCAGCATACCAAAATAGTTCAGCAAATTAAGAGGCAGGTTCAGAGTCTCCCGTGCCTTCACATAAGTGATCCTTCTCTCCCTAAAATCTTCGAAACCGATGCCTCTGACCTAGGATATGGAGGAATCCTTAAGCAGATTCAAAATGATAGGGAGTTGTTGGTACGCTTTACTTCTAAGCATTGGAACCCTACCCAAATCAATTACTCCACTGTCAAAAAAGAACTACTTGCTATTGTTTTATGCATCTCAAAATTTCACCATGATTTGCTCAATCAAAAAATTTTACTACGCATTGATTGTCAATCAGCAAAATACATTTTGGAAAAAGATGTTCAAAACCTAGCTTCTAAACAAATATTTGCACGATGGCAAGCCATCCTTAGCATTTTTGATTTCGACATACAATTTATAAATGGTTCTTCAAACTGTCTTCCAGACTTCCTTACTCGGGTATTTTGCAGGGAGGACGAAGTGCGGAAAACTCTTTCTGTGATTATCTCGATAATATACGAGAACACCATTCTTTCTTTAATTGGTTCGAATAAGTCTTTTCTCAAACCAAGCCTATGACTTGATTAACTACTAATAACTCTAAGATCCAATCTATTCACCCCCCTAATGCTCCTGTTAATTTTTCTTATTATGGAACAGAAGTTCAAGCCTCTCCTTTTAAATTAAAACGAGAAAATAGTGACCATGTCAAAGGAGAAGATATTCGACGTTTGATTGAACAAAACAATTATACAAACCGATTTCTTCGGAGCTTAGGAGATCAACTTACTAATGTTGAAATCAGTTTACCTCTGTCTTTTGCGTCTACTTCAAATACTCATATTCCTCCTTCCAACAAACTTAATTCTCCCATTTTCAAACCTTTTGAAGTTTCTAAAGAATCAAGTCTTGAATTTAAGCTTGAAATAGAAAAAACGTCTTAAACAACTTTCTACACAACTATCCATTTCTAAGACTCCTTATATTTCTGACTCAAAATCCATGAGCAACAAGGATCAAATCGTCGATGACTCAGCCGAAGTAATTCAAGACCTAGAAGGTCATATTGAAACAGAAATCAATCGTCTCTAATGGAACCAACCCTCTGCATCTAAGATGTATTACCCACCTCCCACAGCACCTGATTTAGTTCTCGAAGAGAAACCCACCATTATACAAAATAAATACAACTCCAATTCTATTTATGAATGGAATCTTGATGGATTTTCAGAATATCAAATTTTGAACCTCCTTCAACAAATGACCATGGTAGCTAATGCTTACAAAACTCAAAATCAAACTTCTGATTACGCTATAGTTGAGCTACTTATAGCCTGCTTTGCTGGTCAATTAAAGGGTTGGTGGGATAATATCTTAACCACAGAAGACCAGAGAACTATTTTTACAGCTTTCAAATGTGATTCTTCTGGAACTCCTATTTTAGACTCCAATAATCAATCTTCTTAAGATGCAGTTGCATCTCTGATTTTTGCCATTTCAAAACATTTTATTGGAGATCCTTCACATCTTAAAGATAAAAATGCCGAACTAATTTCTAATCTTCGTTGTAAAAAGTTTCATGACTTCCGATGATACAAAGATACCTTTTTAACTAGGGTTATGCAAAGAGAAGATGGAAATCAACCATTTTGGAAAGAAAAGTTTTTAGCCGGTTTACCCCGTCTCTTAGGTGTTAAAATCCGAAACAAAATCCAAGACACTTTTAATGGTCAAATTCCTTATGAGCAACTTACTTACGGAGAACTTATTAGTTTTATACAAAAGGAAGAATTACAAATTTGCCATGATTTAAAACTTCAAAAATAAATCAAACGCGAACAAAAACTTACTCGAAAAGAACTAGGATCTTTTTGTGCTCAGTTTGATGAATCTTACTCAAAAATTTCTTCCAAATCTAACTGTGAGGATTGTAGCACCAAACCTCATAAAAAACATCACGATCGTCCCTACCGATCTTTTAAAACCACGAATCAAAAATCTCATTTCTCTAGGAATCCCCGCCCAGATAAGGGATCACGATCTAACAATGAAAATAAAAACATTACTTGTTTCCGTTGTGGAAAAACAGGTCATATTTCCAAATATTTTCGTATAAAAAAGAAGCTCAATGAGCTTAATCTTGATGAAGAGATTCATGACAAAATCAATAATCTTTTTCTCCAACACTACTCTTCTCACGAGGATTCTTCTTCTTCTGATGATGATGAGAATCTTCAGGCCTTACAATTTGATGACATCGATGAAAGTTCTGAATCTTTTATCAATGTTTTAACCAAAGATCAAGAGCTTATTTTAGATCTAATCAATAATATTGATAATCCTCATCTCAAAGAAAAATATTTCAAAAAGCTTCATGAGCACATGGAGAAACCTCCTGTGACTATTCCACCTACCAATCCCTTTCATCAAGGTTCGACGTATAGTGTCAAAGATATCCTTTCTCGACATAGTAATAACGATTCCCACAATCCTTCTCTTCCTGACTTCCAAAAGGAATTGGATATTGTTAAGAAAAAAATTCAATAATTACGACAGTTACAAAATAGTGATCATGAAATATTACAAACTTTAATAGCTCTCAAACCTTTAGAAGAGCCATCTACATCTAGCTCCGACAACTTTTTCGATGAAACTCCTCACGCAACCAACAGTTTAGAAACAGAGGAAATGCTAACTGATGATGATTTTCTATGTTTTTTTTATCTACCATTACTACCCAAAAATGGTATGTTATCATTAATATTCAGGTTTCTTCTGATTTTACTTTAAGCACAGTGGCCCTTCTTGATACAGGAGCAGACATGAACTGCATCCAAGAAGGATTAATTCCAACTAAGTACTATGAAAAGAACCTCGAGCGTCTATCTACCGCTAACTCTCAACCTCTTCAAATACAATATAAACTTTCTAATGCTTTAATTTGTCATCAAAATGTTGAATTCAAAACTCCTTTTATCCTAGTACGTGACATGCGACAAAAGGTGATCTTAGGGACACCTTTTTCTAAATCTTCTAAAACCTTTTACCGTCACCGACCAAGGAATTAACACTGTTGTGTTAGGAAACAAGGTTGAATTCTCATTTCTCTAAAAACCAAAAGTTCGAAACCTAAATGTTTTACGATGTTCTTCTATAAAATATATACACCATATAATTCGTTGTAAAACTAATCAAATATCTTATTTGCATGATGAGATACACTTTCAGCCAATCTTACAACAGCTTTCTCAACCTCTTTTGCAAAAACGAATCAACTCTTTAAACGAGCACATTGAAAGCTCTATTTGTGCTGGTACACCCAATGCTTTTTGGCATAAAAAACGACATCAGGTTGATCTTCCTTACGAAAAAGATTTCACAGAAAATCTCATTCCCACCAAGGCTAGGCCTATCCAATTGAATTCGGACCTTGAAAAACATTGTCGACAAGAAATTAAAGAATTGCTCAAAAAGGGCCTTATCAGATCTAGCCAATCCCCTTGGAGTTGTTCTGCTTTCTATGTCATTAATAATGCAGAAAAGGAACGTGGCGTTCCTCGTCTTGTTATAAACTACAAACCGTTGAATAAGGCTCTGAAATGGATTACGTATCCTATCCCCAACCAAAAGGATCTACTCCAGAATTTTCACAGTCCCTAATATTTTCTAAATTTGACATGAAATCGGATTTTGGCAAATCCAAATCAAAGAAACAGACCGCTATAAAACTGCTTTTACCGTTCCCTTTGACCAATATGAATGGAACGTCATGCCGTTTGGTTTAAAACATGCTCCCTCAGAATTTCAAAAAATTATGAATCAAATCTACTATCCTTATGTTGATTTCATAATAGTTTATATTGATGATGTCTGGTTTTTTCTTCGTCCATTGACCAATATTTCAAACATCTCAATCTATTTCTTGAAGTCACTCGATGTAACGGTCTGGCTGTCTCTAAACCAAAACTTTGTCTTTTTCAAACTAAGATACGTTTTTTGGGTCACTACATTAGTCGAGGAACTATTGTTCCAACCGAAAGATCTCTTCAATTTGCAGATAAATTTCCTAATCAAATTTTAGACAAAAATCAATTACAACGGTTCCTAGATAGTTTAAATTATGTCCTTGAATTTTATCCCAACATCAATCTTCTTTGTAAGCCTCTCCATGATAGATTAAAAAAGAGTCCCCCACCCTGGAGTGACCAGCATACCAAAATAGTTCAGCAAATTAAGAGGCAGGTTCAGAGTCTCCCGTGCCTTCACATAAGTGATCCTTTCTCCCTAAAATCGTCGAAACCGATGCCTCTGACCTAGGATATGGAGGAATCCTTAAGCAGATTCAAATGATAAGGAGTTGTTGGTACGCTTTACTTCTAAACATTGGAACCCTACCCAAATCAATACTCCACTGTCAAAAAAGAACTGCTTGCTATTGTTTTATGCATCTCAAAATTTCAGCATGATTTGCTCAATCAAATTTTTTACTACGCATTGATTGCCAATCAGCAAAATACATTTTGGAAAAAGATGTTCAAAACCTTGCTTCTAAATAAATATTTGCACGATTGCAAGCCATCCTTAGCATTTTTTATTTTGACATACAATTTATAAATGGTTCTTCAAACTCTCTTCCAGACTTCCTTACTCGGGAATTTTTGCAGGGAGGACGAAGTGCGGAAAACTCTCAGGCTTGCAATCTCCAGTCATAATGCCTCCTACCACTAGATTGCGAGATAAAGAGAAAATCAAAATCAAAACATGGAGAGAGATATTTGATGATGAACAAGGAAGCCCTGATCATTCAAGTGAGTATGAAGAAATTCTGATGATTCTGGTTCACACTCAAGTTCATCCAAAGCTTTAATCAATATTGATAAGCTTCCTCTTGAAGCCAAAATTACCTTCAAAAATTTATTGTCGTTTCTGGTTCTAAACAAAAGCTTCCACTGAAGCTTCAACTTCCTCAACAATTTCCCCTTCTAAACTAATTCTTTCAAATACTCAAACGCCAAGTGGCATCCTACCCACACCCATCTCTTCCGAAGAAACCAAACAAATCTATCAGCAACATCATCTTGATGTCGCACCTACCTCAACAGAGGTGGCATCTTCGATAGCCCCTCTCAAAACGTTTTTCCCAAAACCCAAGAGGTGGTGGTTGTCCAAGCCCCTCAAAATCGATTTCAAACGTATTTTAAGAAAAACACTTTTCAACCCATTTTCGTTGTCGAAGATGGTTTCTACCATCAATATCCAAATGTTACTGCCAAACATTTCCTCAATGAGTGGTTCTTCAAACCAAGATCCCTCAACAAAACCCACAAATATTATGAACTTATCCTCACAGAAACTGGATCAGTCACCTTTTCCCACAAATTTGATCCTTCAGACAAAACACTCAATACCCACTCAACCTGCAAAATCCACCAAATTATCCACCCTTGCCAATGGCCTACTAGCCCAAACACCAACCAAAAATTTCCTGCTACTATTGCTCTTAACCACCCCAAATCTGCCAATCCTTCAATTACTGGGATTACCATGAAGCTTGGATTAATGCCTTCTTCAAGCAAAACCATATGTACCACACTCCTGGAGTTTTTTCTGGGATTACAAAACTCCCATTATTTTCCCCAACTGGTGGGATCTTTTGGGCCAACTGAAAATATCTATCCAACTGAGATACAAGGGATATCAAACCTTCTGTCAAAAATATTCTGGTCCAGGATTACCCCTCCTCAAATTTTGTTACTACATCAAAGTTCCTTGGATTACTGCTTGGGAATTCAGTTACCAAACATGTGCCGTCACAAAGGTACCCATGTTAGGCCGCAGCTTCAAAACCAAATATTGGGCTGCAAATCCTCGCCCAGAACAAGCCTACAAATCAAGTCCTCCAATGGTTCAATAACAATCCTGAATGTCCAAAGTTATCGAAAAATCCTCAAAGCAATTTTTGCAAACAAAATCCTCAATCAGCGCTCTCTTAGCTGGCGCCAAGATGAAGAAGAATACTTCCAAATTCTCAAAGATGTGGCGTCTAGCTCAACATCTGACGCAGATTCCACGTTCCAAAACCATGACCCGGATGAAGAAGGCTTGGTCCTTTGCCAAGCAAGAGCACTAAGTTGAAGACAAAGAAGAAGTGACCCCATTGCTTCTTCCACTACCATAAAGACAAAGAAGAAGTGACTCCACTTCCAACCCACTATCCTAAAGACAAAGAAGAAGTGACTCCATTCCAACCCACTCAATTTGGTTATGGAAAGAAGACCACAAATTATTTATTTTTCTTTATATTAAAAATGTAATTTTGTTATGACATGTGACATAATCATATAAGTGTCCACATTGTCATCATTATGTTTTTCAATTTATTTACCAAAAGGGGACTCCATTTCTCTATAAAAGGAGACTCCCTTCACTTGTTGTAATCAGAGTTGTTTTGAGTGGGAATTGCTCTCTTGCAAAGCTATCCTCCATCATCTTCTCTCAAGAATTCCTGTGTAAGAAGTCTATCAAACTATCAAGTTTTACTTCATCTTTTTCAAATCATCTTCAACTTTTATTTATTTCGTGCATAACTGGTCATCTCCAGTATTTATTTTATGCAAAACTGGTCATCTCCAGTATTTATCTTCTGCTAATTTGGTCATCTCCAGTATTTACTTTTTGCTAATCTGGTCATTTCCAGTATCATTTACTTTACAAACTATTTTCAAGTTAATCTTTTTTTTTGCTGTCTCATTCCGTCCTTACTGGTATCATACATATATAATATTTATACAATAAAATATATTATGGGGTATTATTCGTGCCAATCGGGCAGGTTCGGGTTGGGTTAATTGGGTTGCTGGTCAATCGGGTTAAGCGGGTTAAGCGGGTTGCGGGTCAATCAGGTTCAGGTCAAGCGGGTTGGGGGTCAATCGGGTTACGGGTTAATCGAGTTACAGGTCAATCGGGTTACGGGTTGGCCGGGTTGCAAGTCTTTGACTTTTAGTCAAATTGGATTGCGGGCAGGTTGCAGATCGGTTTCGGGTCGGGTCATGTTTTGACACCTATACTCTCAACCTCCAATTCGTCAAATTAAAGATTACAAATGACAAGAATTTGAGATGTCACCTCTCCTCCATTCTTCTTATCCATATCCTAGCTCTAGGCAAACTCAAGACTCTTTGTATAGTCTTTTTCTCCTAAATTAAATAATTAAATCTAATTTATATATTTAATTATTAATTGCCAATATAATTAATTTCGTGTTCGATAATACAGATTGGGATACCAAAATATTTAGGGATTGGGATTGGGATACCGAAATTATTTAGGGATTCGAATTGGGATTGATTTTAGGGTATAATTCGATATTCGGGATTTTGGTATTTGGTATTAGGAATTGTAACAAAACCCGAACCCACGAGTACCCTACCCGACCCAACCCGGTCAACGCAGGTAAAACCCGTGTTGACGGGTTTTGAGCCGGATTCGGGTTTAAACCCGTTCACTATTCATCGAGTTGGGTTTGAGTTTAGGTAAACCCGCCCCATGGGTAGCCGCCCACACCCATATAATTAATTTTTTCGGTATATTTAATATTCTAAACAACTAATCTTCTTTATGTTTGTGGAGACATGTCTAATTTTTTCTTTCTAATTTTGTAGAATGAAGTTGATATTATCGAGTAGAAAGTGAAGAAGGTTAATTGCCAAGGAGGAAGAAGATTTCAATTAATCATGTTGTTTATGGATAATTTTTTATTTGCTTCAATTTTCATGAGTTATCTAGATTGGTGTTGAACAATTTGTATGGTTAATTTGTGATTTGATTGAATTTTTTAGAATGGTGTTTTATATATGGATAATTTGTATTGAGAGATTGATATTTGAATTTTATTTTGATAGGTACTTGTTATTGTAAATTTTTTACGATAAAAATCCATGGGTACCCAGCGGGTTGGGTTGGATTGAGTTTTTCAAACCCAGTGGGTTTTACCCCGGATTTTTTTCCCGGATTAACCCATGGGTTTGGGTTTGGCAAAACCCGACCCGACCCATTGCCATCCCTATTTACTATTGAGATACCGATACCGTACCGATTTTCACTCCTAAATGGGGTATCACTAGAGGGTAATATCAAGGATAAGAAAGATGATACTAAGTACAATGCATATGATAGCCTATAGTGTCATAAGCATCAATGATAAGAAAGTTGCATACTAGATAAATAACAAGGATCATTACATAGGCATCGAAACCAAAGCATCCATGCATACATCACAAGCATCAAAATTCGTAAGTTTAAGCATAAACATAAGCATCATATGAAATCATATTATCAATGCATAAAAAGATAAATGAGTTCACATTCTCGTACAATTAATGTCAAAACTAGCCATATATAGAAAAGAAGGAGGTACTACCATCGATAATCAAGGTATCTCCTTAGCTGCATCCTCTCCTACGAATGCTAAGCTCTCACTTGAGCAGAGTGTCTACAAAGTTTTTTTATTGGATGGACTCCTTGGCCTGCAAGTAACCTCTTCTAAAGATTTCGTCGTGATATATGCAAATTTGCTTGGGCGACAGTTGGACCCGTTGCTGGGCCGCCACTGGTTCTTATTTCTTATTCGGCCAAGTCTTCATCCATTGGGCTCTTCTTGGGCTTTACTCGTGGTTAATAGTAGATTTTTGCGTCATTGAACCCGTCTTTAACATGAAAGCTCAATATTCTTCTCTTTATAGCATTTTTGGTTCTCTGGAGTTATCCAATGCCTGATCCAAATCCTCCTAGGTTGTTTTGTACCTTGAAAATCATTAAAAAAACATACTAAATAACATCAGAGCATAAGTGAACTTAAAAGGTCAACAACAACACGAGAGAATCCTAACCACATATGCAAGGACATCATGCAATTCAACCTAAGCATTAACCACCAACTAGCAAAGTCTCAAAACGACAAAGTGAAGCTTTTTATAAACATTTCAGCTTTGAATGGTTTCTATCATCGACTTGACATTACTTTACACACTTTTCCTTATTCAAACACATACTCTATTTTTTAAAGATTTTCCTCGTCATTTTCTAGACTTTTCTTGTATGGGGAGCTCTATATTTATTTAGAGCAATAGACCTTTAGTACTCGTGTAGAGGGTTTGGTTGCCCACGAGTGATAGAAAGTTGCATTACTGCAAATCAATATTGTATTGTAGGCCTCCTATTGTCCATTATTTTCCTAATGTAAGTAGCAGATAATTATATCATCTGGTCGATCGTTTGCCAGAAGCGGTAGACCGTTCGCCATAAGTGGTAGGCATTTGCCAAAAGCGATAGACCGTTTTCCGAATTTAGTAGACCACTCTACCCTTTCCAACAAGCGGGTTTCAATTGAAAGTAAGTGTCATTAGGTCGACCCCTTGCTGAAAGTGGTATACCACTTGGTGGAAGCGTAGACCTCTTGGTAGAAGTGGTAGACCGTTTTCTTGGAAAGTGGTAGACCATTTTCTTGGAAAGTAGTTGACCGCTTACTAGAAGAGATAGACCGTTTTCTTGGAAAGTGGTCGACCGCCTATTAATTATTATCCTTTTATATGATTGTTGACCATAAAGTTTGTACCCATTAACCGAAGAATTTTATGCTTACATATTAGCAATACGCAAATCCATTGAAGGTTTTAATTACTATTTTAATACATAATTTTCTTAGTTCCGTTTGGATTTAATAGAGAAAAATGTTATTAATACTAGTATAAAGAAATAATTATAAGCAATTTATACTAACCGTAAGTAGTGCAAAGTTTATAATATGAAATACATATAAACAATAGTAAGTTAAGATAATCTAATCACAAAAATATATATGAACTAAATATTACCAATACCACAATTATCAAGTAGTACAAATATTACTTTCGATTATTAAATAAATTATTGTAAAAACCTCAAATCATTTGAATGAATTGATTTTTATGAAGAAATGACAAATAACGAGGAAGGATCAGATGGCTAGGGGGTGCTTAGTCACTTGGCTAAGCCCCCTCCTAGCATTTAGATCTGGACACACTAATCTAACGGTTAAAAAATGGAAAGAGCTATTTAATTAGTGATATGGGCATTTTGGATATTATGAAAAATTTTGAAGTATACAAACCGGACTTACAAATAGTACAAAGAATACAAACATAGAAACATTACAAACTAAAATGATAAGAACATACAAACAAATTTACAACACAACACAAACATACGAACGGTAAAAACAATACAAACTAGATCGACAAACAATACAAACCTTACAAATTAAAAAAAACAACCGGGTTGATTTTGGAGGCTCCATCCCTATATAAAGGGGCTCTATCCCAAAGTCAATCCGATTGTTTTTTAGACATACAAACATTACAAACATGATGGACAAATATGACAAACTATACCGACAAAACATACAAAATGAAAAAACACACACGTTGACTTTGGAGGCTCCATCTTATAGAGAGGAGTTTCATCCAAAAGTCAACCAGATTGTTTTTTAGACATAAAAAATATTACAAACATGGTTGACAAAAATGACAAACATGGTGGACAAAAATAACCAAACTTACAAACATTACAAAATAAACCGACAAACATTACAAAACATACTAACAGTACAAAATAACACTACTTACAATACAAACTGGTAAAATTGTATTATAAATCAATGAATACAAAGTATACAAATCATAACATAAAGTATACAAACTAGACTAACAAATATTATAAATAAAATATATACAAACTAGTAATAGAAATATTGCAAACTAGACAGAAGTAACAAACTAGAATGATAAATGATACAAACCGAAATGATATAAACAACACAAATTGGACTTATGCCAAATAGGTCGACAAACATTACAAATCCAACACTGCCACTAGAAAATCCTCTTACGTCATCTCTCGCCGCATGGAAATCTCCCTCCGCAGTCGCCGGTCACCGGAAAACTCTCTCTCTCTCATACCCATGACCAAAATATTCCCATGGCAAAAAATACCACGTCGCTGTTGGTAAAAATCCCAGAAAAGGGTCGGCGGACGGGAAGGTAGGGGATTGATTGAAGCCATTGAATTTTAATGAGTTCGAAAGACGAAAATTGACTTAGTAATGTGACTAAAAAACCCTGCTGCGCTTCTCAAAAAAAAAAAAAAAAAAAACCCTGCTGCGAGCACAGGTCTCCGCCCGCTTCCTCCTGCTTCAAATGAAAATGATTTAAATCTGCCATAATCTTATGACCTTAATCACCTTATCTAGCCCGACAAATAGCATGAATTCATTCAATAATGAATCCGATAAAAACTAGTTTCTTCCCATAGGAATGTTAAATTGGAGGGAGAAGGGGATTAAACGAGGAAAACAGTAAACAGAAATGAAAACAAAACAAAAAACACATTTCAATTCAGTTGCGACTTGCGAGCAAAAAGTGCGAATTTGTGAGATGACGATTATGTTGCACTGATCTCCCTGCTTCAATATGCCATTGCCAGCACTAGGCATCCCACCACCATTTCCGAAGCAGGCCTCTAAGATCTGGTCAGATCCGTGCCGTTCTGTTCCTCCCCCGTCCCTTATTCTCTCTCTAACTCAATCCTCCGGCTTCTCTGCTTCTTCCTACGCCATTTACCCCTTAGCTGCCTCCGCCCATTCTCCTCTTTCATACACTGGTAAACATCACAGCTCCTTCCGCCCCAACAAAAGGAATTTCCATTTCTTGGTTCTTATTATTATTTCGCCATCTAGGTCTCCTCGACTGCCCGTCACCGATTCTTGGATTTGACTTTACGTTTTTGCCTTTTTGTCGCAATCCCTTTTTATGGGCTTGGTGGAAATGAGCAAGATTATGAACTAGGGTTTGTAAAGGCACCGCCTTTTGCCCCTTTAATTGTATGAAGATTTGGTGCTGCTTGTGCTTCACTTTTGACGACGAAGTAGGACCTGATACCAAAGGATATTGTGAAGCCATGAGAGACGCCGCTCTTAAGAATGACAGCCACTCCAGAGGTGTTGGCATTGGGGCTAACGGCGAGGATCCTGGGGAAGCTGCACCAACATTCGACTATGACATGCTGGACACTCATGATCGGGACGGGACGAGGTTGTTTGAAGAGATGATTAGAGCAGCGGAGGGGGGTGATGCGGCTGGCGAGTCGGTTAACGCGCCGCCTTCTGACGATGGTGTCGCTATTCCGGTTGCCTTGAGGAGGAGCACTCTTAGGTTTGCGCAGAGGCTTCGGGGTGAGACTAGTGGTACGGCCACAACAGTCGTCGCGGAGGTTTCTGGAAATGTTGTGGAAGACTGTAACAGGGATTGGCATAGCAAGCGTGCCAAAGTTTACTCTGGTTCTCAGTGAGTTCTACCCTTGTGTCCATTTCGTTCTTCTCCCTTCTTTTTTTCTCCCAGACTTTGCCTTATTCTTCATCTAGTTCCGGGCCTTCATTTTGAAGATGCCTCATTTGTTGATTCCATTCTTTAATTAAAGCTTTGATCTTGGTCTTCATGTACTGCATATAGTATTGCACATAGGCTGGACTTGCATCGTACATTGTACAAGCGTAGAAAATATGCAATTTTTTTTTTAATATTTATTATCATTCTACTCTCCGCAGTTAATGCAGCTATGCAATTTACTGGAAAATATGAAGAGCCATAATTCATAGTGCTTTCCTAGTTGAATTTCTTGTTTCGTTTAGCACATTGAAGAACTAAGCCAAGATTACACCCTAGTAGTGGTGGTGATGTAGCAGTATTGTAATGTTATTGAATTACTGACAAGTTACCATTTCTGTATGATAATTGTTCGCTACAGTGATTGCCAATATGTCACAGTGATGTCTCCAGATGCTGGCCATTCTAATTCTTCAGAACCCATGGACTCCAACTTTACCCAGAGTCACGGTGTTCCATCGGGGGATGCGATAGTTTATCATAATTTCATATGGAATAGCAGCAATGATGAAACTTCCTTTGGTTCCAATGGTGGTGGAGATGAGAGTGGCCCTTCTAAGTCAGACGATCTTGAAATTAGAATGGATCTTTCAGATGATCTTTTGTATATGGTAAAGTGCTCTGATTTTTGTGCTTGTCCCTTGCCTCCCGCACCTGTTTCTGGATCTAATTTATATATTTTTTTTTATCTTTTCCAAAGGTCTTTTCTTTCTTGGGTCATGTTGATCTTTGTCGAGCTGCAATGGTTTGTAAGCAGTGGAGAACAGCTAGCACACATGAAGATTTTTGGAGATATTTGAATCTGGAGAATCGCAATGTAACATTAGAACAATGTAAGTCTTGTTTATGCAACAGTAGCATGCAGCTTATGTTTTACATCTCTCAACTCAACTGGGCAGTATCCAGTTCCTTACAGTTTATTGTGATAGAAGAAATTTATTAGATAAACTAGTGACTGTTCACGAGTTGGAATGTGTAGTTTCATGGTTAAGCTGTGAGAATGTCAGAAGTTGCTAATGAGGTTGGATGTGATTTAACACTATATACATTTGTTTGGGTTCTTTGGTTACTGTGTCTGTTTCGGGGTGGTAGGCTCTTTGATTTCATTGAAATTTGTACTCTAGAGGACTGGGCTTCACTGAAATTGGCATACATGCATATTTTAAAGTGCTGTTAGCCTGGCCTGTACTTCTTCTCTCTGCTAGTGGTAGCGACTAAAATTTGGTTGAGAAATTATTTTAGCATTTTATGATGCTAGTGATGTCTTATTAGATTGTCATCCTTTTTTTGTGGAATCTTATTGCTTGATGCAAAATTGTTACAGTTGAGGATATGTGCCATCGGTACCCAAATGCAGTGGAGGTGAATCTTCATGGTGCTCCTGCTCTCCACTATCTTGTCATGAAAGCAGTTTCATCATTAAGGTTGCTGACTCTATGTTATTTTCACATTTTTCATAGCTCAGTAATACTCATGTAATACCACTATATTATGTGCCTCCACGTGTGTTGTAGATATATAATTTTCACTATAGTGTGTGCCTCTATGTGTTTAGATATATAGTATAGTGTGTGCCTCTGTGTGTGTTTTAGATATATAATTTCAACTATATAGTGGCCTCTATATGTTATTTGCTTCTTGAATTGTGCCTTATGTGTTTTTGCTCTTCAGAAACCTCGAGACTTTGACTTTGGGAAGAGGACAGCTGGGAGATCCATTTTTTCATGCTCTGGCAGAATGCAACTTGTTGAGGAGTTTGAATGTGAATGATGCTACCCTGGGCAATGGTATGCAGGAGATACCTATAAACCATGACAGATTGCAACATCTTCAGCTTATCAAGTGTCGTGTCCTGAGGATATCCATCAGGTGAAATATGCTCACATTTTCAAACAAAACCTACCATTACTTGTTATTTGCCTATCTTATTCTTATATACATATCTTTCAGGTGTCCAGAGCTTCAAACATTGTCTCTGAAGCGCAGCAACATGGGGCAAGCTGTACTGAGTTGTCCCCTTCTGCATGCCCTTGATATTGGATCATGTCACAAGCTTTCAGATGCGGCAATCCGCTCAGCTGCAATTTCATGCCCACAACTGGAGTCCTTAGACATGTCAAATTGTTCTTGTGTCAGTGACGAGACATTACGCGAGATAGCCCAAACTTGTTCTAATCTCCATATTCTTGATGCTTCTTACTGTCCGAACGTATCTCTAGAGGTCAGCTCTAACATCTAACTTTTTCTTGATAACCAGTCAACTGGTATCTTAGATAGATAATCTTACACATTCTTTGTTTTTCTCTGTAGTCTGTAAGGCTCCCACTGCTGACTGAACTCAGGCTTCATAGTTGTGAGGGTATCACTTCGGCTTCAATGGCTGCAATTTCTTATAGTTACATGCTGGAGGTCTTTCTTCTTTTTCTTCTTCTTCGTCATGTTATTCACTCATCAGTATGAAAACTTAGTTGATTACTTGATAAAGGATTGATAACATAGTCTTATTCAGGTCTTGGAGCTTAACAATTGCAACTTACTGACTACTGTTTCATTGGATCTTCCTCGTTTGCAGAGGATAAGCTTAGTACATTGTCGCAAGTAATTCTGCTTCTGCACCAGTTTGGCAATTTGCATTTTCATAATCTGGTCCTTGTTTTCAGTTTGAACTGCTTATAGTTATGTGCTGTCCTGCTACCTCTGTAGATTTGTTGATCTGAATCTAAGAAGTGTGACTCTATCTTCTATTATGGTGTCTAATTGCCCATCACTCCATCGTATCAGCATAACTTCCAATTCACTGAAAGTATGTGCTATTGCGAAGCAGTTAATCATTTGCTGAAATATCTTTTGTCCTATCTCAAGTAACTTAATAACATACTTTCTTGGCATGCAGAAATTAGCGTTGCTGAGGCAGGAAAACCTTACTACTTTGGCTTTACAATGCCAATGTCTCCAAGAGGTTGACCTCACTGATTGTGAATCATTAACCAATTCTATTTGTGAGGTATTTAGTGATGGTGGGGGGTGTCCAATGTTGAGATCATTGATTCTTGATAATTGCGAGGTACATGAAGTTCTCTTTCGTCCTCTTTCTCTGTTCCATTTCATTTCGCAGCTAGATTTTGAGACAAGTTTCTGCTCAATCGTAGAGGTCTGTCACTAGTGGTAATGCTGTCATTTTTATCTGTACGGAGACTTACAACTCACACTAATCTGGTTTCGACTCGATATGTTGACATTCTTTAATTGTAATTGTCCTATATATTTACCGGCTCATCAAAGTTTGACATGGTTGCCTTTGAGAGAAATTGGGAGTCTTCTAAAATAGACAGGCATGAAAAGTTTGCTTCTTAAGAACGATGACAATTCAGTAGTATAAGGCAATAGAGTTGTAGACTCCTGTTATAGATACATGCAGATCTCTCTAGGAACTTTAGTCTCTCACTTGGTAAGCCTGCTTATTTCAACCAAGTGTGCTTGTATCTGCATGAAAAACATGTTCTAGGACAGTCTAGACACTTCTTCACGACTCTCGTGTCAAAGCTGTGCCTAGAGGCGGATAAGGGTTGAGGAAGCATCGAGGAGAACTTTTATCATATATGAGGTGCTCAGGAACTGAACCATAATATTAAGATAATAGCTTTACATGATCCTTGTGATGATGCTTTAGTGTTGGATGTCTCTGCCCACCTTCGATATTTGGAGGGGCACAGGTTAATGATATGTGTTAAGTTCCAAGAATCGATCAAACTTGGTCCTTGTGCTTCCCTGACATCAAATAAACATTGAGATATTCCAGAAATTCTTTTACTGCTCTAACATGACACCATTTCCTCTCCACTTATCTCTCTAATGATAATTTTTTAAGTGAGTTTTTTAATGTTTGCAGAGCTTGACGACAGTAAGATTCTGCAGCACATCTTTGCTCAGTCTTTCTCTAGTTGGTTGCCGCGCTATCACTTCTCTTGATCTGATATGCCCCTGTCTTGAGAAAGTATGTTTAGATGGTTGTGATCATCTGGAGAGAGCATCCTTTTGTCCTGTAAGTGAGAATCATGCTGCACATCATGTGATTGAACCTTTTGACTCTCTGTTTGTGGCTATTATTTTCCTTCTCATTCATCCAACAAAGACAACTTTTCCCTCTCCAGGTTGCTCTTAGGTCTCTGAACTTGGGAATATGTCCCAAGTTAAGCACCCTGAGAATCGAAGCCCCCTCCATGGTGTCCTTGGAGTTGAAAGGCTGTGGTGTACTATGTGAGGCATCCATCAATTGCCCTCTTTTGACTTCCCTTGATGCTTCATTCTGCAGGTAATATGGCTTTTAATTGGTTTTGGAGTTACCTATTCCATAGGTCCCTAAGGTTGACAATACCATTCTTTTTATTTTTATTTTTAAAATATATGCAGCCAACTTAAGGATGACTGCTTGTCTGCAACTGCTGCATCCTGCCCGTTGATTGACTCATTAATCCTCATGTCTTGCCCCTCTGTTGGCTCTGATGGGCTTTACTCCTTGCGCTGCCTTCCCAATTTGACTGTGCTGGACCTGTCCTACACCTTTTTGATGAATCTGTTGCCTGTTTTTCAGTCTTGTTTGCAGTTAAAGGTAATCAATCCTATTAGGAATTCCTTGCATAACCAGTGCACATTTTTTCTATCTGCCTAATTCTGTTGATGTTTGCTGATAGAACATGCCTGTGGTCTATACTGATAAGCCACCTTATCTGCAACTAGGAGACTCAAATGGATCTTTGTTGTCATCAATGATATTTTGGCATTCACTTTCCCTTACCCTTAAATTCATTATATCATTACTACCCTTTTTGAGGTGGTTAATGCTCTACTCTGGTAATTTATTAGTGACAGGTCTAGGAGTTGAATGCCAAATCTCTGTAGAACCTACTGGCATATTCCTTAATCTGATTATGTCTTCCTGTTTTTGGAAGGTTCTCAATCTTTAAGCTGTTGGTCAATTACTCAATTTTGGTTGATCAGTTGTTATGCTGCCATTTCTGGCTTCTAAATATTCCCGCATAGCTGCATGACTTATCAACCCTTTATCGACTTATCTTATTGTCTGTAGGTACTTAAATTACAAGCTTGCAAATATCTGACTGACGATTCCTTGGAACCACTCTACAAGGAAGGTGCTCTACCTATGCTCCAAGAGCTGGATTTGTCATATGGGACCCTTTGTCAGTCTGCAATAGAGGATCTTCTTGCCTGCTGTACTCACCTTACACATTTAAGCTTGAATGGATGTGTGAATATGCATGACCTAAATTGGGGTTGTAGCAGTGGTCAAGTGACAGAGTTGCCAACTGTTAATAGCCCACGTGCTTCTTTTTCACTTGAGGATAACTATGCAGCAATCGAGCAGCCGAACCGGTTGTTGCAGAACCTCAATTGTGTTGGTTGTCGTAATATTAGAAAAGCCCTTATCCCACCAATGGCGCGTTGCTCTCATTTGTCGTCGTTTAACCTTTCTTTGTCTACCAATTTGAAGGAAGTTGATATTGCGTGTTTGAACTTGGGTGTTCTGAATTTAAGGTATGTGTTCTTTTGATAGTTTACATCTACACCTAATTCTTGTTGTGTATAGTGCTCACTGTTGGTGTTTATACATTATTCAGCAATTGTTACGCTTTGGTGATACTGAAACTCCAGTGTCCCCGATTGACGAGTTTATTTCTTCAGGTATGTTTCTATCTGAATATCACTTTGCTTAATTAACTCTCTGTCAGTCTGCTTGTTGCTTTCGAAGTCCTTGCTTTGTGTCTGAGCTCATCCTTAAAAGTATAAAATGACCAAGAGTTAATGGTTTTGGTGGTATTTTTACTCGAGGTAGTTCTTCTTCCTTTGTGTTTTTGTGTCAAATGAATGAGTGAAAGTGGGGTCATCCAGGGGTATCCTGTCACTGGTTATTCAGTGGATTCTGCATATGTTGAATTCTTAATTCAAGGTTGTTCAATGTTGGAGACTAGACGAAGATAACTTGGTTTTGCTTTAAAAATTGATTATCTTGAGTAACCCTTTCTTCAACCAACTCTGGACTTGAAACTTGGAGTTAACGTCATAAATGAAAGCTCCACCCCACCCCAGGGAATTTTGCTGACCCTTCGGGGTAGCGATGGCAATATGGCGGGGCGGGTAGCTCAATTCCCATGCCCCGCCCCACGCTACTACGGGACGGGGTGGGTAAAACACGCGCGGGTACGGGGCGGGGTGGGTCGACCCACTCTTACATGTTTTTCAAAAAAAAAATACAAGTAAATTTTACCTTTTACAATAAAACGTAGGGAAAAACACTTTAAGAATAAAAAATATTGATAATAGAATGGATAATTGAGCCTAACAAGTTGAAAGATTGACTCTAACTAGTTGAAGAAAAGTCAAAATAGGAGAAATATGTATAGATATTGTAAGAAATTGAGATAAAATGAGTCTAGAACGGGACGGGGCAGGGCGGGTCGGAAGTAGATACCCATGCCCCGCCCCACGCTACTACGGGTCGGGTAATACCCGGCCTATCGCGGGTCAGGTCGGGTAATGCCCACGGGGCGGGTTGAAATTGCCATCACTATTCGGGGGCTAACATCACTTAAAGGAAAAAAAAAAAAAATTAGAAATATGACCCATGAAGGATCTTTTTCTTTCATTTGTTTCATATTGTGTTATACTATGAAAGCATGATTCAGCATCTGGGCTTGTGTTCAGTTCACGAAAGTAACTTTTGCTGATTCTTATTTTCAATTTCATTCAAGTCCTGCAACATCAACGAAGAAGCTGTTGAAGCTGCTATTTTTCAGTGTAATATGCTTGAGACTCTTGATGTACGCTTTTGCCCAAAGGTGAGGAGATCATGATGAATGAATTTACTGTCTTCTCGTGTTGCCCACTGAATGCTCATTGTGGGGTATTATTTGTGCTGGCATTCCAGATAATCTCAATAAGCATGTTCCGGTTGCGAGGAGCGTGCCCAAGTCTAAAGCGGGTATTCAGCAGCCTACTGTCAACTTCTTGATGTGAGCGAATAAATGATTGTCCTCTATAAATTGTTGCAGCAGCACATTGCTACTGGTGTGCGGGTGTCTGCACGAACAACTTGTATAACAATTTCCGACACCCGAACAACTTGTATAACAATTTCTCTATGGATTTCATCTGGTTGTACATATGTGTTCTCCTCTGCAATGCTGGTGGTATTGTACTTACCCTGCTTGTATTTGTAGTCCTAGGTCTTGGCCCCTGTAATAGTAATACAAATAAAGTGTGCCTTGTGTCTTAATCATGGGTTCCTCGTTTCCATGTCTTATTTTTCTTATCACCGACGGCTGCTGTCGAAAAGGGGGGCTTCTTTGTTGGTTCTCCTTATACACGCGACGATGACTGTTATTACCTGTAATACTAATATGCATGTTCTTAAATCTTTACATCTTCAATGTTCAGACCATATTGAGATAAGTGTTAGCGAACTAACTATTTGATCCTAATAACTCGAGTTCTTGGGAATTAAGCCTTTTAATCTCTTAAATAAAGGATTTGACATTTTCTATTTATTTCATCGAGTTTCTCTTCATTTTCATTTTATAACTCTTGGATAGCGGAATCATGGTCAAACAGTCTGGAAATACAAGCAGTAAAGGCAATTAGCATGTGGGAATTAGAGTACTGTCTACTAGTAATTAACACACAAGGGAATTGAGGATTGAGAATAAGAATTAAGGATTTGAGAACGAGAATTGAGGATTAGGGATTGAAGAATAGACAGAACAAGTTGAAACCTTTAGGGAGAAGGACGAGATTAACGGAGAAAGAGGTTAGGGTTTGAGAGATATTTTCTGAATAATTGTTCTTAGTTGATTGATAATAAATGTCCAAGTACACTAATATAGGAAAATACTGAAAAAAACCATACGAATAATCCTGTTACTCATAATACGACTAAACTACTACTAACATCAACAATAATAAATAATTATAATAATATTGTCATCAGAAGGCACGAGTCCTTAAAAGATCGGGATTCTAATAATCCACGTTCATCGAGACCAACCTTGCCCTCAAGGTTGCAGACTATTTCATCTCTCTTGAACCTCCATGACTCGATCGCCAATCCCTAACTTTGGTTCAATCATTGTTTACGCTTCTTCTTCCTGTTGTGTTGAAGCGACAACCTCAATTCCTTGTTACAACTAGCACATAGTCCCAACAAGTGCTCCCATTGTCTGGTCTCCAGAAAATGAGTACTGCCCATGTTACCAACCCACAATAGCTCTTCAATCTCTCCCTTGCAACCCTTCACATTTCAAGGACAATTCCTCAAACTCTTTCACCATCTTCTCAAAACCTAAGCAATAGTGCGCATCCTTACATTGGACGGCCCTGCTTGGAAGGGAATGAACATCCTTTATGCATCCTAGAATCATCATACGTCAATGACATCTAGAACCGAACTCCATGATGAACCCCTAGATGAGGTTTATTGATCAGAATAGCACAACTAAGGAATCCAAGAGTTCCCTCGAGCAAGAACTCCACAAACAGGGTATGATTTGAATGTGTGTTGGTGGAAGTTTCGTGCAATTCTCACGAAGGGAGAAAGGCTCGTAAACTATAGGTAGAAGCTCGGCCACGAACAATACGATTAGTTGAACGATAAAAGCACTCAAGGTGCTTAAAACTCCTTCTAAACAACTCTCAAACTCACGAAAGCAACAAGCTTTGTGAACCAAACTCAAGTTTGTATTCAATTCAATGAAATCTGAAAATTACAATGAATCAAAGCTACTTAAATAGACATAGCCAATCCTACTACTCTTAGAGAAGTCCTAAACAAATTACACTTGAAAAAGGAAACCAAAACCAACAACGAAAAGGAATTAAACACAAAACAGCAAAGGAATCCTAATTCGATAACGATTCGGATTGCCTTGTTTCCAAAGACAGAAAATCAGCTTCGATACGATCTTTGGACCTTTTTCGTTCGAGGCCTTCCATTCTTCATTCCAGTCATCCAACGCCATGTCGTTGTAGTAGAAGAAACCTACTTTCATGTTGCACAAAGATCCAACCTCGACTCTCCCCCATGTGCTTCGAATACTCCTCCAAAGTAGGGTTCTCAAACTGGTTCTGACACTTAACCCATTTTTGGCAGAATTCCAGCTTCGACATAGCGTTTTGAGACGCTTTAACCATGACCCTCCTGCCTTGTTCTTGAGTTCCAGAATACTCTATCTTGTAGAGAAACTCACCATCTTCAAAACAAGACTTCCTTTGCCCATTTCCATTGATCCAATTGGAAGAAACTTGAGTGCCAAGTAAGGTACCTGAAACGGATAAAACACTTGGACAAAATTTGGAATTCATTTCATAGCTTGAGATGGATTTTGATTCAATCCATTTTGGCTTGTAGACTGAGCCAAATGGGATCATATTTGGCCCCCCCTCATAAATAAGCTTTGCCCTCAAAGCTTTGGCCCTCTTTATCTCAAAATCCTCAAGAAATTCTTCCCAAATCGGTCGTAGTAAGGCTGCTTATGTTTCATGTTGTGAAGAACCCAGGCAGTGTTCGTTGAAGAGGAAATTAGGGCTTTTTGATTCAGACATCCACTAGGCAATCCAAGGTCACCAATGGCTTCGTTTTGGATCGAATTGAAGTCCTAGGTGGTCCTCGTACCTCGATTCATCGTCTGTATCACCGAATCGTTGTCATTTTCATTCCTGCCATGGCCGCAGTTCAAATTCTCCAAACCCAGGAACTTCAATCGTAATTTGGGCATTTTTTATGTAGAGCTCTCAAGGTCGAATTGAATAAGCTGAGAGTTTCCTAGGGTTGCCTTGAATGATTTTGCAGTCACCAATCGAGTCGAATCATCACTAATCGATTCAACCCATAGACTCGATTTTTGATCGAAGTTGGTAAATTTCAGAGCAAATTCTACTCTAATTGGATTCGGGGGTCTGGGTTGATTCGGTCCAATCCATTCGATGGTAGAGCTTCCCCGAACTCCATGGAACGTGATGAAGTCTTCCCCTAGTGTTGAATCTTCATGAGGAGCTCCCCCAATTCTCCCTCTCTCCTGCTTTATTCCGGTGAAGGCTTGCCGGGGCGACGTCGTCGCGGTGCTCTTAGTCGTTTATACCTAGTAAGCATAAAACGCTGAGTGAAGAGAGTGGACGAAATGGATCCCTCATCTTGCTTCCCCTTGGTTCGTCGACGGCTAGCCTCAAGTTGCCGCCGATCTGCTCGAACCTCCTCCGGTGACAGTGGCTTTAAAAGAATAGTCTTCCCATTGTGACGAACTTTGTAGCAATTCGTGTCTCCATAGTGGCAAACACTGCGATCGAACTGCCATGGCCTTCCGAGAAGTAAGTGAGTAGCTTGCATTGGCGCAATATTAAATTCAAGCTCGTCCTCGTACGCTCTGATCTCAAAGCTGATCCTAGCTTGCTTTGTTACACGAATGACACCATAGTCGTTAAGCCAGTGCAAGTTGTATAGGTCGGGGTGTCTCGTCGTGTGCAGCCCTAGCTTGTCTACTGCCTCTTGACTAACGACGTTGGCACAACTGCCTCCGTCCACGATCACGGACAAAACCTTTCTGGCGACCCAAACAGCGAGAATGAAACAAATTCTCTCTTTGACTAGTATCGGACTGAACATCCATGGTTAGAACTCGTCGACTAATGTCATGAGCTTTCCTGGGGCAGGTTCTGCTTCAAGCTTCTCGTCGACGTCACTGTCATCTGAATTTTGTTCGTCGTCGGTGAGATATTGGCCGTCCATGATGATTAACGTCTTCAGATTGGGACATTGATTTGCTTTGTGCCCTCTACCATGGCATTTATAGCATTGGATGCCTCCAGAGCGCTCAGTAAGTACTGGATTTGTGTTCCTGGGCACCAATTTTCCAGGTTCAGGTCGTGTATGCTGGGAAATAGAGTCGAAACTTGACTCTGCGGCTGCCTTGTTTGCCGGCATGAACTTCCTCGACGATCTCTACTGCTTTTCAACCTTAATTGCTAGGTGAAGGGCTTCTTCCAGGTCAACAAAAGATCAAAGATCCACTTCCTGTCGAATCTCACGGTTCAAACCATGAAGAAATAGCACCACCGTCGCTTCTCGATCTTCCCTGACATCGGCCCGCAACATCAGCAATTCAAGTTCTCAGAAGTACTCCTCCACACTCCTTGACCCTTCTGCAGAGATTCATAGAGTTCGTGCTGGTAATAGGCAGGTACGAACCTATCTCGCATAATTCCACGTAGCTCGTCCCAAGTCGCGATCGGATTCTGATTATTTCGTCGCCGCCGGAGCTGCAGCTGCTCCCACCATTGGGCGGCGTAATCCGAGAATTCATAAGTAGCCATAGCTACTTTCTGGCCTTCAGTAAACTGTCCACATTGGAAGAAAAGCACAATCTTCCTTTCCCAGTTGAGATATGTCGAGGGATTGATTGTCCCCTGAAACGATGGTACTGATAGCTTGATGCCCGGAGGGATTGCCAGTTCTGCTTCTTGTTGTCGTTCGCGACGATCACGGTGTGGACGTTCTCAATTGGGATTAGCAATGACGAGTCGCCGTTCAAGCTCCGCGATTCTATCCAACAATGCTGGATTGCCAGCTGGGTTTTCTCCGCCGGGAGCTTCCTCTATTCGAACCCGAGTCTCCGGCCGAGCAATAATCTCAAATTTGAGCCTGAACCATCTCCTCCATACGATCCAACAATTCCTTCATGTCAAACGTCTGTCCCACCATCTCTATTCACTCCTTCTTCTTCGTTGATTCTGGAAACACAAAAGCAGGGTCTTCCGACACAGGTCCTTTTGACCTTGTCGAGGGTGTCGTTGTGACCACACCTTCTTTCGTTCTGTCCACTGTGTAGAACAAGGCTCTTGATGCCACTTGATGAACCCCTAGATGAGGTTTATTGATCAGAATAGCACAACTAAGGAATCCAAGAGTTCCCTCGAGCAAGAACTCCACAAACATGGTATGATTTGAATGTGTGTTGGTGTACGTTTCGTGCAATTCTCACGAAGGGAGAAAGGCTCGTAAACTATAGGTAGAAGCTCGGCAATGAACAACGTGATTAGCTGAACAATACAAGCACTCAAGCTGCTTAGAACTCCTTCTAAACAACTCTCAAACTCACGAAAGCAACAAGCTTTGTGAACCAAACTCAAGTTTGTATTCAATTCTATAAAATCTGAAAATTACAATGAATCAAAGCTACTTAAATAGACCTAGCCAATCCTACTACTCTTAGAGAAGTCCTAAACAAATTACAATTGGAAAAGGAAACTAAAACCAACAATGAAAAGGAATTAAACACAAAACAACAAAGGAATCCTAATCCGATAAGGATTCAGATTGCCTTATTTCCAAAGACAAACTCACCTTCGATACGATCTTTGGAGCTTTCGTTCGAGGCCTTTCATTCTTCATTCCAGTCATCCAACGTCTTGTCGTTGTAGTAGAAGAAACCTACTTTCATGCTGCACAAAGATCTAGCCTCGACTCTCCCCCATGTGCTTCGAATACTCCTCCAAAGTAGGGTTTTCAAACTGGTTCTGACACTTAGCCAATTTTTGGCAGAATTCCAGCTTCGACATAGCGTTTTGAGACGCTTTAACCATGACCCTCCTGCCTTGTTCTTGAGCTCCAGAATACTCTATCTTGTAGAGAAACTCACTAGTTTCAAAACAAGACTTCCTTTGCCCATTTCCATTGATCCAATTGGAAGAAACTTGAGTGCCAAGTAAGGTACCTGAAACGGATAAAACACGGACAAAATTTGGAATTCATTTCATAGCTTGAGATGGATTTTGATTCAATCTCAAATCATACCCTGTTTGTGGTTGGATCAATGCCCCATTCTTGCCTAAATTACTTGTACTATTAGTCAAATTACTTAAGATTTTCCTTTTATTACATCATATTTTAGCTATAATAAAGTTGTAAATTGGTGAAAATCTCAATTTCTCCCATAATTTAACTACATTTATCATAATATTTTTTTCTTTTTCTTATAATAAAAATACCGAATATTTTTCCATGTTTTTCATATAACTTGCATACCCATTGAGTCGACCTGCTTCAACCCGCGACCCGGAATGAATTACCCGACCTGTCATGGGGCGGGTCAGGGTACCAAGAAACCCGCCCCAGACCTGCCCATTGCCATTCCTAGCCCCAGACATTACTGTCCCCCAGTATCAACAACAATGTGGAACCCCTCCAATGCCTTGTCTGTATGTCTAGCAGCTTTGCAGACAGCCTTCTGATGAATGTTTTCACCATACCGGAGCTGTCCCTTAAGTTTTCTTCAGAAGCCACTCAGATTCTGTAGAATCATATAAAGAAAAATGTTGAGAGGCCTTCCAGGTTAGATTGTTGATGGTCTTGGCTTGTCCTGATAAACTCTCGCAGACTATGATAGTCTTCCGAGTGAACGATGACCAAGACATTCTTACAATTCTTAGCAGCTATTCGTACCATGACTGGACCACCAATATCAATGCTCTCAATTTCATCTTGAAAATTGATTGCATTAGGTGTAGCAACTATATCAAAGGACGAGTATAGCTTCAACGGGTTGAGATGAGGTAAATAAGGGGGTCTCTTAGTCAAATGACTAAGTAAATCACAACACTTCATTTAAATTAAGATATAATGGCTACAATTAGTATCATTTTGACTCGCACAAAACTACACCACGAATTAATTCCGACTAGATCCCAAGTTTTTAAATTCTAGCCGAGTGCAATATAGAGAAACTATTTAAATGGTCCTCGGGCCGGTCCATGTACTCATACTTCAATCGCTTAAGTTGTTATCTAGCAAAATGGTTTTGGGCTTCAAACTATGAGAACTACAAATGAAAACAAGCAAGTAAAGTAAATCGAGGGGAATCTATATGAGAGGACCTCACTCGGGTGTTGCTCCCCCTAGCTAACAATTATGACTTGAAGAATCGAACGACCGTGTGTGGTTAGGGGGTCATAAACTGCAGGGAAGTCTAACAAGCAGCTGAAGCTACCCTCTTAGCCTCTAGGTTGAGGAATGGGAGACGATCCAAGCCACTAATGTGACCCTCTCAACCTATCAACTAAGGAATGGTTAGACTTCACCCTCGAATTGGAGTTCGGATGGCCACCCACAACCAAACCCTAAGTGCTAATGCGAATTAGGAGGTGTGCCCTTTAACTAACCTAGAATAGGACGCAAAGAATGCCCAAGGAAACCCATCTCTATTAGAGCCTCTTAAGTTAAGGAGGGTTCTCTCCAAACTAGCTTAGGAGGCATTGAATGCCCAAGGAAACCCATCTCGAAATAACCCTCTTAGGTTAAGGAGGGTTCTCTCTAAACTAGTTAGGAGACTTTGAATGCCCAAGGAAACCGAGCTTCTTGGGTAAATGAGGTTTCCTCTCTAAACTAGCCTAGGAGGCATGAAATGGCCAAGAACCCCATCTCAATATTGAGCCTCTTAACCTAAGGAGGTTTCCTCACTAAACTAGCTTAGGAGGCATGAAATGCCAAAGAACACCCAATGAACCTCCTAACCTAAGGATGCCTCATCTCTAAGCTAGGTTAGAATGATAATTAGATTGATAGGCTTTCACACAACAGACAACACAATCATTCATGAATAATACATGTACATTCACATTAAAACACAACCACACACACAAATCATTCCATTCATACAAGCATTCACATAATTGTAGCTATGGTTTTCAACACCCAAGTGAATAGGTAAGCTAATCCATAGCTAGGCAAAGCAAAACAACAAAGAAGAGAAAGAACCATGGAGAGGTGGAGATCTTCCTCCCTTGTTGCTTGAATCTCCCTTGAGAAGAAGAAATCTTCAATCCCCTAGCTTGAATTGAGCCCAATCTCCTTCTTCCTCCTTTAAGTGTCACTTTCTCTCTCTAGAATGGGAAGGGGAAACCCTATTTATATGAAAACTAAAACCCTACCTAAAACTCTCTCTTCTCCTTAAGCTCCCTTCTCCTTTTATACCCAGATTGGGCTATGTTCACGGTCTAAGACCTTAGTTCACTCAGTTCAAAGTCTTAGTTCAAGAACGCGTTGATCAGTTCAAGGTCTTAGTTCAAGGATGCGTTGATCAGTTCAAGGTCTTAGACCCCATTTCACGGTCGTGAATATCAAAAAGCGTCCTTGAACACAGGGTGCTGAACCAAAACACACCGCTTCACATCCCTGAGTTCACGGTCTAAGGCTTATGTTCACGGCCTTAGTGACCGTGAACAACCCTGGCGTCAGTAACCTCAAAACCTTCTCTGGACGCTCCTTTATTCACGGATTATGGCTCTATTTCACGGTCCT
This sequence comes from Linum tenue, assembly GCA_946122785.1. Classification (NCBI taxonomy): domain Eukaryota; kingdom Viridiplantae; phylum Streptophyta; class Magnoliopsida; order Malpighiales; family Linaceae; genus Linum; species Linum tenue. Next base: position 34,532,151 of record CAMGYJ010000002.1, read on the forward strand.
GTAAGACCGTGAACTTCAATGGCAGGCCTTGAACACCTACTGTTTCCTCCTCTTTGCTCCTTTTCTTCCAAGTTCCGACTCCGGGGTTGGTTTCACCTGTTAGAATCTGAAACACACTAAAACACATGAAACCTAGTGTAAAACCACCCCTTTTCGGATCTCAATTGCAACAAACGTCTAAGAGAAACGGGGATAAAAAGTGTACAATTAGGCCCGAATTACTCCCCCACACTTAGACGTTTGCTTGTCCCCAAGCAAACCAAGTACAAAACAAGGTAAGCTCACAAATTCCTTTTCAACAAATTTTTTGGGGTATGTCATAAGGCATAAAACAAATGGATCACAATTGTTATTTGACACCGACTTATGTACAAAAACAAAGTAATCATGGCAACCACCACAAAACGACATTCAACTGTATTAAGATTGTGCAAAAGAAGAGTTCTCACATTATTCACGAACCCACACACAACATGCCTCGACGACTCACCAATCACATTTACTCATGCATGACGATCACATCATAGGAATGAACGATCGAGCAACCTAGGTCGTCACTGTGGTATACGAAATGAACAAAACATGGTGAATGAATCACTCACTCTCGACCAGTGGGGTCAGGATCATTTGATGCAAAAGATGTGCATATTAACGCTCAATCCTAACGTTCCTTTACCATGATGGTAGCCTCTAAATGCTAGAGCTCACAAGATGAGTGTTGTTGTTAGCTTTTCTGAAGGTCTTAGACACGGGTTCAAATGACTGGCTAGGGTCTATGACATGGGGAAAAGGCTTTTTGGGTGGTGGCAAACATAGCATAAGGCTCCACATTTCCATCCTAAAACCACAAAAAGTTCCAAGGATTCGATTAGAAGCCTCTCCTACACTCAATGACTACTAGCATTGGCCAAAAACCGCACTTACCTCAATTCCAAACTACAACCAGTCACCAAACCATGTCACACATGCTTTCTTTTTACATTTGCTAGTCAATTTCAAGCACAAGAGTGTGGTAGGAAAACAACATGTAAGTGTTCCTAAAGCTTGCATGCTAAGCAACACTTTTAAGAGAATGTTCAACATTTATTATATTTTTGGTGGCCACTCTCTTTTCTTCTTTGCCCTCTTATTGATCTTTTTTTTTCCTTTTCTCTTTTCTTTGGGGGCTATAGAGAGCTAAAAACATGCCACATTTTTTTTACTTAAGGAACAATGCTCACTTTTACGAAATACCTCCACACTCACTTCACTTCTTAGCAAAACCATACACAAATCACTCATGTGGAACCTCGTTTAAGCTCAAATGGTATGAATGGAGCTTCCAAACACAAGGGTGACTCGATAAGGTGTAGACACGAAGAAAGTAGGGTCACTCTATCTAAATCAATCAAGTTCAAGTAGCGTGAGATACCTACCACGAGAATGACCCTTAGACACACGGCTCAAAGGGGTTGACTAAAGGATGATATGATCAGGTCGGTCAACATTTGGGTCGTGGACTAAACCTATGCCTCCATCTTCCTCGCTAGCAACAACGTGAATGCTACACATCATGTAAAGGGGAATCTATCGCGCAAGAAATAAACGAACGACACAAGTCTCACATGGCTACCTAGGTGCTCAATCATTCATTCTAATTCCCTAAACTCGATGCATAGGCAACTGTGAAAAGCAAGTAATCGATTCAAAACATCTATCGGTTCACAAAAACGTGAGAAATGAACCTATGCACAAACCTAATACATGTCTCAATCATCATCATAGGTTGCACATAATCACAAGCAAATCATCCATAGACAATGCTAATAAGCACGTGATTCAAAACAAATTACCACAAGGTGGCACTATGATCATGCAAATGTAGAAG